>OZ014523.1:371756659-372211659 GCA_963966055.1 Lathyrus aphaca
GAAACAGTTTCTTTGCAAGTGTGGATCTTGTCGGGTACGGAGGACGATATGGGGTGCTAATACCTTCCCAGGTCGTAACCGACTCCCGAACTCAGTATCTTTGGTTTGCAGGACCCGTGTCCTTCCTTTTCTTTTTTTTCTGGTTTGTGCAGCATTACCATTCCCGTTCCTTTGGGATAAAAATGCCTGGCTGGCGACTCTATTCTTTTCCGCGCCACATTCGCGTTTGTACCAGGATGGAAATCCGGGGAGCGACAACTGGCGACTCTGCTGGGGATTTCCTAATCAGAGAATCTCTGGTTCCCCTGTTATTCTCTCATAGCGCTTGCATGTTTCTGTTTCTTTGGGTGTTGACTGTGTGTTGTTGCTTGTTGTATTTTACTGTTGTTTATTTACAGCTTTATTTACAGTTTTCAGTATTTATTTTCTGCATCATATTATTACTGGACTGTCTGGACTGGATTTTCTGTTTGGTGGGTTGGGTGATACTGTTTCTGAGAGATGAGCTCATTACCACGGCTCGAGTGCACCTTAGGACTTAGAGTGGTTCCACTTTGGCCTCATGAGATCTTGTCATGGGGGTAGTAGTGAGTTCCACGCCCAGATTTGCGACCGTCTTGGAAATGTCTTGATTTGGGGATCTTCCTCTCTCATTTCATAACCTTGACAGTTATGTGCAGCTGGGGACCGATCATTGAGAACCTTGTGGAAACATCCCTCTCTAGTGATGGCAGTGGCAGACCACATTTTATGGAAAACCCATTCGCATCCGAGGGCCCATCTGGGACTCACATAGGATGACCTTGTTTCCCGGACTCAGCTGAGGCCTCCCTGCGTAGTATATAATGCCAAACTGATTCCCTGATTTGGTCATGTGCCATTTCTCGGAAATGGTGAAAGTATTATTGCTATTAGGCTTTGAGAGTCCGTGATGTCTGACCCGGAGCATATCAGTGGTCCTTGTTATGATTTTGGTCCTATGGTTCTGGTGTTCTGGTTTTCTTGGTACTGTGGTTCTGAGATTTCTATCAGAGAGTTGTGACTATTTCTATCAGAGGGTTGTGATTCAGAGGATTTTGGTTTGTAGTTGATCAGAGGGTCCTTGTGTTCAGGGTCCAGTATCCAGATGGTCCCATATTGATCATATGCATGCATTGCATTTGCATTTGCATCATTCTTTCATTAACTGTTTATGTTTCCATTTTTCAGGTCATTGTTCATAGTCAGCTCCAAGTTCTGGTAAATCTTATCTCCAGATGGCAGAAGTCAGAAAAATTACAAGGAAAAAGAATGTTCATTATACTTCAACCTGAAGTCAGAAGTGTTCAGAAATTAGCAGGTCTGATGAATGACCAAGTCTTGGGAAATTTCAGAAAGAGATATGGCCAGATATTGAAGTATGTGGACAAGCCCACTGCAGGCCAGAAGGACAGTTTGCATACCCTGCTTCAGTTTTATGATCCCCTGCTGCGTTGCTTTGTGTTTTCAGACTACATCTTGGCTCCTACCTTGGAGGAGATTTCCAGCATTCTGAATGTTCCAGTCAGAGATACCTTGCCTTTCTATGGGTCTGAGGTGGTGCTTAAGGAAGAGGACATAGCCAAAGTTTGTCGTTTACTAGCTGCTACAGTCAAGAAAGCTCTGAAGGATAGTGAAGGCAAAGGACTCCCTTGGAGTGTGCTCATACCAGAGGCAGAGGAATATGCTAAAGAGGGTAAATGGAGTGACTTTGGTGCTTTGCTGGCTTTGATGGTGTATGGGTCTAGCTTGTTCCCAGGAGAGAAGGAATTTGTAAGCTTGGAAGTGATTTCTATCTTTGCTAAGGGAAATCCTGTGCCAACTCTCTTGGGAGATTTCTATTACAACGTTCATTACCGGAATGAGAAGGGTAGAGGTGGACCAGTGAGCTGCTGTGCTTCATTGTTTGCTGAGTGGTTTGCCAGACAATTGCCAAAATCAGGTGCTTTCAAGGAAATGAGGGATGAGTGGAGATGGTCTAGAAGGCTGATGGGGCTAACTGCTGAGGATATAGCCTTGGGATATGAAAGAGATCTGCTAGGAAAAGAGTTGCTGGTCAGTTGTGGAAGATTTGCTGGAGTGTATTTGCTAGGAAGGAAGGGTGTAATCAGTTATCATCCAACATTAGCCAGAAAGCAATTTGGTTACCCTTTGAGAGATCAACCACAGATGGAAGAGTTTGCTGAGTCTTTGTATTTTCCTGTGGAAGGAAACAAGGAGCTAATTCTACAAGCATCTCAAGCTTGGGCTCACAGGATAAGGAAGGGTAAGAAAGACTTTGGCAGGGTAGATCCCAAGACGTATCCTCCTTTTGCTATGTGGTTGCAGAAACATGTAGAAGAGGTTCTCATGACATTCTCAGTAGAAGCTCCACTTTATCCCAAAGAAGTGCCAAGCCAGAGTACTGTCTCCCTTGAAGAGTATAAGAAATTGGAAGCTCAGCTGCATGAAGTTCGAGTGAAGAATGCTGAAATGGTTAGCCTGTATCATCTTGCCAACCGGGCCAAAAATGAAGTAGAGGGAAAGCTGCAGAAGATCCAAGCCTCTTTGGAAGCTAAAGAGAAGGACTTTGCTGGAAGGGAAGCTCACTTTCACAGGTTGGGTCTGATGGAAGCAAAAAGGGAAGCTGAACGCAAAAAGACTTTGAAAACTCTCAAGGAAGCTCGTCAATCCATTGTTTGGTTGCAAGGCCAAAGGGAGGAGGAGCAAAAGAAGTTTAAAGAAAAACAAAAGTTTTTCGAGGTGCAAATGGCCTTCAAGAAGGAAGAGGTGGAGCAAGTCCACAACATTCGATAGGAAAAGACTCAGCAGTTAAAGGATATTGAAGAGCTCAAGCTGAGAGCGGGTGTAAAGAAGAGCAGAGCAGAGGTGGCTGCAGAAGAGCCTGGGTCTTTAGTTTAGTTTATTTTTTATTTAGACTACCTACAGACTTATTGTAGGAGTCTTGCTTTATTTCTTTTGTCTTTTATTCATGTAATGGCTTGTAACCCTTCGGGGAATATTTCTGTTTGTGCTTTAACTTTTGGTCGGCAGTGGTTTGTCCATGATATACAATGTTAATGTGCAAATTATCATTTCTGAATATTCAAGGCTCGTTGTCTGATACTGCTAATATCTGAATACTCTTCAAAGAGAAAGTTTGAAAGTTAATACTCAAAGTGGCTGTCTGGAGTAAATACCAGAACTGGGGCATGCAAATGCTTAAAACATGGGAACATGAGCAATTACATTGCATGCATATGACGTGTTTGTTTGTTTTGCAGGTAGTGCTTCAGTTTCTAACGTTCTTGTTGTTTCAGGCACTATAGCTCCCAGGAAAGTTCGAGAACAGCCAGTCGTACACAGATATCCCACAAGAGTCAACAGAGAGAGAGTTATGGATCAAATGCAAGCTGATTTAGCTGACTTGAGGTTGAGGATGGACAATTTTATGAGCCTTATGGCAGGAATGGGTCAGAATCAGGAACGTCTGCGTGAGTTGGTTGAAAATAGTCAAGCCAGGAACAACGGTACTGCTGATGGAGGTAATCGTAACGGTGCGGGGGCCTGCCAGGTTGAAATCCTTGTAACACAGCCAGGGGTTACCATAATTAATGATGGACTGAACAATGTACAAATGGACGGTCAAGACGAACAGTTCACTCTGTTGGACGAGACTGAAGGCCAGGGGGCTGAAATGAACAGGAAGTTTGAGGAGATGGCAGAACAGATCAGGGCTATTCAATCTCAGAACTCCTTGGGGTTCGACATTACTGACTTTGGCTTGGTTCCAGGGGTTAGAATCCCTTACAAGTTCAAGGCCCCAACTTTCGAGAAGTACAATGGCACAGCGTGTCCGAAGACTCATCTTCAGTCCTTTGTAGGAAGGATTGATGCCCACACTGATGATGAAAAGTTATGGATGTACTATTTCCAGGACAGCCTGGTTGGGGCCTCCTTGGAATGGTATATGAAGCTAAGCAGAGTTAACATTAAGAGCTGGAAGGACCTGGAAGAGGCTTTCGTGAGGCAATACCAATATAATTTGGACATGGCTCCAAATCGCACTCAACTGCAAAACATGTCTCAAACTGCTAAGGAGGGGTTTAAAGAATATGCTCAAAGGTGGCGTCAGCTCGCTGCCAGGGTGCAACCACCACTGTTGGAGAATGAGATGGCTGATATGTTCATGGGGACATTGCAAGGAGTGTTTATCGAAATATTGGTGTCTTGCTCGGCTACCAAGTTCAATGATATAGTAATTGCTGGGGAGAGGGTCGAGACTTTGTTAAAGATGGGAAAGATTCAAGATACAAGTGCGAGCAGCTCTAGTGGAGTAATAAAAGCTTTCAGCAGACCCCCGAGAAGGAGGGAAGGTGAAACCAATGCTGTGTTTGGCCGAGGACGGGGCCGAGGATATAGAAGATCATATGAGCAAGTGGAAGTTGTCACAATCACTTCCAATCCTGTGCAGCAGGTACAACCTCAACAACAACAACAAAAACAACAACAGACACCATGTAACAATTATCAACAATGATCTTATCAGCCAAGGCAGACTCGCCCGGCTAATAGGGTGCTTGAGGCAATTCCCATGACTTAAGCTGCATTACTACCGAGATTGCTGGACCTGAATTTGATACAACTGAGGACTTTGGCACCACCACCTGGAGAGCTTCTAGTGGGGTACGATGTCAATACTAGATGCGCTTTCCATTCAGGGGCACCCGGGAACTCAACTGAGAAGTGCAGGGCGCTACAACACAAAGTTCAAGATTTGATCGACTCCAAGGCGATTAACTTCGCACCACCGCCGAATGTTACTTCGAACCCTATTCTGAATCACGGAGGGTCTAGAATTAATGCTGTTGAGGGTGGTGAGAAGTTAAGTTTGATTCTGAGCATAGAAGAAGTGAAGACTCTGCTGTTGGCAGTGAAGGAGAGGCTGTTGAAAGGACAGGTGTTTCCGGGTTGCAGTTCTGATTGTGAAAAGTGTGTGAATTCAGTGAACGGTTGTGAAGACCTAAAGATGGGGTTGCAGAATCTGATTGATGAAGGATCTTTGCATTTTTACAAAGTTGATAATGAAGTCGATGAGGTGTCCACCATAACCATTTTCTATGATCCAGCTGAGATGCCTGCTAGAAGAGAACCTGTGACTATTTATGCTTCTGAAGTTAGTCCTGTGATTATCATTGTGCCTGGGCCTGTTCCTTATACAGATGATAAAGCCATTCCATGGCATTACGGCTCAGATGTGTACGTGGAAGGACAGAAGATTGAGAGTAAGTCAGTTGCTGTTGACCCGACTGTAGTGAACATCGGAGGGGTTGGAGGTTTTACGAGAAGTGGTCGTCTATTTGCTCCCCCAGTTCTGAGAGGAGATCCTGAGGCTGAGGCTTCGACAAAGGCTAAAGGAAAGCAAACTGCGAATGAAGAAACAACAACTCCTGCTACTGGACAGGGTACCTTCGAGAAAGAAGTGGAGGAATTTATGCGCATAATTAAAAAGAGTGATTATAAGGTGGTCGAACAGTTGAACCAGACACCTTCCAAAATTTCAATTTTGTCATTGCTGATGTGTTCTCCGGCACATAGAGAGGCCTTGTTGAAAGTGTTGCAGATGGCCTATGTTCCTCAAGAAATAACTGTTAATCAACTGGAAGCTGTAGTGGGCAGTGTGAATGCAAGCCACGGGCTGGGCTTTACAGATAGGGACCTTACGTCAGAGGGCCGTAACCATAATAAAGCACTGCATATTACTATGGAGTGCAAGGGTGCTGTGTTGTCGCATGTCCTTGTTGATACATGCTCTTCTCTTAATGTACTTCCGAAGAAAGCATTAATGAAGCTCAATGTTGATGGAATCATCTTAAGACCCAGTGATTTGATAGTCAAAGCTTTTGATGGGTCCAGAAGGTCAGTTTTTGGAGAAGTTGAGTTACCCATGAAAATAGGTTCTCAAGTATTCAAAAGCACCTTCTACGTCATGGACATTCAGCCCACATACAGTTGCTTATTGGGACATCCATGGATTCACGCTGCCGGAGCTGTAACCTCTACTCTGCTTCAAAAGCTCAAATACGTGGTTGATGGCCAAGTAATCATAGTGTGCGGAGAGGAAGACATCTTTATGAGCCACTTATCAACTTTCAAATATGTGGAGATGGACGGAGAGATCCATGAAACTCTGTGTCAGGCCTTCGAAGCAGTTAATGTCATCATTTTGACTCTTGTAGAGAGAAGCAGTGAGAAAGAAGGTACCTCCATTCACTCCTACAAGCAGGCAAAGGAAGTGGTTCAGTCAAGAAGTGCCCAAGGCTGGGGCAAATTGCTGGAATTGGAGAAGAAAGACGACAAGTTTAGTTTGGGTTATCAGCCTAGTGGATCTGATTGGTCTCCAAGTGGTAAAGCCATTACTTTTACAAGCGCTGGGATGCTCGACCACAACCAAATTTGTGCAACTAATGAAGAGGGAGACAGTGATGGTGACTGGGACAACTGGATTCATCCGTTTGCGCCCGGAGAGGAGCTGAAGAACTGGTCTGCTGAAGACATCGTCCAAGTTACCTGACACTCAGAGTAATTTATTTGTTTCCTTTTATTATCATGTTGCATTGTCAAATCCAGCATTCTGCCCAAGATGCTAGGATCCATTGTATGGGCCACCATGTTTGTTATGAACTTATTTTACCATGAAATAAAGGACATTTTCAGACAAATTGTGTTCTCTTTCTTTTGTTTTAAATTTTTCACAAAAATAAAAATTGCAATGTGTTTTCTCTTTTTGTTTTTGTGTTTGCGTCTCTTTTAAAAATAAACAGATTCTGAAATAAGCACATCATATGTGCAGTGTTGATCATCCGGATTCCATTGATAACGTTCATGCTATGACCACGCATGACTTTGATAATCTTGTCTACCAAGCTGATGAAGGGGTTAAGGAAGACTGTGAACTCCCTAAAGAATTGGTCAGATTGTTGAAACAAGAGGAACGGGTTATTCAGCCTCATCAGGAAGAAATTGAGATCATCAACATTGGCACTGAAGATGTGAAGAAAGAGATCAAGATTGGGGCCAGTCTGCAGGCCGAAGTAAAGAAAGAGCTGATTGGTATGCTGCGTGAGTATGTGGATATATTTGTCTGGTAGTATCAAGATATGCCAGGATTGGATACCGACATCGTTGTGCATAAGCTACCATTGAGAGAAGAATGTCCTCCTGTGAAGCAGAAGTTGAGAAGAACTCGTCCTGACATGGCGATGAAGATCAAGGAGGAAGTTCAGAAGCAATGGGATGCCAGTTTCCTTGTTGTAACTAGTTACCCACCTTGGGTAGCTAACATTGTACCTGTACCAAAGAAGGACGGCAAGGTCCGGATGTGCGTTGATTACCGGGATTTGAATAGAGCGAGCCCAAAAGATGACTTTCCGTTGCCACACATTGATGTGTTGGTAGACAATACTGCTCAATTCTCGGTATTTTCCTTCATGGATGGCTTCTCCGGATATAATCAGATTAAGATGGTGCCGGAAGACATGGAGAAAACAACGTTCATTACCCGACGGGGTACATTCTGCTATAAGGTCATGCCCTTTGGTTTGAAGAACGTCAGGGCAACTTATCAGCGGGCCATGGTCACATTGTTCCACGACATGATACACAAGGAGATAGAGTGTTATGTGGATGATATGATTGCTAAGTCCCGAGACGAAGAAGAGCATCTGGTCAACCTCAAGAAGCTGTTTGATAGACTGATAAAATACAAGCTGAGGTTGAATCCAAACAAGTGCACTTTCGGAGTGCGTTCCGGGAAACTGATGGGTTTCATTGTTAGTCAAAAAGGAATTGAGGTAGATCCTGCAAAAGTAAAAGCAATTCAAGATATGCCTGCACCGAGAACAGAAAAAGAAGTGCGCGGGTTTTTAGGGAGGTTGAACTACATTTCACGGTTCATATCTCATCTAACTGCCACGTGCGAACCAATATTCAAATTGCTAAGAAAAGAGCAAACAGTCAGGTGGAATGAGGACTGCCAGAGAGCTTTTGACAAGATAAAAGAATATTTGCAGGAGCCTCCAATTCTTATGCCTCCAGTTGAAGGAAGACCTTTAATCATGTACTTGACTGTGCTAGAAGGGTCAATGGGGTGTGTTCTAGGCCAACATGACGAGTCTGGTCGAAAACAGTACGCTATTTATTACCTTAGCAAAACGTTTACCGACTGTGAATCCCGTTACTCATTGCTCGAGAAAACTTGTTGCGCTTTGGTATGGGCTGCTCGCCGACTGAGACAGTACATGTTGACTCATACCACACTGCTAATTTCCAAAATGGATCCTGTCAAGTACATCTTTGAGAAACCAGCGTTAACCGGAAGGTTTGCTAGGTGGCAAATGATCTTAACTGAGTATGACATCCAGTATACTTCTCAGAAAGCCATCAAGGGAAGTGTATTGTCAGATTACCTTACACAAGAACCTCTTGAAGATGATTATCAGCCAATGAAGTTTGATTTCCCTGATGAGGACAGCATGTACCTCAAAGCAAACGATTGCGAGGAACCACTTCCGGAGGAGGGGCCTGACCCTGAAACCAAATGGAAGCTGATGTTTGATGGGGCAGTCAATATCAATGGACGTGGAGTTGGTGTTGTTCTTATCACTCCCGAAGGTGTTCACTTTCCCTTCGCTGCCAGAATTACTTTTGGCTGCACCAACAATGAAGCGGAATACGAGGCATGCATAATGGGAATAGAGGAGGCTATTAATATTCGGATTAAGAACCTCGATATATCCGGAGATTCATCCCTCGTCATTAACCAGATTACCGGAAAGTGGTATACGCATCAAGAACACTTAATTCCTTACAGGGATTATTCCAGAAAACTGTTGACGTTCTTCACGACAGTTAAGCTTCAGTACATACCACGTGATGAAAATCAATTTGCCGACGCATTGGCCACTCTTTCTTCGTCTATCAAAGTCTTGTGTTGGAATTACGTGCCCAGGATTGACATCTCCAGGCTTGACGCTCCAACTCATGCTTTCTCTGTAGACGTAGTGTCTGACGAGAGACCTTGGTATTTTGATATCAAGCTATTCCTGGAAAAGCAAGAATACCCAGTTGGGGCATCTTCCAATGACAAGAAGACCTTAAGGCGACTTGCTGTTAGCTTCTTCTTGAATACATATGGGGTTTTGTATAAGAGGAACTTCGACATGGTTTTGCTCAGATGCGTGGATAGACACAAAGCAAGCCTGTTAATGCAGGAAGTCCACGAGGGATCTTTCGGTACTCATGCAGGAGGGCATGCTATGGCCAAGAAATTACTGAGATCGGGGTATTACTGGATGACAATGGATGCAGACTGTGGTTCATTCGCTCGTAAGTTCCACAAGTGCCAGATTTATACAGACAAGGTGCATATTCCTCCTTGCCCGCTCAACATCATGTCATCTCCTTGACCCTTTTCTATGTGGGGCATTGACATGATCGGGAAAATAGAGCCTACTGCTTCAAATGGTCATCGCTTCATCTTGGTTGCGATTGATTACTTCACTAAGTGGGTTGAAGCAGCATCTTATGCCAACGTCACTCGTCAGGTGGTAGCCAGATTTTTTAAAAGAGACATTATCTGCAGATACGGAGTGCCCGAAAGGATCATTACTGACAATGGTTCTAATCTTAACAACAAGATGATGGCAGAGTTGTATCGGGACTTCAAGATTCAGCATCACAATTCTTCTCCTTACCGACCAAAGATGAATGGTGCGGTAGAGGCAGCAAACAAGAATATCAAGAAGATTGTGCAAAATATGGTTGTCACTTACAAAGATTAGCATGAGATGTTACCATTTGCGCTGCATGGGTACCGAACGTCAGTCAGGACGTCAACTGGGGAAACTGCCTACTCATTGGTATATGGTATGGAGGCAGTCTTGCCTGTTGAAGTTGAGATTCCTTCTTTGCGTGTGATGATGGATGTGAAGCTTGATGAGGCTGAATGGGTGCGTGCTCGTTATAATCAGCTATGTCTAATTGAGGAAAAGAGATTAGCGGCTATCAAGTGGGAGAGCTTGTGCTGAAGAGGATTGTTCCTCCAGGTTCGGATCACAGGGGCAAGTGGACCCCAAATTACGAAGGACCATTCATAGTGAAGAAAGTCTTCTCAGGAGGAGCACTGATGCTCACCACTATGGATAGAGAAGATTTCCAATCCCTTGTTAACTCGGACGCAGTTAAAAAATACTTCGCATAAAGAAACCCGCTGGACACAAAAACAGAATGTAAGTCCAGGCAAATATAGGGCATCCTGGCGAGTCAAAAACAGAATAAAAGACTCGGGAAAAAGTTAGGGAAAATAAATAAATAAAATGTACACCCGCTTAGTTGAAAAGCCACATCGGACAGCTCAGGAAAAAAAGGGTATCCCGGTGGATTGAAAACCCGAAAGGGCGATCCACGCAAAACAAGGGAATAAGCGAACAACTGCGATCCGAGTAATATAAACCAAATCATCGTCTCGTACAGCTTGACAATATCAGAAGGATAGGAATTAGTCCCCTCATCCTCTCAGAAAGCAAAGGCAAGAATGGAGAGTTTTGAAGACATGCTGGTCATGGCAGAAAGGGAACTCATTGGGATGTCGTGCCCATTGCCATTAGGATAGTTTATTTTCTCAATTTTATGGTGGCTACCTCTTTCCAGGTGGCTGCTTCCTGATGTAAATCTTTTCCTATTCATAGGCCTGTCAATAAAAAGAATATTCAGTCAAAAAGATGTGTTATGTTTATTTTTGTTTACAAAATGTCCTGAAGTTTTGGAAAAAATAGCATTGCATTTAAAACATGGTGATAATTTGAAAAAAAATGACATGCATGGAAACATTTGAAATCCTATTTGTGTTTCGGGTGACAATGAATGAACAAATCATACCATGCAAGTCCCCGGGGCACATATGTGTATTCTGTTGTTGCAGTTTGCAGGATGGCGTCACATTCTCCCAAGCAGAATTTCCTCAAGCTAAGCCTTGGCATGTAACCCAAGCAGTTTATCTTCCCCTGTGAAGTATACCCAGAAAGCAGTGGGAGGCCCATTCCCCACAAAGTTTACTTGGCAGAACTCTTGTCACCAATAGTGGATATTTGAGGAAGTATCTTCCCAGTCAGGGAAACTTTCTCCAACACTTGTCTGTGTTCATACTTTATTGCCGATCGTCTGCATTTCTCAACACTCGTCTGTGTTGTCACTTTGGTATTTCCCGTTTTCTTTCCCTAGCAGTTACCCTTGGTGGTATTATTTATTGCTCGTCTGCATTTCCCAGCACTCGTCTGTGTTTTGATTTGATATTTGTGGATTGCTCGTCTTCATTTCCCAACGCTCGTCTGTGTTTGATATTTGATATTTGATGTTGCCCGTCTGCACTTTCCAACACTCGTCTGTGTTTAATATTTATGGTTGCTTGTCTGCATTCTCCGGCACTCATCTGTGTTTATTATCTGTTTGAAGCTCGTCTGCATTGTTTGGATACTCGTCTGTATCATCCCTAACACTCGTCTGTGTTAGCTTGTATCTGTATGTGTGGATTTGCTGACTATCCTGGTACTCGTTTGTATTACTACTCCAAATGCTTGTCTGTGTTTGAAGCACTCGTCTGTGTTTCTTAGATCATCGTCTGATACTCGTTTGTATCATGGACTTTTGACACTCGTCTGTGTTATCTTGATGATCACCCAATACTCGTTTGTATTGAAGAGGTTTAAAATCCTGACTGTGGGAATAAATGTCAAAATTTGTACCGGTCCTGGCGTAACAGGATTATCCGAAGGAGGCTCGTCTGTCTCAAGCACCACTTATTAATGTTGCACCTGGCGTAACAGGTTTGCTCGAAGAAGACTCGTATGTCTTATACCATATATCCACGGATAATATATGAAGAGGGTTCGTCTACCTTGATTATGCATGTCTATCCCACTGACTTTAGTGCATCACCGGTCCTGGCGTAACAGGTATATCCGAAGGAGATTCGTCTGTCTCAAGTCATATGTTCTTGTAAAGTATATGGGGGCTCGTATGTCCAGTTCCTGGTGTAACAGGATTGTTCAAAGAAGACTCGTTTGTCAAAGTATTCTGATTCCAAATAATAGTTTCAACTTAGAGGGAGCTCGTCTGCTTTCTCTTCACTTCATTTGCCAAAGCGTCATTTGGTTGGGTTTATTTCCCAGTTTCTGCATTCTTCGTCAGAGTGCATATTTCAGGTCTTCTTGGTATTCAACCACAGTTTATCTTGAACGGTCGATAACCCGTGCTACTGTCCTTTTCAGATTAATAGTTGTTTGAATAGGGGCAGCTATAACATCCCAAATGTTCCCTCTTCTTTTTAAGCATCATATCACATCATATTCATCATGAACATATCATATTCTTGGCACCCTAGCATGGAAAGATGAGGCATAACATCTTCATGACCTAGCATTAGGCATATGATCATCTGTGGAGGTCTTTTGAAGCATCACAAGCCATGACAAGGGGACCAATGGATTTGTGCAAGTCCTATGAGGGGTCTACATTGCATTTACAAGTTCAGGTTCATTTACAAAAGCTCAGAAGGTTGGAAGATCATCAGGGAATCCAGGCTAGGGCAAAGCTTCTACACAAGGATCCCAAACTAGGGTTTGAGTTTCAAGCATGAAAACCTCAAGATTTTGGCCATTTCATTTGAGCAAAGTCTTTTACATGTTAAGAGGATCCTACGGATGAAATTTGGTGAGAAAATTCCTTGTGGAAGTCAAGTATTTCTTCAGTTGCTTGTAAATGAAGAAACTGGTCAACCGTGCCTTAGAAAAGTCAACTGTGAGATTTCAAGGGGTCCAACCCCATTTTTCTAGCCAAGGGATGTTCTTATAATGTTAAAAGAGGTTTGGCAAGTTCAAAGATCAAGAATCATGAGGTTTTGAGGTGTTTTGCAAAATTGGTGTGAAGTTGGTTATGGAAAATGCCATTTTTAGCAAGGTTTTGCCCTAAATTTCAAGTGATCATAACTTGGTGAAAAATTCTTCAAATGGACCAAAGTCAAACATGAAAGTTGGAGATTAAAGCCTCCCATTTTCAAAAAGTACAAGTACTTTTTCATAGCCTTCATGGTTAAAAAGATATAGCCCTCGAAAATTTCATGAAAACTAGGGCAAAGTTTGATTTTTCATTTGTGCACCAAAGCAAAAAGTCATGAAACTTAATTTTGGGTGTTGGTACATACCAAATGAGGTTCCAATATTACAATGCAATGAAAATAGGTCATTTTTCTCCAAGAATTGCACCAAATCCGTGCATGATCAGAATTTCATTCCATAAGTGCAAAAAGTGCATGTTCATGAAAATTGTGTGACAGCTTCATCCAAGGGCCAGGATCTTGTTGGTTTGAAATCAAGGGTCAGATGTAGAATGCACATGGAAAAATATCAAGGCAATGCATGAGTGTATCATGCTCTCACCACAAATTTGCATATTTTGCAAAATCTCTCACACATTCCATTCCCACGTGCAAAGCCTCTCATTCTTTCAACATTTCCTCATGACCTCATTTAAAAGAAAATTAGGGTTTTAGAAGGATCCAGATCTCTCTCATTTCATCACTCTCAAGTTTTGGCTCAATTTGCAAATTCTTTCGAATCTCTTCACACACTTGCTCTCTTCACAAACCAATCATAGATTCTTCATCCTTGAGAGCTCAGGATCACAAATCCATACATTGTGCAAGCTAATTCTCAAGATCCAGTACCTTGCCATTTCAGAGCAGCTAGCTTCAAACTCTCAGATCCAGCAATTCTCAAGGCTTTAGTTGCATTTATTTTCCAACTCGAGTGCATTTGGAGTGGATTGGCAGCATTCTCTTGGCTTATCACAAGCTATTTCCAGATCTGCAAGTTCAGGTGAGTTCAAAATTCTCAGATCTAGAAATGAAAATAGAAGTGTGTGTTATGATCTACTTTTTATGCTGATCATTCTTCTGGTTTTAGATTCAAATTTGGTGCATTATTGAGCTTGATATGTGAATTTGAAGTTTCATGGTTCAAACTGTTTATCTTCGATCCAGAAAATCCTTTGATCTATTGAGAATTCTATTGCCATATTTGAATTCAGGGCACCTTAATTATGTGATCTGGAGCTTTTGATTAATTTTGGTTCCGTTTTGTTCATGTTATGTGTTTTCCGGTGCCGGAGCCCTGGCTCCGGTCACCGGATTCTGGACATGTGTATTAGGGTTTCCAGAGGAGGAAGACAACTCCATGACCCTTAGATCTTCTCATCTGAACGCATGATATGCTTCCACGTCATTTAATGAACTTGCTCTCTCTCACGTGCCATTTCATTTTTATATTTTCCTTCTGATATTCCATTTGTTTCGCACCCCATGCTATTAACATGTGCACTCACTCCTGATCCAATTGTTTTGCCACGTCATTTAATGAACCAACTTCCAGGATGCGCCTGTTTAATCCATTGGCCAGTGTTTTTTCCAGATTTTTGTGAATTTCCACCCTTGTGTTTGTGTGCTGCGCAGATTTGGGTGGGCTTGGATGGCTATCCACACCCCCATTTGTTTTGAGCCCAGCTGATTGAACTAGTTTTACCTTCTATTCGCACCCCCAGCTTCTCTCTTCATTTTTATTTTTTTTATTTTCTTTTATTTCTTTTTATATCATTTTGGTTTCTAATATTTAAAAATACTTCTAATCTTCAAACAATTATGAAATAATTCATGGATGTCAATTTGAGTTTTCTTTAATTTTTCATATTTTTATTTTCCATTTATTTTATGCTGACACTTGTAAATTAATTCCACCATTTAATTAATTCATTTTAATTCCTTTTTAAGCATGATGTCTTGTTCATTTTCCCTAGTGATCCTCCTTTTGAATTTTTGAGTGGTTCTTTTTGCTCTGGACTCGCAATAAGATGTAGTTCATGTGTGATTTTTGCCCTGATTTTTAGAAACTTATTTATTGGGTTTTGTCCTTTGACTTGTGGATGAAGTTTCTTAACCCTAGTTCATGTTTGTATCCCAATTTGATTTGTGTAGCTTTTGAATTTATTCCTATCCTTTTGGAATGTTGTTATATCATGTTTGAAGATCTTTTGTCCAAGGTTGTGGAATTTTTGGGTGCATTGTTGATTTGATTTGAATTTTGGTTCTTAACTTGTCCCATTTTGCTTATTTTTTATCACAAGTCTTCTCTCTAGCTTAGAAGGGCACTTGTGCCAACTTCTTAATCTCATTTGGGGTCTCTTTAGGGCATTGATACCTTTCTGGTCCTGGTTTAGGGTTTGTGCTTTGGAAATTTTTTAATTGGATTACCTTTGAAGTTCATCCTTTCTTTTGTGCATCCACCTCACTTCTTTGTTTCTTTCTTCCCATATTGTGATTGCTTAACTTTGTGCTTCTCTTCTCTTCATCTCTCTTGCTTCTAAAGCACTTCTTTAACTTGGATATGGTTCTGGTCTTAGGCCTTGAGTTCATTGTTTTATTTATTTTGCTTTGCACCTTCTTAAGTTTGTTTTGCTTTGCCATGTGATTCATGTTGCCTCATATTGACTTGTATGCTTCTTTTCTCATTCTTATGACTTGCATTTGCATTAAACTTTTGTATATATGACTTCACTTCTATTTGTATGATGTTGGCATGTCATTTTGTTCATTTTGTTTTGCTTGTATGCTTGTGTTCCTAACCTTTTCAAGGGCTATGGTAAGTGAGAGGTCTGAATGTAATTCCCACATCTCTAAATCTCATCTCTTCTCTTCTTATTCTTACTTGTGCTAACCTTGTGATTGTTGGGCTTAGGCCTTGCTTCCCTCCTCTCCTATTCTTCTTTCTTCTTCTTCTCTTCTTCTTTCTTTCTTCTTTAGGATAGTAAACCTCACTAACATAGGATTATCCATG
Organism: Lathyrus aphaca; assembly: GCA_963966055.1. NCBI lineage: Eukaryota > Viridiplantae > Streptophyta > Magnoliopsida > Fabales > Fabaceae > Lathyrus > Lathyrus aphaca. The sequence goes on from OZ014523.1 coordinate 371,772,598, forward strand.
CATGACAACACTTAGAATTCTTTAGTCCCCCGTTAGACGTTTACCTTTGTGATCCTTTTGGGTTTCTTTTCTCTTCTCATCTCAAAATCCTAAAAAACACTTAATAAAGTTTGAAGTGATACCTTGAGCAATAGCCTTATCCCATGAGATACTTGTAGTCTTCCCATCTTGGGATAGTACAAGCTTATCATGTGATGCACAAGTCTGATCAGGGTATCATCTTCACCAAGAAAATCATAAAAACACTTCTTCATTGTAAATACCAAAAACACTTAATAAGTTAATGAGTTAGTGAGCTTAAGCCCTAATCTCTGGGTTCAAGTTTTGGGGATCTTCTCCTTACTTGAGTGTGCTTGTTCTATTATTCCATCTTGGAATGTAGTGACAAGTGCACATTCCATGGAAAAGAGCTTGAGTTCACTTCCTTGTGACACACTCCTAAAAGTTTCTAAAAAACACAAACAAACAATAAGCGTCTTTCCTTCGGGAATTCTTTTCTCATCTCCTTCGCTTTGTATGTGAACTTGCTCCTACTTGTCATTTTGCAAGACGGTAACGCACTCGTCATCCGAGCCTGCAACACCTGAGAATTGACATAGGAAGTTCAAGCCTTAAGACACAAGCCATCTTTTCCACCCCTAGTTAGGGGAACTACGGCGTCTCTGATCCTCATTGTCCTGATGAGGTACGTAGGCAGCGGGGTAGGGCCCGTTCGAGCACAATCTTTATTTTCCCTACGTTTTTTCCTTTTCATTTCTTTTTCAGTTCCCTTTTATTTTCTTTCTTCCAGTTCAGTTTATTTTCTTTGCAGCAGCTTTCATTTCTTCACCCTTTAAAACAGTTTTTTTGCAAGCGTGGATCACGTCGGGTACGGATGACGATCTGGAGTGCTAATACCTTCCCAGGTCGTAACCGACTCCCGGACTAAGTCTCTTTGGTTCGCAAGACCGGTTTCATTCCTTTTCTTTTGTTCTGGTTTGTGCAACATTACCATTCCCGTTCCTTCGAGATAAAAATGCCTGCCTGACGACTCTATTCTTTTCCGCGCCACTTTCATGTTTGTACCAGGATGGAAATCCGGGGAGCGACAAAAACAAGCCTTTATTAAAGTGGATTTTAGTTAATGGTAATATTAAGAAGTGAATTTTATGGTTTTTAAGACAACTTGAGGGGAACTTGTCCATTAACACTAGGGTTAGTCCTTCTTAACCAATTAAGGAAGAATTAGAACCCTAATGCAAGGCCCAAGTTACAAGCTTATTGTATTAGTGATTATTTGGTGAATTGATTAAGAGATTTAAACAAATTAAGGGTTTAACACTTAGGATTAAAGTTATGCACTCCATCCTAAGAGAAGGATGCAAGCATATCCTTAATCACAAAGCCTTAAAACCTTGAAGGTTTAGTCCCTGATTATGAGAAAAGAGACACAAAAGATGACACAAAGGTAAAATTAATGGGGGGACTAATCAAAACCCTAATTGTTATCATGCTTGGGTGTTCCTAGGGTTTATGAGGCTTTCAAGAGATCTTCAAGAAAAGCCACCAAGGAAGAAGAAAGATGGAAGGAGGAGAAGCAGAAGAAGCAAGCTAACTTACTTCACTTAAGAAGATAAGTTACTTGAAGAAAGAAAGTGAATGGAGAACATGAATGAGCAAGCTCACTCTAAGACAAATACAAAATTCAGCAAGGATGCATAAAATAAGAGATGAGAAGAGAAGTGAGAAGTGAAGGCAAATTCACTTCTCAAAGTACTTACCACCTGAAAAGTTAGCATAAAGAAATGAAATGAAATGAAAATGAAATGAATGCAAGGATGCAAACCAAAACCACAAGCATGTTCATGATGTAAATGATGCTAAGAGATGATGCAAATGTATGTCAAGAGTTGTGAATGATTATACAAGTGATGAGAATGCAAATGAAGCATGAAAGGAACATGAAAGTTCATGAAAGCACATGAAATGAAATGAATGCATAACATGGAAAATGGATGAAGAAATGATAAAGCATGGTTCTAATTTTTCCTAAGATGTCTTGGAAGTCATGTGAATGCACAAAATGTCATGTCAAGTTCTTATATGAATTCTTATGCAGGATGTATGCAAAGGAAGATGAGAGATTAGGGTTTTCATACAACATGAGATGCAAAACTCAAAAACAGAAGCAAATGAAAAGATAAAAAATTGAAAATGCAATAAAAAGAACCCTAACCCCATATGAGACCACACCCTAAAGGAGGATACATAACTCCTAACCCTAAGGAAGTTATGATTTTTCTAAGTTTTCTAGGGTTTTAAGGTACCTAAAGGGAAAAAATGCAAATCAATTCAAAAAGGCAGAAGAAATTTGTGACAAAATTATGCTAGAAACTACATGTCAAATTAAGATCAAAGCAAAAAGAATCATTGTCATACCATTCTTGGTTAGGCAGAAAATATTTCTTGAAGTTAGGGTTCTAAAATAGGAATTTTATGAACCCTAAATTCAAGAAAAATTATCAAAGATGGTTCAAAACTAAAAAGAAATTTGTGTGGATGATATGACAATGTCTCTAAATGTTTAAAGATGAAATGTGAATTTTTTGGGATTTTTTAGAAACCTAAATGATATTTTAATTAATTAATTATCATTAATTAATTAAAATAAACATTTAAATGTTTAAAAAATGATTTTTTAAAGTGAAAAATAAAAATAAAAATATTTTTGGGTTAAGAAAATTATTTGAAATAAAAATGCAGAATAAAAATATTTTTGGAATTTTCTTGCTATTTTGAATAAAATGTACAAAATAAATAAGAAAAATTGAAATAAAAACTCAAAAAATGAAAAGTAAGCACATCCAAGGGTTCTCATTGATTCTGGGGATTTGGGGATTGACTTGGCGCATGATCCTACGGCCTAAATTCAAATTACATTAATCCTAATTAATTAATTCCTTAATCCATAATTAAAACTAATGAAAGGATCTCAGCCATTCACCACACGCGGGAAAGGGAAATCCAAGGGCCTAGATTCGAATGAAACCCTAACCCTAATTAAGACTGCTAAACACTTTCAGGTCACCGGAGAAGAGCTCCGGTCGTCTTCTCCGGTGACACCCTCACCTGAAAATTCCTAACTCTCTCCCTAGGTTATTTATGGAACTCTAAAGCTCCAGATTAACTCCTCTCACCTCCCTGAATCCAAATCCACCATCAAAACACATTTATTCATGCTCATAAACAAGATTCAAAGAAAAGATCAAACATGGCAAAAATTTCAGAGGTTCAGTAGATATTCATTTCTACACCATTTTCAAAAATTCAAAGCTTATAATGATCAGTGAAGCATGCTTATTCATTTTGTAACATAAAAAAGAGGTTCTGGAAAAATGAATTCAGACGACTACCTGAGATGAAGCTTTTCAAACTTGAGCTTTCTGGCCACTTCTTTGGTGAAAAATGACTCTAATGGCCTCCCTGAAGAAGTTGCAATGCTTGGAAAGCTTTGAGGATGGCTGGTTTGTGAGTTTGCACTCCAACTGGATGAGAATCGTGTTTTGTGTATGGTGTGCTCTTGGCTGATTTGAGGGTTGCTTTGGGGTCAGTAAGTGATTTAGAGATGAATGGTGGAATTGGTTTTGAGTTTGAGTAAGTGAGCTGGGAGATTCGAAGGAAAATGCAAGAGGGAGAGATTTTGGGAACTTGATCAATCTTAGGTTTCAGCTTGCAATGTTGTGTGTTATGATCAGCATTTGGTCCACATATCAAGTAGTGATAGGTCAGAGAAGTGGTTGTGGCCTATTGTGATTGGTATGGCCTTCTTGAAAAAAGGCACCAACTTGTGTACTTGAGGTATGGGCAGGGATGCAGCTGGATTTTTGGCATGTCCATGTGCAGCTGAGTTCAAGGATGTCCATAGAATCCATTTGGAGGCAAATCAGCAAGTTGAAACAAACTTATGGGACCTTTTGCAAGTATGTGAAGTTTTGGCCCTTTTGAGAAATCTTGATGTTCAAGGCATGTAATCTTGCAATTCTTTGGGCAATTATAATCTAAAGGCAATGCACTATGATGTTATGATACATTGGAGTGTGTTTGAAGTCATAAAAAGCATTGGCGAATGGTTTTGCAAAGAATCCCTTTTGGTGCATTCTTGAAAATTATGGGATTTTTGCCAACTTTGACAAGCCATATCTTGAGTTCCAAAATGAATTAGATCTTGTTCTTGTACTTTTTGAAAAGGCAATGATCCAATCTACAACTTTCATGACCAACAATTTTTCATTTGAAACATTTTTGGTTGAGAAAGAGGAGGTTGAAAAACATTCCCAAAATGGAAAGTTTACATTACAAGTCATTTCCATTTTTGGCAGCTTTTGGTTTAGCTCACTTTTCTTCAATTTTTTGAACTTATAAACACTTAAATGATCAAATAAAGATCATATAACTTCAATTTGATGAAAAATCCACTTTGGTTCCATGGTTGGGGGCCTCAGATGCCCTGATTTTGCTCTGACTTGCTCCAGAAGTTACCCAGTGATCAGATGACTTCCATAATGAATTTCTTCATCAAACTTGGTACAAATGATCCTTAAAACATATTGAGACCAATAGAAACAAGAATGACCAAAAAATTTGGAGTTATGGCCTCTGAAACCAAAACCCTAATTTCAGGTCATTTGTGTAGTTAAACCCTGGCTCTGCTTCCATGTTGTGCAAGTTCTTGTGATTCTTTGACTTCCTTGATCTTTGGAGGATAAAATATGATGATTGAACATACATGGACCCTCTTGAGATGATTGAAGACCTTTGGAGTGGCTCAGATGAATCTTGGATTGCTCAGATCACAAACCCTAGATGCGGATGAACTTGACCTAATGCAGTGAAGCAAAAATGCCATATGAGATGATATGCTTAAATTGATGCAAAGATGAAAGATCAAAAGCCATGGTGTGCACTTAGTGAGGGAAAATTTGGGGTGTTTACAGCTACCCCTATTCAAACATGAGTTAGCTGTGAAGGATGTAAGCGCCTGGCTTAACAGACAAACAAGATAACTTGTGGTTGAATACCAAAGACAGTCCGAAATTTGCACTTACTGGGGAGAAGAAGAAAAGGGATATAAATTGTAAAAGGTGGTAAAGTGTGATTAAAAAGTGTGGGCGATGGAGGGCGACCATCGAGCAGAGGACGACTTCTGGGGATAAAGCAATGACGGGGACGGCCGACAAGCTGGGGAAATAAGAAATCGTGATGGGGACGGCCATCAAGTAAAGTAACAAGATTCTCTGGGGATTAAAGATAAAGGCAATGATGGGGACGGCCATTAAGTTTGTAAAGTAAAGTAATCATTGATGGGGATGGCCATCAGTTTAAATAAATGATGAGGGACGGTCATCAATGGTGAAGGACGATCACCTAGCAGGGGACGGCTGCTCTTTATCACGACATAGGACGAATGTCGAATAGAAAAGGTCGACGATGGGGACGGCCGTCGGATAAGCATAATGAAGGACGATTATCAAGAGGTGAAGGACGATCACCTAGCAAGGTACGACCGCTCTCGGGGTTTATCGTGACATAGGACGAATGTCAGATAAACAAGATCAACGATGGGGACGACCATCGAATAAAATGAGGAAGGACGATCACCTAGCAGGGGACGGCTGCTAAATATCACGACATAGGATGAATGTCGGATATAAAAGGGTTCCAATAATGGAGACTCCGCTGGGAGAAGGATGAGGGACGGTCATCCAAAGGTGAAGGACGATCACCTGGCAGGGTACGGCTGCCGAAAATATCACGACATAGGACGAATGTCAGATATAAGAAAAGTTGTTCTACTGGGGAATGTTAAACACGGACGAGTGCTTACGTTTCAAGAAGAAAAGGTATAAGTGTTTGACACTGTGTATAGATTAAAGATGCGGACGAGCATCCTTAAGACCGTGATATGGACGAGTATCGGTAGAAACAACGCTGATGCATGTTCAGAGATGATGATACGGACGAGTATCAACTAGTTAACAAAGAACACGGACGAGTGTCGACTCTGAGGGGAAATAAGTGTATATATGAGATACAGACGAGTGTCTTTATAAGCATGAGTAAGCATGAGTGAGACACAGACGAGTGTTCAACTTGCTGTGGAGAGTATGACACGGACGGGTGTCATAAGAGGAAATGCATAAGTTATGAACTTATAAGTGTAAAAGGTGTTCAGGCAATTTGTGGGGATAGGATGACAGGGACGGGTGTCAATAAGAGTGTATTATAATAAGTGTTTGGTTAACCATGCTGGGGAAAGGCGACACGGACGAGTGTCAAAAGAGTATATAAGTTTCTGTTTATGGTTTGTATCTGCATGGGATTGATATGACACAGACGAGTGTCGAAAGTATATATGATCATGTGTTTGTGATTGCAAAGGGGACGCTTTGGCTTTCTGTGGGGATATATGAGATGTATTTTTGTATATTGCTGATGAGGTGTTGTTGGTATTTACAGGTGACGGGTTCGAACCTGACTTGTGATCATGCAATATGTTTGATTTTTGCCGTAATGCTTTGTATTAGACGGAATGCTACGCTTTTGTGGTGATTTATGGTGTGAATGCTATGATTATGCAAAAGATACCAATCCGGGACTCGGATCCCACTGCTTGTGGAGACCTCCGACTGATCTGCTTGACAGGATATCCCAGTTGGGGATGAGATCATTGGTAGATCTGATAAGATGTATGGCTCTTCTTGGGGAACTAGATCACTAAAAGACCTATCCGGTAATGAGATAACCCAGCTGGGGATGAGAAAGCTTCCGTCACTTTGTTGTGTGAGAACTTCAGACATTGCTCTTCTGGGAGAGGCTGGAGTTCTGTGGGGAGATGGTTCCCTGTCTTTGCTGGAGATGAGAGATTTGGCACTCTGTTGGGGAGAGAAAAAGGTCACTGGATGATTCTCCTAGGGTTTTCTGTGAGGATCCTGCTGAGGATGAGGAGACTTGACAACTCAGCTGGGGAAATGAGCATTTACTGATGCTGCTTTGAAGAAAATGTGTTGGAGAAGTGGTGCTTTGGCAACCTTGCTGGGGTAAAACATTCCAGATACTGTTTGGGGGAGGAAGTATGTTTGGCGTGCCCCATGTTGCATATTGAATACCTGCAATCCTGCCAATACAAAGAAACGCGCAAGTGTCCCGAGGTATCCCTTACCGGGTTCCATCATAGGAGTTAGATATTCCTGGAAGTAAATACATTTCCTGCAAGCATGTAATTAGAAAGGCACATTTGTTTTATGCAAACATTATATCATGGATATTGGACATTTTGCAAACGAAACAGAAATGTACAAGACGAAGTGTGACTGAAAACTCTGATTTTATTAATCTGGGTGCCCTGAATTGGCAAATACAGTCAAAGAAACAAATTCCTGAAATGAGGAGACTGTTACAAATTGAGAAAAGTAAAGGTGATGGAAATGTTGACAACGCTTCAGTGAGCTTCCCTTTTTTATGACCCGTATGACCTTGACGTTCTTCTCATCTTGCTTTCTGAAGAAAGTTGATTCTGACCGATGTTTTAACCTTTTGAAGTTTGCCATGTTGTGAGTGATACAGATGAATTCAGAATGCAGTTGTTCGCTTATTCCCTAATTTTGCGTGGATCGCCCTTTCGGGTTTTCAATCCACTGGGATACCCATTTTTTCCTGAGCTGTCCAATGCGGCTTTTCAACTCAGCGGGTGTACATTTTTCTTTTATTCTTCCCTTATTTTTTCCCGAGTCTTTTATTCTTTTTTTGACTCGCCGGGATGCCCTATTTTTGCCTGGACTTACTTTTTGTTTTTATGTCCAGTGGGTCATTTTATGCTAAGTATTTTTTAACTGCATCTGAATTCACAGGGGACAGGAAATCTTCACCATCCATAGTAGTGAGCATCAGTGCTCCACCAGAGAAAACTTTCTTTACTATGAACAGACCATCATAATTCGGAGTCCACTTGCCCATATGGTCTGTATGAGGAGGAATGAGTCTTTTCAGCACAAGATCTCCTACTTGGTATTCTCGAAGTCTGACTTTCTGATCGAAGGCTTTCTTCATTCTTTTCTGATATAACTGCCCATGACAGATTGCAGCTAATCTCTTTTCCTCGATCAGATTCAGTTGATTGTAACGAGATCGGACCCATTCGGCTTCATTCAGCTTGACATCCATCAGTACCCGTAAGGAGGGTAATTCCACTTCAACAGGTAGGACTGCCTCCATACCATACACAAGCTAATACGGTGTTGCCCTAGTGGACGTTCTGATTGAGGTACGGTACCCATGCAAGGCAAATAGTAGCATCTCATGCCAGTCTTTGTATGTAACCACCATCTTTTGCACAATCTTCTTGATATTTTTGTTAGCCGCCTCAACAACGCCATTCATCTTTGGCCTGTAAGGAGAAGAGTTGTGATGTTGAATCTTGAAGTCCCGACACAGTTCTTCCATCATTTTATTGTTCAAGTTGGAACCATTATCATTAATGATTCGCTCGGGTACTCCATACCGACATATGATGTCTCTCTTCAGGAATCTGGCTACCACTTGTCTGGTGACATTTGCATATGAAGCTGCTTCAACCCATTTGGTGAAGTAATCAATGGCTACCTGGATGAATATATGGCCATTTGAAGCAGTCGGTTCAATCTTTCCAATCATGTCAATGCCCCACATGGCAAAGGGCCAAGGTGAAGACATCACATTTAAAGGATTCGGAGGCACATGCACTTTGTCAGTATAAATCTGGCATTTGTGGCACTTTCTGGCATAGGCACAACAATCTGCATCCATTGTGATCCAGTAGTAACCTGATTGTAATAATTTCTTGGCCATTGCATGTCCTCCATCATGGGTACCGAAAGATCCTTCATGCACCTCGTGCATTAGGAAGTCTGCTTCCGTCTTATCAACACATCTGAGAAGTACCATGTCAAAGTTCCTCTTGTACAAGGAACCATCAGCATTGAGGAAGAAACTACCAGCCAACCTTCTTAATGTCTTCTTATCATTGTATGATGCCCCAGGTGGGTATGTTTGATCCTCTAAGAAGCATTTGATGTCATGGAACCAAGGCTTGTCATCTTTAGCAATGTCCACGGAGAATACGTATGCTGGACTGTCAAGTCTGGATACTGAAATCCGAGGCACAAAGTTGGTAGCTTGAACTTTAATCATGAAGGAAATGGTAGCCAAAGCATCTGCAAACTGATTCTCATCTCGAGGGATATACTCAAGTTTGACTGTTGTGAAGAAAGTCAATAATCTCCTCGTATAGTCACGGTAAGGAAACAAATGCTCTTAGTGGGTGTACCATTTGCCGTTGGTTTGATTGACTACCAAAGCTGAATCTCCGAACACCGTTAATGTCTTGATCCTGAGGTCAATGGCTTCCTCAAGACCCATGATACAAGCTTCGTATTCAGCTTCGTTGTTAGTGCAGTGAAAGGTGAGTTTTGCCGAGAAAGGCATGTGAACTCCTTTAGGTGTAATAAGCACTGCACCAACTCCACGACCATTCATATTAACAGCCCAATCAAACATCATAGTCCATTCTTCTTCTGATTCAGGCCCTTCAGTGTGAACAGGCTCTTCATGATCTTTTGCTTTTAGGAACATGATGTCTTCATCAGGGAAGTCAAATCTCATTGGCTGGTAATCATCAATGGGTTGCTCATCCAGATAGTCAGACAGTACACTGCCTTTGATGGCCTTTTGAGATGTGTACTAAATGTCATATTCTGTCAGAATCATTTTCCATCTTGTAGCCCTTCCGGTAAGTGATGGCTTCTCAAATATGTACTTGACTGGATCCATCTTTGAGATCAATAAGGTAGTGTGGGTCAACATATACTGCCTTAGTCGGCGAGCAGCCCACGCTAAAGCATAACAAGTTTTCTCGAGCAGTGAATAACGTTGTTCACAGTCGGTAAACTTTTTGCTTAGGTAGTATATTGCATACTCTTTTCGACCAGACTCGTCATGCTGGCCCAGCACACACCCCATTGATCCTTCTAATACTATCAAGTACATTATTAGAGGTCTTCCTTCAACTGGAGGCATAAGGATAGGAGGTTCTTGTAAGTACTCTTTGATTTTGTCAAAAGCCCTCTGGCAGTCTTCATTCCACCTAACCGTTTGTTCTTTTCTTAACAATTTGAACAGGGGCTCACAGGTTGCAGTAAGATGAGATATGAACCTTGATATGTAGTTCAATCTACCTAGGAACCCCCGAACTTCCTTTTCAGTCCTAGGTGCGGGCATCTCTTGAATGGATTTGACTTTGTCAGTGTCAACTTCAATTCCCTTTTCTCTTACAATGAACCCCAGCAGCTTACCGGAACGTACCCCGAATGTGCATTTGTTGGGGTTTAGCTTCAGCTGGTACTTCCTCAGACGCTTGAACAACTTCAACAAATTTACCAGATGGTCTTCTTCTGTGAGGGACTTGGCAATCATATCATCCACATAACATTCCATTTCTTTATGGATCATGTCGTGGAATAATGTTACCATAGCCCGTTGATAAGTTGCCCTGGCGTTCTTCAGTCCGAATGGCATTACCTTATAACAGAATGTGCCCTAGGGTGTGATGAAAGTTGTCTTCTCCATGTCTTCAGGTGACATCTTGATCTGATTATATCCTGAAAATCCATCCATGAAGGAGAATACCGAGAACTGAGCTGTGTTGTCGACCAATACATCAATGTGAGGTAATGGGAAGTCATCTTTCGGGCTAGCTCTGTTCAGATCCCAGTAATCCACATACATCTGTGCTTTACCGTCCTTTTTAGGCACGGGTACAATGTTAACAACCCACGGAGGGTAACTAGTTACAACAAGGAAACCGACATCCCACTGTTTTTGCACCTCTTCTTTTATCTTCATGGCCATATCCGGACGAGTACGGCGTAGCTTCTGTTTTACTGGAGGACAGTCTTCTTTTAGTGGCAGCTTGTGCATAACAATGTTGGTATCCAGACCTGGCATGTCTTGGTAGGACCAAGCAAAGACATCAACGTACTCTCCAAGCATGTCAATAAGTTGTTCCTTCACTGAATCTTAGAGACGGGCCCCAATCTTCACTTCTTTCGAGTCTTCTTCGGTACCAAGATTATCTGTCTCAACTTCCTCCCGATGAGGAGTGATAACCTTCTCCTCTTGCCTTAATAGTCTGGCTAGTTCTTCAGGTAGCTCATAATCTTCTTCAACCCCTTCATCGGCTTGATTAATCGGATTGTCGAAGTCATACGAAGTCATAGCAGTGTCTTTGTCGGTGCAGTCTGGAGGGCACTCTCTGCAAGGGTTTAGATTGGTTCATTTTAGTGATCAGTTTTATCTTGTTTAGAAAAAATGAAAATGACGTTATTATTTTGAAAACATTGCCATTTTATTGTTTTGTACAAAAAATGAAAAATGAAAAACAGTGAGCGGGAAAAAGAGACTCGTTTGCAAAAGATGTCCTGATATTCATTAATTGATCGTTTGCACAAAATACAAGATGGCCTGATTACAAAATGAGTCCTGACACCTTGGGCAAGATGCAGGATTTGATGCATGCTTAAAAGACAGGAAATAATAATTACTCTGCAGGAGTAAATCTTATAATTTCCTGGGAAGACTAGTTAGAGACTTGGTTCCCCGGGATTCTTGGACGTATCCAGCTTTCTAGGTTGCGGTCGTCTTCTTCCTCATCTTCCAGACTATTCACAGCATCCGGGGTAAGCATTCCCCCACTGACAAATTTAGGCTCCGTTGCAGCCTCTAGTTGATCTTGTCGAGTTGGTCTGTAACCCAACCCGAATTTGTCTTCTTTCTTTTCTACTGGCAGCAGCTTGCCCCAGCCTTGAGCGGTACCCTCCTCAACAACCTTCCAGGCTTATTGATATGAAGTGTGGAAGTTCCAGACACAGCAGTTGCTTCATTGATGTTAAGGGCCTCAAATCCCTGACTCATAGTCTCATGGATCTCCCCCGTCCATCTCTATATACTTGTAAGTATCCAGCTGGCTAACGAAAATGTCTTCCTCCCCGCAGATTGTGATGATCTGGCCTTCCCACTCAAATTTTAATTTCTGGTGAAGGGTAGATGTAACAGCGCCAGCGGCGTGAATCCAGGGTCTACCCAACAAACAGCTGTAGGCCGGTTGTATGTCCATCACGAAGAAAGTAGTTTTAAAGATTTGTGGGCCAATCATCACAGGTAAATCAATCTCTCCAAGCACTGATCTCTTTGAGCCGTCAAATGCTCTTACCACTATGTTACTTGGACGTAATACCAAACCATCATATTCCAACTTCACCAAGGCCTTCTTTGGCAGGACATTGAGCGAGGACCCAGTGTCTACCAACACATGAGAAAGAACAACACCTTTGCATTCTAAGGTGATATATAAAGCCTTGTTATGATTGCGTCCCTCCGTTGTTAAATCAGCATCTGTGAAGCCCAGTCCATGACTGGTTTTAACATTTGCAACCACCGTTTCGAGCTGATTAACCGTAATCTCTTCTGGCACGTAGGCTGCGTGCAGGACCCTCAACAGTGCATTCATATGGGCTTCGGAACACATTAACAATGATAATATAGAGATTTTGGAGGGTGTCTGATGAAGCTGGTCCACCACTTTGTAATCACTCTTTTTGATTATTCTCATGAACTCGTCCACCTCTTGTTCAAAAGACGTCTTCAGAGTTTCTTTAACAGTTGGCTCTTCAAGTACCACATTCTTCCCTTTTGCCTTAGCAGCAGCTTCTGCTTCAGCATTGGGTTTTGGTGTTTGTGAGGCAAAAAGGCGTCCGCTTCTGGTGAATCCTCCGCCTCCCCCAACATTGTCAACTTGTGGTGAAGAGGTTGTTGAATCTAGAGTGATCTTCCTTCCGTCGCAGTAGAGATCAGAACCGTCGTGCCAAGGTATGGCATTACTACTTTCATAAGGAACAGATCCAAGCACCGTAATGGTGACCAGACTAATTGCTGCAGCGGAAGGAACTGTGATGGTATGCGGGTCGTAATAGATTGTGACTGGAGATCTGACAGGAGGCGTTGCAGTTTGTTGTTGGAAATTGTTGTTGGAATGAACAAATGCTGGGTCATAATAAATCGTGACCGTTGAGACATCTTCATTAGTGTTTGCTGGTGTTGTAGGCGTTTCGGTTGATAAGATGGGTGTTGATGTTGTAGAAGTAAATGTTGTTGAACTCTGATCTGTTGAAATAATGGATGGAGTGATTGTTGGAGTTGTGGATGACTCAGTGAGAATGATAGTTGTTGCAGTTGTAGTAGAATCTATTGTTGCTGAAGAAAGAGTTGTTAATGTTGTTGGAACCATTGTGGTAATCTGTAAAATTCCATCTCTGATAAGGCCATCTATGCCAAGCCTTAGCTTCTTACAACCATTAATAGCAGTCTTGCACAATTCGCAGCAGGCCTCACAGCCCGAGAACACCTGGCATCTTAAGAGTTGAGCCTTAACTTCCGCCAGCGGTGTTTGAATATGTGCAACATTATCAATTAGTACAGATGGTTGATCTTCCTCTATGGCATTAATCCTGGACCCACCATTATTAGGCATAGGATTTCTATTAACATTCGGAGGAGGTGCGAAATTGAGAGCTTTGGAATCGACCAAATCCCGAACCTTCATTTGCAAGGCTCTACATTTCTCCGTATTGTGACCAAGTGTATTGGAATGAAAGGCACACCTGGAACTAGCATCATAATTCTTCGGGAGGTTGAGAGGATCTGGTGGAGCCAACGTCCTTAACTCAACCAGGTTAAGCTTCAGGAGTTGTGGCAGTAGAGTGGCATAAGGCATAGGGATGGGATCAATCACCCTATTTGCCTGAGATGGCCTCTGTTGAAAGGGGCGCTTCTGTTGGTTGTTGTTGTTATTGATGTACGTTCTTTGTTGTGGAAAATGAGATTGTTGCTGATAGTGATGTTGTTGTAGTTGTTGAGGAAAAAGTGGTTGTTGTGGAACCGGAGCCGGGATAGTAACGACTGCTATTGATCTGTGAGAATACTGGGGTCTGCCCCTGCATGCATGGATAACATTTGTTTCACCTGCCCTTCGGGGTCCTAAAAAAGGTTTTCTGGGGTTGTTGGAGGAACTTGCACCATTGTCAGAGATTTTGCCCATTTTGAAAAGACTCTCAATTCTCTCACCAGCTATAACTACATCGGCAAAACTGGTGGAAGAGAAAGCAGCAAGTCTGTCAATTTAAGTTCCCTGCAAGGTGTTCATAAACATGTCAGCCATCTCTCTTTCAGACATGGGTGGCTGGACAGCAGCAGCAAGCTGTCTCCACCTCTGAGCATAATCCCGGAAGCTTTCCCTTGAAGACTGAGACATGCCCATTAGAAGGGTTCTATTAGGAGCCATGTCTAAGTTGTACTGGTATTGCTGGATGAAGGCTTCGGCCAAGTCTTTCCAACATCTTATAGTGGCCTTGGTCAGATGCGAATACCATTCTCCTGATGCTCCAGTCAGGTTGTCCTCAAAATAGAACATCCATAACTTCTCGTCCATGGTATAAGCCTTGAGTCTTCCTAAGAAGGATTACAGATGAGTACGCGGGCAGGAGGTACCATTATATTTTTCAAAGCACAGGGGTTTGAATTTGTGGGGAATCCTCACCCCATCTACCACCCCCATATCCATTACGTCAAAGCCTAAAGAATTCTGGGATTCCAAAGACCTCGGCTTTTCAGCAATCTCATCCAGCCTTCTGTCATACACTTCATCCCCAGCCCCAATAATTGTGAACTGCTCCTCCTGAGGATCTTCTTGAAAGATCCTGCCTACAGTAGTGTTTCCTTGAATATTCCTTGGGATATTAACATCTAGGTTCAAATGGGGCCCAAACTCTGGTGGGTCGATGCGAGGCTACCCGCGTTCATTATTGATGGTTCCTCCCATTCCAGGGTGGGGCTCTTCAGGTGTCTGCCTTTCTACCAGCTCTCTCAGCCTCTCTTGGCTCTGAGCTAAGCCAGTCATCACAACCATAAACTGGGTCATTTGGTTTCTCATATCGACCCTTTCGTTTGCCATTTGATTTCTTACTTCATTCAGGTCCTGCTGCACCTAATCCATCTGAATGCCTGGAAGGTTGTTTCGCGTTGGGTACCGGTGCGTTCGGTTGACAGGGAACACTCTGCGACGAGAAATGTTTCCTGAAACCACAACAAAGTGAGAAACAAAATAACAAACAAAAACCTACAAAACAAAGAAAATGTTAGTATGCAATGCAATATGCTTATTTGTCTTCCAAGGTATCCGGTTTGGTTCTTTGGTTTTGACCTTTCTAGACCTCGAGGAAATGCTTGATGATGTTGAGAGAAAGCCCACCAAAATAAAACAAACTGATATATTACAAATGATGAAAAATAAATAGTCTGTTTACAACACATGCCCATGGTGGGTCAAAAATACAACAACCAAAAGAAAAAGTACATCAAAAAGGAAAGAAATACAAGCAAAAGGAATCAGACATCCAATCCAAAGTCATCCTCCCCGACTTCCTTCAGGAGGGCCTCCGCCACTGGACCAGCTGGGTGCTCTGTAATAGTCCTAATGAGGAGATTCCTGGTAGAAATGGCATTAGTCAGCTTCTTATGCCTGTCCTGATCCTTTGATCTCTTTAACCCCGCCCGGAGTTTCAATTCTGATATCTCCTTCTAAGCTGCCAACAAAGCTTCCTATTGCTTCTTCTCATTGGCCTCCAGCTGCTCAATCATGGCCTGGGTCCTCTGGTCTTCTTCTGCACGGGCTTCGGTGATCCTGATCCACCTAGCCTGGCTTTCCTCCAGATAATGCTCAGCCCTAGCCTTCTGAATTTTGGCCTCCTTGCAGGCATTCTTCAAAACCAACTCTCCTGCTCTTGCTTTCCTTATGTAGTCATCTGTCCTTTCAATCTTGGTCAGATGCTCAGTTTTGAGTCTTTCCAATCTCTCAATGTGCAGACGACTGTCATTTCTCTCCCAGAGAGTCTTCTTCAGGGCTTCAGATAGCTGATGATTCCTCTCCTTCATCTTTTCAAATTCCTCCAAGCTAACAGTTGCTGCAGGCTGTACTATAGAAGGTCCAGGTGTGTCTTCCAAGGTGAAAGGCATCCTGGTGATCTGAGCTCTAGTACGGGACCAGTCAGAGTACTGGGCTGAAGCAATATTGTTGCACCTTTCCAGGATGGTTGTCCCATTGGTCTGGATGTTGCCCCAAGCCCAGGCAGCTTTCCAGACAACAGCAGAGCCAAATTGGATCTCACAGTATAAGGTCTCAGCCAAATCTTGTCCTCTGGGAGGATGAACCAAGGCATATCCCAATTGTCTCTTAAACAGTAAAGGGTTGTAATTGATGCAATCTTTTACTCCTATTAGAGGCACATTAGGGTATTGCCCACAACTGGTAATAATATCCTTGCCTTTGGTACTCTGAGTGCACCATCTGATATCATCTGATGTTAAGGCAATGAACCTCTTGGCTCAATTCTTCTGCTGATGGGGGTTCAAGAAGGCATCTGATTTAGGCAAGTGTCTGAGCAGCCAGGAGTAGAAAAGGGGAGCACAACATCTGACTAGCTTCCCTCTTTGCTTTTCATTTCTCTGATGGATGGAGTAGTAAAAATCTCCTAGCAATGTAGGCACTGGGTTCCTTAGCAGGAACAAGTGGATGGCATTCTTACTCACAAATTTGGGCTCATCTGCAAACAATATAACCCCATATATGCTGAGGGCTAAAAGTGCACAGACTGCTCTCCATTCTCCCACTGCAGCCTTCAGGGTGGCCTGAGAAATCATGAAGTCCAGATGCAAGCCAGGAATCCCAGCTTTGGTTGTCATGTTTTGCTCAATAAGGGCAGGCTCCAAATGCAATGCCATTGCTATCTCTTCTTTTCTTGGAGCAGTCATCTCTGGGTTGAAGGGGATCCCTCCTTTGATAGGCACTCCAATCAACAAGGAAAACTCTTACAACAGAGGCCCCATCTGGAAATCAGGAAAGGTGAAGCATCTGAGTGGAGGGTCATAAAACTGCAAGCATGTGTGGATCATGCTCCTCTGAGAAGAATCAAGATCCATGACCATGTCTAAAATACCCCCATAGTGTTCTCTAAACAGTGGGATGTGGTCAGGTGTGATAAGTGACTGGACCTGCCTGATACCAGCCAATATGGGCTCAAAAAAGTGGTAAGATATGTTGCTTTTCCTTGGAACATCCATGAGTGCTGATGAAGAAGCTGAAGTTAAATGCTGATGAAGATCACAGACTGAAAAACTGGAGGTTAGTCTCTGACAGACTGATGCATGTGAGTCTCTGAGAGACTGATGGAGGTGCTGAAGGAGATAGCTGAAGCAAATGCTGAAGAAGATAACTGAAGCAGAGGTCTAAGAAGTAGAAGGGGTCAAAACCAAACCAAATATGATATGATGGATACCCTAAAAAACAAATAAACAAATGTTAAATAATGCAATGATGATATATGCAAATGATATGCAAGGGTTTGTGATCAAGAGCTGGATCTGATTATCTGTCTTGGTATAAGGTCCATGTATGTTCAAAGGTCTGGATGGAGGCTCAGAAATCCAGTAACTAGGGTGGGGGACTCAAATAAAGAGTCACATGTCCAGGGTCAATCACAAGAACTGTCCAAAGTGAAGTATTATTAAATAATACAGTAACAGGGTATGATGTGGCCAAGGGTTCCTGCAAACCTGTAAACAACCCAACCCCCTCACATGTAATGTTCTAGAACAAAGATCCTCAGACTTGGATCTGTTATGAGAAGTGTAAACACTTCTAACCTGGAGGTACAGTGTTTACAATAACCATAAAGGATCCTCCTCTAATTCACCCCAGATTCTGAAGTTTAAAATAAAGGTCATCAAGACTTAGCAGGCTTCCTAGATAGCCCTAGCACTACAGGAAATCTGTAGCACAGAGTTCTCAAGAAGAAACCCACATTTGAACCGTGTTTCATATTCCCGCACTAGACCGAAATGGAATGGGAAAGAATATGAACCACTCTAACCTAGGTGTCACTCAGGTCCCAGGTATAGGACCTTAATCACTCAGTGAAACCCCACCCACCAAAACAGAAACCAGATCCAACAATTATAATGACAGTATGATGTATAAAAAACTGTAAAGAAAGCAATAAATAAAGATGTACATAAAGCAATAAATAAACACAATTAGCACATAACACCCCAGTAAACACAAATAAAACAGGCACTAGGAGGAACCCACAAAAAGAACCAGAAGCCCTGGTTGCAGTATAAGGTTCCCCAGCAGAGTCGCCAAGTTGTCGCTCCCACCAAATGACACAGGGTCAGACGGGGTACAGACGCGAACAGTCGGCGAAAGGAGAGAATTAAGATGAAGTGAATAGAGTCGCCAGCTAGGCATTTTTATCCCGAAGGAAAGGTAATGCTGCATAAACCTGAGAAAGGATATGGATAAGACGGTCGCGAACCAGAGAAACTGAGAAAGGGGGTTGGTTACAACCTGGGAAGGTATTAGCACCCAGATTGTCCGTCGTACTCGACGGGATCCACGCTTAAAATATTTGTGTTTAAAAGGGGTAGTGTCAGTGTTATTCTGTGTGCAAAAGCTGGAAAAGAATGTACAGGTGTCAGTGCTGGAAAGTGAAGTTAAGAAAAGGAGTGTCAGTGTAAGAAAAGAGTGCAATGCTCAAGACAATGAGGCTTAAAAGAATAATGCTGGAGGAGGGGGAATATACAGAGACTTTTGTTCGATAACAATTAAGTTATGCCTATGTATCCTCTCGTGCAATGAGGAAGTTAGAACACCATAGTTCGACTCAAAGAAACTGAAAGATAAATTGACTGTGAACTGCTTGCTTGTCCATGCTCAAGTGTATGACTTGTATGGCCCAAGTGCTAATTCTCATGCATTAGACGGAAGAAGCAAGTTCTCGTTTGTGAGTGAAGATGATGAGAAACGAATCCCGGAGGAGACGATTATTGTTTGTTTTTGATGTTTTCAATCTTTTATTGCTTTTTTGTGTTTGTCATAAGAAAATGAGTTTAAGCCTAAACCAAGGGTTAGTGAACTCATCACATCCTCCCTCTGATTAGGGGTAACGAGAATACCTTAAGTATGAAGTAAGCACCTCACACTTAATCACCATGGTGTAGGATTAAGATCATTAACCTACTTGTGATTATTTAGATGTTTTTTGGAGTTTTTATTTAGTGTTAAGTAATGAGTTTAAGCCATAATCAAGGATTTAATGGACCCATTACACCATCCTGATAGAAGGATAATAGATGAGAACATTTAAGCTGAGGAAGATACCTCAACTTAACCCATGATTAGGGATTAAACTCATGACAAACCAAGCCTTTATTAAAGTGGATTTTAGTTAATGGTTAGATTAAGAAGTGAAATTTATAGTTTGTAAGACAACTTGAGGGGGACTTGTCCATTAACACTAGGGTTAGTCCTTCTTAACCAATTAAGGAAGAATTAGAACCCTAATGCAAGGCCCAAGTTACAAGCTTATTGTCTTAGTGATTATTAGGTGAATTGATTAAGAGATTTAAACACATTAAGGGTTTAACACTTAGGATTAAAGTTATTCACTCCATCCTAAGAGAAGGATGCAGGCATACCCTTAATCACAAAGCCTTAAAACCTTGAAGGTTTAGTCCCTGATTATGAGAAAAGAGACACAAAAGATGACACAAAGGTAAAACTAATGGGGGGACTAATCAAAACCCTAATTTTTATCATGCTTGGGTGTTCCTAGGGTTTATGAGGCTTGCAAGAGATCTTCAAGAAAAGCCACCAAGGAAGAAGAAAGATGAAGGAGGAGAAGCAGAAGAAGCAAGCTAACTTACTTCACTTAAGAAGATAAGTTACTTGAAGAAAGAAAGTGAATGGAGAACATGAATGAGCAAGCTCACTCTAAGACAAATAAAAAATTCAACAAGGATGCATAAAAGAATAGATGAGAAGAGATGTGAGAAGTGAAGGCAAATTCACTTCTCAAAGTACTTACCACCTGAAAAGTTAGCATAAAGAAATGAAATGAAATGAAAATGAAATGAATGCAAGGATGCAAACCAAAACCAGAAGCATGTTAATGATGTAAATAATTCTAAGAGATGATGCAAATGTATGTCAAGAGTTGTGAATGATCATACAAGTGATGAGAATGCAAATGAAGCATGAAAGGAACATGAAAGTTCATGAAAGCACATGAAATGAAATGAATGCATAACATGGAAAATGGATGAAGAAATGATAAAGCATGGGTCTAATGTGTCCTAAGATGTCTTAGAAGTCATGTGAATGCACAAAATGTCATGGCAAGTTCTTATATGAATGCTTATGCAAGATGTATGCAAAGGAAGATGAGAAATTAGGGTTTTCATACAACATGAGATGCAAAACTCAAAAATAGAAGCAAATGACAAGATAAAAAATTGAAAATTCAATCAAAAGAACCCTAACCCCATATGATACCACACCCTAATGGAGGAGACCTAACTCCTAACCCTAAGGAAGTTATGATTTTTCTAAGTTTTCTAGGGTTTTAAGGTACCTAAAGAGAAAAAATGCAAATCAATTCAAAAAGGAAGAAGAAATTTGTGACAAAATTATGCTAGAAACTAAATGTCAAATGAAGATCAAGGAAAAAAGAATCATTGTCATACCATTCTTGGTTAGGCAGAAAATAATTCTTGAAGTTAGGGTTCTAAAATAGGAATTTTATGAACCCTAAATTCAAGAAAAATTATCAAAGATGGTTCAAAACGAAAAAAGAAATTTGTGTGGATGATATGAAAATGTCTCTAAATGTTTAAAGATGCAATATGAATTTTTTGGGATTTTTTAGAAACCTAAATGATATTTTAATTAATTAATTCTCATTAATTAATTAAAATAAACATTTAAATGTTAAAAAAATGATTTTTTAATGTGAAAAATAAAAATAAAAATATTTTTGGGTTAAGAAAATTATTTGAAATAAAAATGCAGAATAAAAATATTTTTGGAATTTTCTTGCTATTTTGAATAAAATGTACAAAATAAATAAGAAAAATTGAAATAAAAACTGAATAAATGAAAAGTAAGCACATCCAAGGGTTCTCATTGATTCTGGGGATTTGGGGATTGACTTGGCGTATGATCCTACGGCCTAAATTCAAAATCTATTAATCCTAATTAATTAATTCCTTAATCCATAATTAAAACTAATGAAAGGATCTCAGCCATTCACCACACGCGGGAAAGGGAAATCCAAGGGCCTAGATTCAAATGAAACCCTAACCCTAATTAAGACTGCTAAACACTTTCAGGTCACCGGAGAAGAGCTCCGGTCGTCTTCTCCGGTGACACCCTCACCTGAAAATTCCTAACTCTCTCCCTAGGTTATTTCTGGAGCTCTAAAGCTCCATATTAACTCCTTTCACCTCCCTGAATCCAAATCCACCTTCAAAACACATTTATTCATGCTCATAAACAAGATTCTAAGAAAAGATCAAACATGGCAAAAATTTCAGAGGTTCAGTACATACTCATTTCTACACCATTTTCAAAAATTCAAAGCTCAGAATGATCAGTGAAGCATGCTTATTCATTTTGTAACATAAAAAAGAGGTTCTGGAAAAACGAATTCAGACGACTACCTGAGATGAAGCTTTTCAAACTTGAGCTTTCTGGCCACTTCTTTGGTGTAAAATGACTCTAATGGCCTCCCTGAAGAAGTTGCAATGCTTGGAAAGCTTTGAGGATGGCTGGTTTGTGAGTTTGCACTCCAACTGGATGAGAATCGTGTTTTGTGTATGGTGAGCTCTTGGCTGATTTGAGGGTTGCTTTGGGGTCAGTGAGTGATTTAGAGATGAATGGTGGAATTGGTTTTGAGTTTGAGTAAGTGAGCTGGGAGATTCGAAGGAAAATGAAAGAGGGAGAGATTTTGGGAACTTGATCAATCTTAGGTTTCAGCTTGCAATGTTGTGTGTTATGATCAGCATTTGGTCCACATATCAAGTTGTGATATAGGTCAGAGAAGTGGTTGTGGACTATTGTGATTGGTATGGCCTTCTTGCAAAAAGTCACCAACTTGTGTACTTGAGGTATGGGCAAGGATGTAGCTGGCTTTTTGGCATTTCCATGTGCAACTGAGTTCAAGGATGTCCATAGAATCCATTTGGAGGCAAATCAGCAAGTTGTAACAAAGTTATGGGACATTTTGCAAATATGTGAAGTTTTGGCCCTTTTAAGAAATCTTGATGTTCAAGGCATGTAATCTTGCAATTCTTTGGGAAATTCTGATCTAAAGGCAATTCACTATGATGTTATGATACATTGGAGTGTGTTTGAAGTCATAAAAAGTCTTGGCAAGTGGTTTTGCAAAGAATCCCTTTTGGTGCATTCTTGAAAATTATGGGATTTTTGCCAACTTTGACAAGCCATATCTTGAGTTCCAAAATGAATTAGATCTTGTTCTTGTACTATTTGAAAAGGGAATGATCCAATCTACAAATTTTATGACCAACAATTTCTCATTTGAAACATTTTTGGTTGAGAAAGAGGAGGTTGAAAAACATTCCCAAAATGGAAAGTTTACATTACAAGTCATTTCCATTTTTGACAACTTTTGGTTTAGCTCACTTTTCTTAAATTTTGTGAACTTCTAAACAATTCAATGATCAAATAAAGATCATATAACTTCAATTTGATGAAAAATCCACTTTGGTTCCATGGTTGGGGGCCTCAGATGCCCTGAGTTTGCTCTGACTTGCTCCAGAAGTTACCCAGTGATCAGATGACTTCCATAATGAAATTCTTCATCAAACTTGGTACACATGATCCTTATAAAATATTGAGACCAATAGAAACAAGAATGAACAAAAAAATTTGAGTTATGGCCTCTGAAACCAAAACCCTAATTTCAGGTCATCTGTGCAGTTAAACCCTGGCTCTGCTTCCATGTTGTGCAAGTTCTTGTGATTCTTTGACTTCTTTAATCTTTGGAGGATAAAATATGATTATTTAACATACATGGACCCTCTTGAGATGATTGAAGACCTTTGGAGTGGCTCAGATGAATCTTGGATTGCTCAGATCATAAACCCTAGATGCAAATGAACTTGACCTAATGCAGTGAAGCAAAAATGCCATATGAGATGATATGCTTAAATTGATGCAAAGATGAAAGATAACAAGCCATGGTGTGAACTTAGTGAGGGAAACTTTGTGGTGTTTACACAAGGGATAATCTTGGTGATGAATTATTTCAAAATATATCAGTTTCTCATGAAGTTCAACAAGGCAACATGGATTTCTCTACATCTAAGTGAAACAAATATTTCATGATACTCAGCACTCAAACCATTAAGAGTGTAAATAACAAGATTAATTTCATCAAGAGGATGATCAATGATTGAGAGTTCGTCTAAAATTTCCTTTATCCCTTGTAGATATGTAGCCACCAATTGGTTTCATTTTTTGAAATTGGAAATTCGTCGTTTGAGCGCGATAACCCGCACTCTTGAGCGGCCCGCATACATAGTTTTTAGGATCTCTCATTGGAACTTTTGACAATTCCTAAGCGTGTGACCACTATTGCAGCCACCGAAGATACAATACCATGTAGATTGAGTTGATCTTGTCGAACCCTAAGCGTGAAGGTTGGATTGACAACTGCGGTATTGTTCCCAAGCTATTTTGATGAACAAGATTTAGTTATAAAATTCTGGTTATACAGATACTCGAATGTCCCATCAGAATGTTAAGACATTGATTATTTCACTTTAATAAGCAAGAGAAATATACAACTACTATTTTGAAGTGATGCAGCACAATCACCAATAGATGTTAAAACACCATGTTGGGACATCTCAGTCAAAAACACAATATAGAAAACTGTAAATAGCAGAATGTAAAGTACACAAAATATGTTGACTCAGTTCGGTGTTAACCAACCTGCTCTAGGGGATACCAATCCATGATGAAGACTTCATTATCTTGTAGTATTACCCTAAAGTTAAACTCTCTCGTTTACAACTTTATCTTGATCACTACCTTCAATGAACATCTTTATCTAAGGCTAAACTCTAGTCATTTACAACCTTTGATATGAGACTCCTTCTCACATCCTTCATCACCACCTGTGATGACTCTGTCTTTTATTGATCTCCAGAACCTGTCACAGTTTCTTGACCTACAAGTTATCATGGACTTGTTTTAAAGCTTTGTCCAAGAACAATACACAACCATTTCCTAAAGGCTTTCGGTCATGCCCCTAGTACTTATGCCTTCCACCATGCATCACATACAGCAAAATGGAGACTTATAACTCCTAAGAGAGCCAACGACTCTCAAACCCTAAACCCTTATTTTACAAAGTATTTAGGTTACAAAGTTACAAGTGATACAAAAATTATAAAGGTTATTTTAACCATAGGTCTAAGTCTCTTTATATAGTCTTCTGTTGGGCTTCAGATCATTCCTTGATCCACTACTGAAGGCGCCTAGAATCTTGGAACATATTTGATACATGTTTAAATGTTGAGCAGTTGAGATGTCTTGTCTTTCTGTTAGGAAATCTATTTAGACATCTTTGTATTTCACATAATTCTTTAGCTTTGAACTCCATGTTGAACCAATTCTTCCAACATTTTGTTTTACCAAAATTTGTCCAAATCTGAAGAGCTTTCAAGTTCCATCAATATAACCTAGAAGATCATAGCTTGTTAAAAGAACCATGAATTGAATTCTCCAGGCAGGGTAATTGTCTCAATCGAGTTTGATGGAGATTTGAGAACCAGCATTCAAGATGACCAGTTTGTCTACTGGTGATGACATAGTGAACGTCGGTTCAACTTCAAAAGGCATAACGAGTGTAACGCCCCGATTCGATTTTCCCAATTTTGTGGAGTCTTTTATTTTATTTGAATGATAATTGTTTTATTTGTAAAATTATCATGATGATATGATATGTTGAGGAATTAATGTGATATGTTGGTGTGATATGTGATTATACCATTTTGTGAATTTTCTGATAAAATTGGATAAGAGGGTATTTTAGACATTTATTAATTAGTGATAAGTAAGAATCAGTTGGAATTATATTTTTGTGAGAAAAATGATATTTGGTGGAGAAAATTGTTAGTAAGAGAAAGAATAGAAAATAGAGAGAAAAAATATAAGTTAGGAGAAAGAGAAAGAAAAGGAAATAGAAAGAAAAAGGAAAGAGAGAAAGGAAGAGAAGAGAAAAAGAGGAAAAGCTAGGTTTTGATCAAGATTGCTCCGCGTAGACGAAATAATCGGGTAAGGGTGATAAGCATTGTTATCTTGATATTGTGTATGATTATGTATGTGTTTGATTGGTTGAGTTTTAATTTTGATGGAAGTTTAGAGAAGATGAATAGTTAGGGTTTTAGAGAAAATGTGAGAAATTAGTGGATTAATCGGTTAGAAATCGTTGTAATTGAAGTATTATAGCTAGAATATGTTATTGATCATGTTTATGGAATTATTTTTGAGGTTTGGATGGGTTTAGGTTGACTGTCACAAAGCTGGGAAATTCTGGAAATCGCAGTGGTCGCTCAACG
The DNA here is from genome assembly GCA_963966055.1 of Lathyrus aphaca. NCBI lineage: Eukaryota > Viridiplantae > Streptophyta > Magnoliopsida > Fabales > Fabaceae > Lathyrus > Lathyrus aphaca. Next base: position 371,798,206 of record OZ014523.1, read on the forward strand.
AGCTATCCCTCGCTCAGCGAAAGTTCCAGGGAAATTCTCGCTCAGCGAGCGAGAGGGCGCTCAGCGAGCCTGTAGGTTTTCAAGAAATTGTGTTTTAATTCGTAGCTTTAGTTTCAGTTATCCGTTTTTAGTGTTCCTTATATAGATTCGAAGCTAGAAATTTGTAGAAAATAATGATGCTAAGAAATGTAATGTTTAGCCGACTTTCACCCGACTTTTCGGATAAAACGAAAATAAGTTAATTATGGAATTGTGAGCTTGAGGTGATGTTGTGGCTGTTGGCAAATGAATAAATTTCTTGGATTGTATGCAAATGTATGTTAAGTGAATGAGTTGAGTGCATAATTATGTTTTGACAACTTTTGGTTTAGCTCACTTTTCTTAAATTTTGTGAACTTCTAAACAATTCAATGATCAAATAAAGATCATATAACTTCAATTTGATGAAAAATCCACTTTGGTTCCATGGTTGGGGGCCTCAGATGCCCTGAGTTTGCTCTGACTTGCTCCAGAAGTTACCCAGTGATCAGATGACTTCCATAATGAAATTCTTCATCAAACTTGGTACACATGATCCTTATAAAATATTGAGACCAATAGAAACAAGAATGAACAAAAAAATTTGAGTTATGGCCTCTGAAACCAAAACCCTAATTTCAGGTCATCTGTGCAGTTAAACCCTGGCTCTGCTTCCATGTTGTGCAAGTTCTTGTTATTCTTTGACTTCTTTAATCTTTGGAGGATAAAATATGATTATTTAACATACATGGACCCTCTTGAGATGATTGAAGACCTTTGGAGTGGCTCAGATGAATCTTGGATTGCTCAGATCATAAACCCTAGATGCAAATGAACTTGACCTAATGCAGTGAAGCAAAAATGCCATATGAGATGATATGCTTAAATTGATGCAAAGATGAAAGATAACAAGCCATGGTGTGAACTTAGTGAGGGAAACTTTGTGGTGTTTACACAAGGGATAATCTTGGTGATGAATTATTTCAAAATATATCAGTTTCTCATGAAGTTCAACAAGGCAACATGGATTTCTCTACATCTAAGTGAAACAAATATTTCATGATACTCAGCACTCAAACCATTAAGAGTGTAAATAACAAGATTAATTTCATCAAGAGGATGATCAATGATTGAGAGTTCGTCTAAAATTTCCTTTATCCCTTGTAGATATGTAGCCACCAATTGGTTTCATTTTTTGAAATTGGAAATTCGTCGTTTGAGCGCGATAACCCGCACTCTTGAGCGGCCCGCATACATAGTTTTTAGGATCTCTCATTGGAACTTTTGACAATTCCTAAGCGTGTGACCACTATTGCAGCCACCGAAGATACAATACCATGTAGATTGAGTTGATCTTGTCGAACCCTAAGCGTGAAGGTTGGATTGACAACTGCGGTATTGTTCCCAAGCTATTTTGATGAACAAGATTTAGTTATAAAATTCTGGTTATACAGATACTCGAATGTCCCATCAGAATGTTAAGACATTGATTATTTCACTTTAATAAGCAAGAGAAATATACAACTACTATTTTGAAGTGATGCAGCACAATCACCAATAGATGTTAAAACACCATGTTGGGACATCTCAGTCAAAAACACAATATAGAAAACTGTAAATAGCAGAATGTAAAGTACACAAAATATGTTGACTCAGTTCGGTGTTAACCAACCTGCTCTAGGGGATACCAATCCATGATGAAGACTTCATTATCTTGTAGTATTACCCTAAAGTTAAACTCTCTCGTTTACAACTTTATCTTGATCACTACCTTCAATGAACATCTTTATCTAAGGCTAAACTCTAGTCATTTACAACCTTTGATATGAGACTCCTTCTCACATCCTTCATCACCACCTGTGATGACTCTGTCTTTTATTGATCTCCAGAACCTGTCACAGTTTCTTGACCTACAAGTTATCATGGACTTGTTTTAAAGCTTTGTCCAAGAACAATACACAACCATTTCCTAAAGGCTTTCGGTCATGCCCCTAGTACTTATGCCTTCCACCATGCATCACATACAGCAAAATGGAGACTTATAACTCCTAAGAGAGCCAACGACTCTCAAACCCTAAACCCTTATTTTACAAAGTATTTAGGTTACAAAGTTACAAGTGATACAAAAATTATAAAGGTTATTTTAACCATAGGTCTAAGTCTCTTTATATAGTCTTCTGTTGGGCTTCAGATCATTCCTTGATCCACTACTGAAGGCGCCTAGAATCTTGGAACATATTTGATACATGTTTAAATGTTGAGCAGTTGAGATGTCTTGTCTTTCTGTTAGGAAATCTATTTAGACATCTTTGTATTTCACATAATTCTTTAGCTTTGAACTCCATGTTGAACCAATTCTTCCAACATTTTGTTTTACCAAAATTTGTCCAAATCTGAAGAGCTTTCAAGTTCCATCAATATAACCTAGAAGATCATAGCTTGTTAAAAGAACCATGAATTGAATTCTCCAGGCAGGGTAATTGTCTCAATCGAGTTTGATGGAGATTTGAGAACCAGCATTCAAGATGACCAGTTTGTCTACTGGTGATGACATAGTGAACGTCGGTTCAACTTCAAAAGGCATAACGAGTGTAACGCCCCGATTCGATTTTCCCAATTTTGTGGAGTCTTTTATTTTATTTGAATGATAATTGTTTTATTTGTAAAATTATCATGATGATATGATATGTTGAGGAATTAATGTGATATGTTGGTGTGATATGTGATTATACCATTTTGTGAATTTTCTGATAAAATTGGATAAGAGGGTATTTTAGACATTTATTAATTAGTGATAAGTAAGAATCAGTTGGAATTATATTTTTGTGAGAAAAATGATATTTGGTGGAGAAAATTGTTAGTAAGAGAAAGAATAGAAAATAGAGAGAAAAAATATAAGTTAGGAGAAAGAGAAAGAAAAGGAAATAGAAAGAAAAAGGAAAGAGAGAAAGGAAGAGAAGAGAAAAAGAGGAAAAGCTAGGTTTTGATCAAGATTGCTCCGCGTAGACGAAATAATCGGGTAAGGGTGATAAGCATTGTTATCTTGATATTGTGTATGATTATGTATGTGTTTGATTGGTTGAGTTTTAATTTTGATGGAAGTTTAGAGAAGATGAATAGTTAGGGTTTTAGAGAAAATGTGAGAAATTAGTGGATTAATCGGTTAGAAATCGTTGTAATTGAAGTATTATAGCTAGAATATGTTATTGATCATGTTTATGGAATTATTTTTGAGGTTTGGATGGGTTTAGGTTGACTGTCACAAAGCTGGGAAATTCTGGAAATCGCAGTGGTCGCTCAACGAGCTATCCCTCGCTCAGCGAAAGTTCCAGGGAAATTCTCGCTCAGCGAGCGAGAGGGCGCTCAGCGAGCCTGTAGGTTTTCAAGAAATTGTGTTTTAATTCGTAGCTTTAGTTTCAGTTATCCGTTTTTAGTGTTCCTTATATAGATTCGAAGCTAGAAATTTGTAGAAAATAATGATGCTAAGAAATGTAATGTTTAGCCGACTTTCACCCGACTTTTCGGATAAAACGAAAATAAGTTAATTATGGAATTGTGAGCTTGAGGTGATGTTGTGGCTGTTGGCAAATGAATAAATTTCTTGGATTGTATGCAAATGTATGTTAAGTGAATGAGTTGAGTGCATAATTATGTTTTGACAACTTTTGGTTTAGCTCACTTTTCTTAAATTTTGTGAACTTCTAAACAATTCAATGATCAAATAAGGATCATATAACTTCAATTTGATGAAAAATCCACTTTGGTTCCATGGTTGGGGGCCTCAGATGCCCTGAGTTTGCTCTGACTTGCTCCAGAAGTTACCCAGTGATCAGATGACTTCCATAATGAAATTCTTCATCAAACTTGGTACACATGATCCTTATAAAATATTGAGACCAATAGAAACAAGAATGAACAAAAAAATTTGAGTTATGGCCTCTGAAACCAAAACCCTAATTTCAGGTCATCTGTGCAGTTAAACCCTGGCTCTGCTTCCATGTTGTGCAAGTTCTTGTGATTCTTTGACTTCTTTAATCTTTGGAGGATAAAATATGATTATTTAACATACATGGACCCTCTTGAGATGATTGAAGACCTTTGGAGTGGCTCAGATGAATCTTGGATTGCTCAGATCATAAACCCTAGATGCAAATGAACTTGACCTAATGCAGTGAAGCAAAAATGCCATATGAGATGATATGCTTAAATTGATGCAAAGATGAAAGATAACAAGCCATGGTGTGAACTTAGTGAGGGAAACTTTGTGGTGTTTACACAAGGGATAATCTTGGTGATGAATTATTTCAAAATATATCAGTTTCTCATGAAGTTCAACAAGGCAACATGGATTTCTCTACATCTAAGTGAAACAAATATTTCATGATACTCAGCACTCAAACCATTAAGAGTGTAAATAACAAGATTAATTTCATCAAGAGGATGATCAATGATTGAGAGTTCGTCTAAAATTTCCTTTATCCCTTGTAGATATGTAGCCACCAATTGGTTTCATTTTTTGAAATTGGAAATTCGTCGTTTGAGCGCGATAACCCGCACTCTTGAGCGGCCCGCATACATAGTTTTTAGGATCTCTCATTGGAACTTTTGACAATTCCTAAGCGTGTGACCACTATTGCAGCCACCGAAGATACAATACCATGTAGATTGAGTTGATCTTGTCGAACCCTAAGCGTGAAGGTTGGATTGACAACTGCGGTATTGTTCCCAAGCTATTTTGATGAACAAGATTTAGTTATAAAATTCTGGTTATACAGATACTCGAATGTCCCATCAGAATGTTAAGACATTGATTATTTCACTTTAATAAGCAAGAGAAATATACAACTACTATTTTGAAGTGATGCAGCACAATCACCAATAGATGTTAAAACACCATGTTGGGACATCTCAGTCAAAAACACAATATAGAAAACTGTAAATAGCAGAATGTAAAGTACACAAAATATGTTGACTCAGTTCGGTGTTAACCAACCTGCTCTAGGGGATACCAATCCATGATGAAGACTTCATTATCTTGTAGTATTACCCTAAAGTTAAACTCTCTCGTTTACAACTTTATCTTGATCACTACCTTCAATGAACATCTTTATCTAAGGCTAAACTCTAGTCATTTACAACCTTTGATATGAGACTCCTTCTCACATCCTTCATCACCACCTGTGATGACTCTGTCTTTTATTGATCTCCAGAACCTGTCACAGTTTCTTGACCTACAAGTTATCATGGACTTGTTTTAAAGCTTTGTCCAAGAACAATACACAACCATTTCCTAAAGGCTTTCGGTCATGCCCCTAGTACTTATGCCTTCCACCATGCATCACATACAGCAAAATGGAGACTTATAACTCCTAAGAGAGCCAACGACTCTCAAACCCTAAACCCTTATTTTACAAAGTATTTAGGTTACAAAGTTACAAGTGATACAAAAATTATAAAGGTTATTTTAACCATAGGTCTAAGTCTCTTTATATAGTCTTCTGTTGGGCTTCAGATCATTCCTTGATCCACTACTGAAGGCGCCTAGAATCTTGGAACATATTTGATACATGTTTAAATGTTGAGCAGTTGAGATGTCTTGTCTTTCTGTTAGGAAATCTATTTAGACATCTTTGTATTTCACATAATTCTTTAGCTTTGAACTCCATGTTGAACCAATTCTTCCAACATTTTGTTTTACCAAAATTTGTCCAAATCTGAAGAGCTTTCAAGTTCCATCAATATAACCTAGAAGATCATAGCTTGTTAAAAGAACCATGAATTGAATTCTCCAGGCAGGGTAATTGTCTCAATCGAGTTTGATGGAGATTTGAGAACCAGCATTCAAGATGACCAGTTTGTCTACTGGTGATGACATAGTGAACGTCGGTTCAACTTCAAAAGGCATAACGAGTGTAACGCCCCGATTCGATTTTCCCAATTTTGTGGAGTCTTTTATTTTATTTGAATGATAATTGTTTTATTTGTAAAATTATCATGATGATATGATATGTTGAGGAATTAATGTGATATGTTGGTGTGATATGTGATTATACCATTTTGTGAATTTTCTGATAAAATTGGATAAGAGGGTATTTTAGACATTTATTAATTAGTGATAAGTAAGAATCAGTTGGAATTATATTTTTGTGAGAAAAATGATATTTGGTGGAGAAAATTGTTAGTAAGAGAAAGAATAGAAAATAGAGAGAAAAAATATAAGTTAGGAGAAAGAGAAAGAAAAGGAAATAGAAAGAAAAAGGAAAGAGAGAAAGGAAGAGAAGAGAAAAAGAGGAAAAGCTAGGTTTTGATCAAGATTGCTCCGCGTAGACGAAATAATCGGGTAAGGGTGATAAGCATTGTTATCTTGATATTGTGTATGATTATGTATGTGTTTGATTGGTTGAGTTTTAATTTTGATGGAAGTTTAGAGAAGATGAATAGTTAGGGTTTTAGAGAAAATGTGAGAAATTAGTGGATTAATCGGTTAGAAATCGTTGTAATTGAAGTATTATAGCTAGAATATGTTATTGATCATGTTTATGGAATTATTTTTGAGGTTTGGATGGGTTTAGGTTGACTGTCACAAAGCTGGGAAATTCTGGAAATCGCAGTGGTCGCTCAACGAGCTATCCCTCGCTCAGCGAAAGTTCCAGGGAAATTCTCGCTCAGCGAGCGAGAGGGCGCTCAGCGAGCCTGTAGGTTTTCAAGAAATTGTGTTTTAATTCGTAGCTTTAGTTTCAGTTATCCGTTTTTAGTGTTCCTTATATAGATTCGAAGCTAGAAATTTGTAGAAAATAATGATGCTAAGAAATGTAATGTTTAGCCGACTTTCACCCGACTTTTCGGATAAAACGAAAATAAGTTAATTATGGAATTGTGAGCTTGAGGTGATGTTGTGGCTGTTGGCAAATGAATAAATTTCTTGGATTGTATGCAAATGTATGTTAAGTGAATGAGTTGAGTGCATAATTATGTTGTGAATAATGTATGCATTTTCAAGGATGTTGTGTGTCATTTTGCATGTAAAGCATAATGTATGCATTATTGTGCCGTGGGATTCTTTGTGAATCCGTTGTAGCATCGTGTGCTCATGTGGAGTGTGAGCGATGACTACAACAATATCGTGTGCCCATGTGGGGTGTGAGCGATCAGATTGTGTGCCCGTGTGGGATGTGAGCAATCTAGAAACATCGTGTGCCCGTGTGGGGTGTGAGCGATGGGTGATTTATTCACATTGATTGTGTGCCTGTGTGGGTGTGAGCAATCAGATTGTGTGCCCGTGTGGGGTGTGGGAAATCTATAAACATTGTGTGCCCATGTGGGGTGTGAGAAATGGGGAACATCGTGTGCCCGACAGGGAGTTACTTTAGGTAACAAGCGATGATTCCATTTAGTTCCTGAGTGAACTCGCTAAAATGTTGTGTCGGTACCGCATTGCATCTGCATAGAGTCGTGTGTCGGTCTCTATGAGTTACATTTTATCATTTTAATTATGATATGAAAAAATAAACATGAATGTGCATATGTTTATTTGGAGTATTATGGAGATGATAGTATGTGTGATGAAACATACTTGTTTGAATATATGCATGTTTGATATATGGCTGGTATAAATGACAATGGTATGGTTGCTGCTTTGGAAGCAATGTCTAGGGCGGTGCAGGGAGCGCCAAATGTGAATGCTAATAATGAGTTCAGAAAGAAATAATCGTCGGTCTTCAAAAGAAGATTCGATCCTGATGGTGCTCAGAATTGGTTGAAGGAGATTGAAAGAATCTTCAGAGTCATGGACTGTGCTGAAGAGAGTAAGGTGAGGCTTGGTTCTCACATGCTGAAGGAAGAAGCCGATAATTGGTGGGTCGGTAGAAGTCAAGCTCTTGAGGAGGATGATGAAGAGATAACTTGGGAAGTTTTCCGTACTGAGTTCTTAGGGAAGTACTACCCTGAGAGTGTGAAGGGAAAGAAGGAGATGGAATTCCTTGAGCTGAAGCAATGTAGTATGTCAGTGGTTGACTATACTGCTAAGTTTGTGGAATTGGTTCAGTTTCATCCTCATTATGCTGCTGCTACTGCTGAGTTTTCTAAGTGCATTAAGTATGAGAATGGCTTGCGTCCTAAGATTAAGCAAGTTGTGGGATATCAGAGAATTAGAAGGTTTTCAGATTTGGCTGAATGTTGTAGAATTTTTGAAGAAGATAGCATAGCTTGTTCTACACATTACAAGAGTGTAAATGAGAGGAAAGGGAAACAACAAGCTAGAAGTGGACCTTATGTGACACCCGCTGATAAGGGCAACCATAGGGGAAACTTTGATAGGAGATCTGGTGGAGGGAGTTCTGGTCCCGTTAAGTGTTATAAGTGTGGCGATTTAGGCCACAAGTCTTTTGAGTGTGGGAAGAATATTGTGAAATGTTCAAACTGTGGAGGTCTTGGACATGCTACTACCGAGTGTAGGAGGAATGTTATGAAGTGCTTCAATTGTGGGGGAGTTGGTAAAATTAGTACTAAGTGTACTAAGCCAAAGCAAGCTCAGGAGGGCGGAAAGGTGTTTGCATTAGCAGGGAAGAACATTACTAGTGCAGACCGTTTGATTAAAGGTACATGCTTTATTAATAGTACGCCTTTAGTTACTATTATTGATACGGGAGCGACTCATTCGTTCATTTCTCTTGAGTGTGCTAAGCCTTTGAATTTATTTATGTCTTCTTAGGGTGGTGAGATGCTTATTGAGACTCCAACTTCAGGGTCGGTAACTACTTCTTTGGTGTGTGAAAGTTGTTCTTTGACCATGTATGGTAAAGATTTTGTTATGGATTTAGTTTGTTTGTCGTTGGAAGGTTTGGACGTGATCTTGGGTATGAACTGGTTGTAGTTTAATTGGGTTCATATAGATTGTTATCATAAGCTAGTAATGTTTCCTTCTTTGGATGATGATGAAGAAGAGAGTTTCCTATCCACGAAAGAGTTGAAGAAAATTTTAGTGGACGACGCTCAGTTGTTTGGCTTGTTTGCATCGCTGTCAGTGGAGAGCGAAGTGGAGATAAGTAGGTTTCCAGTGGTGTGTGATTTTCTAGGAGTGTTTCCGGATGATATTACAGATGTACCGCCGGAAAGAGAAGTTGAGTTTTCTATTGATCTAGTTCCGGGTACTAGACCGATTTCTATGGCACCATATCGTATGTCAACTTCAGAGTTGGTAGAATTGAAGAAGCAACTGAACGACTTGTTGGATAAGAGGTTTGTTAGGCCGAGTGTTTCTCCTTGGGGTGCACCGGTATTGTTGGTAAAGAAGAAGGATGGAAGTATGCGGTTATGTATTAATTATCGACAATTGAACAAGGTGACAATTAAGAACATGTATCCGCTTTCGAGGATTGGCGATTTGATGGACCAATTGGTTGGTGCTCGTATTTTTAGTAAGATTGATTTGAGATCAGGATATCACCAGATTCGTGTGAAAGAGGAGGATATTCAAAAGACGGCTTTTAGGACATGTTACGGTCATTACGAGTATTTCGTGATGCCATTCGGGGTTTCTAATGCGCCAGGTGTGTTTATGGAATACATGAATCGTATTTTCCATGAACAGTTGGATCGTTTTGTGGTTGTGTTCATCGACAACATTTTGATTTATTCTAAGTCTCAAGAAGAGCATGAAGAGCATGTAAGGATTGTGTTACAGATTTTGAAAGAGAAACAATTGTATGCTGAGTTGTCAAAGTGCGAGTTTTGGTTGTCGAAGGTAAGTTTTCTTGGGCATGTTATTTATGATGGTGGTATTAGTGTTGATCCATCCAATATTAATGCGGTAATGCAATGGGAAGTTCCTAGATCGGTTACGGAGATTCGAAGATTTTTAGGCTTGGCGGGTTATTATCGGAGGTTTATTGAAGGATTTTCAAAGTTGGCACTTCCGTTAACGCAATTGACTTGTAAGGGAAAAACTTTCGTTTGGGATATTCATTGTGAAGAGAGTTTCATGGAACTTAAGAGAAGGTTAACAACGGCTCCGATCTTTATTTTGCCGAATCCGACAGAACCATTTGTGGTGTTTTGTGATGCTTCATTGTTTGGGTTAGGGGGTGTTTTGATGCAAGATGGAAAAGTTGTAGCTTATGCTTCAAGACAATTGAGAGTTCATGAAAAGAATTATCCTACGCATGATTTGGAATTAGCGGCCGTGGTTTTTGCTCTAAAAATTTGGAGGCATTATCTTTATGGTGCGAGGTTCGAAGTTTTTAGTGATCACAAAAGTTTGAAGTATTTATTCGATCAAAAGGAATTGAACATGAGACAAAGGAGATGGTTAGAACTTTTGAAGGATTGTGATTTTGGTTTGAATTACCATCCAAGTAAGGCGAATGTGGTGGCCGATTCCTTAAGTCGTAAGTTGTTACATATGTCTGCATTGATGATAAGGGAATAGGAATTTTTGGAGAATTTTAGAGACTTGAGTTTGGTTTGCGAGATGACGCCGAGAAGTGTGAGACTTGGTATGCTACGTGTTACGAATGATTTTCTTGTAACCGTTTGTGAAAAGAAAAAGTTAGATTTGAAATATGTTGATTTGATGATGAATGAGAATGAGGATTTCAAGGGTGATAATTTTGGAGTTTTGAGATTCCGTGGTCGTATTTGTATTCCCGATGATGAGGAGTTGAAAAAGATGATATTGGAAGAGGGACACCGGAGTAATTTAAGTATACATTCGGGAGCGAATAAGATGTATCAAGATTTGAAGAGGATCTTTTGGTGGTCCGGATTGAAGAGAGATGTAGCTCATTTTGTGTATGCGTGTTTGACTTGTTAGAAGTCTAAGGTGGAACATCAGAAGCCTAGTGGTTTGAGGCAACCGTTGGATATTCCGGAATGGAAATGGGATAATATATCGATGGATTTTGTTACGGGTTTGTCGAATACGCAAAGAAGTCATAATGTTATTTCGGTGATTGTGGATAGGCTTACTAAATCTGCTCACTTTATTCCGATTGATATTAGTTATTCTTTGGAGAAGCTAGCCGAGATTTATGTTTCTGTGGTTGTGAAGTTGCATGGGGTTCCTAAGAGTATTGTATCGGATAGAGATCCTAGATTTACATCGAGGTTTTGGGAAAGTTTGCAAAAGGCTTTAGGTTCTAAGCTAAAATTGAGTTCGGCTTACCATCCACAAATAGACGGTTAAACCGAGAGGACAATTCAATCGTTGGAGGATTTGTTGCGTGCTTGTGTGCTAGAGCAAGGTGGTGTTTGGGATAGTTATTTAGCGTTGATTGAGTTCACCTATAATAACAATTTTCATTCAAGTATTGGTATGGAACCATTTGAGGCTTTGTATGGTCGGAGATGTCGAACACCTTTGTGTTGGCATGAAATCGGAGAGAGAACAATAGTTGGGCCGGAGATGGTACAATAAATGACGGAAAAAGTAAAGTTTATTCAGGAGAAGATGAGAGCTTCTCAAAGCAGATAAAAGAGTTATCATGACAAGAGAAGGAAAGATCTTGAGTTTCAGGAAGGCGACCATGTGTTCTTGAGAGTTACACCGGTTACGGGTGTGGGTCGTGCTTTGAAGTCGAAGAAGTTGACTTCTCGTTTTATTGGGCCGTATCAGATTACTGCACGAGTGAGTGTTGTGGCTTATCGTATGGTGTTGCCTCCGAATCTTTCGAATTTTCATGATGTGTTCCATGTTTCGCAACTTCGAAAGTATGTTCCGGATCCGTCACATGTTATTCCCATGGACGAGGTTGAAGTAAGAGATAACCTTACGGTGGAAGCTTTGCCAGTTAGGATTTTGGATCGTGAAATCAAGAAGCTAAGAGGAAAAGATATTGCGCTTGTGAAAGTGGCGTGATGAGGCGCTACAGAAGGCAATATGACTTGGGAATTAGATAGTAGGATGCGTGAGTCGTATCCGGAGTTGTTTGGATCAGTTAATATTTTTGTGGACGAAAATTTCTAAAGTGGGGGAGAGTTGTAACGCCCCGATTCGATTTTCCCAATTTTTGTGGAGTCTTTTATTTTATCTGAATGATAATTGTTTTATTTGTGAAATTATCATGATGATATGATATGTTGAGGAATTAATGTGATATGTTGGTGTGATATGTGAGTATACCATTTTGTGAATTTTCGGGTAAAATTGGATAAGAGGGTATTTTAGACATTTACTAATTAGTGATAAGTTAGAATCAGATGGAATTATATTTTTGTGAGAAAAATGATATTTGGTGGAGAAAATAGTTAGTAAGAGAAAGAATAGAAAATAGAGCGAAAAAAGTATAAGTTAGGAGAAAGAGAACGAATAGAAAGAAAAAAAAAAGAAAGAAAGGAAGAGAAGAGAAAAAGAGGAAAAACTAGGTTTTGATCAAGATTTCTCCCCGTAGAAGAAATAATCGGGTAAGGGTGATAAGCATTGTTATCTTGATATTGTGTATGATTATTTATATGTTTGATTCATTGAGTTTTAATTTTGATGGAAGTTTAGAGAAGATGAATAGTTAGGGTTTTAGAGAATATGTGAGAAATTAGTGGATTAATCGGTTAGAAATCCTTGTAATTGAAGTATGATAGCTAGAATATGTTGTTGATCATGTTTATGGAAGTATTTTGGAGGTTTGGATGGATTTAGGTTGACTGTAACGTAGCTGAGAAATTCTGGAAATCGCAGTGGTCGCTCAACGAGCTATCCCTCGCTCAGCGAAAGTTCCAGGGAAATTCTCGCTCAACGAGCGAGCTGGCGCTCAGTGAGCCTGTAGGTTTTCGAGAAATTGTGTTTTAATCCGTATCTTTAGTTTCGGTTATCTATTTTTAGTGTTCCATATATCGATTCGAAGCTAGATACGTGTAGAAACTAATGATGCTAAGAAATGTAATGTTTAGCCGACTTTCACCCGACCTTTCCGATAAAACGTAAATAAGTTAATTATGGAATTGTGAGCTTGAGGTGATGTTGTGGACGTTGGCAAATGAATACATTGCTTGGATTGTATGCAAATGTATGTTAAGTGAATAAGTTGAGTGCATATTTATGTTGTGAATAATGTATACATTTTCAAGGATGTTATGTGTCATTTTGCATGTAAAGCATAATGTATGCATTCTTGTGTCGTGGGATTCTTTGTGAATCCGTTGTAGCATCGTGTGCTCATGTGGAGTGTGAGCGATGACTACAACAAGATCGTGTGCCCATGTGGGGTGTGAGCGATCAGATTGTGTGTCCGTGTGGGGTGTGAGCAATCTAGAAACATCGTGTGCCCGTATGGGGTGTGAGCGATGGGTGATTTATTCACATTGATTGTGTGCCCGTGTGGGGTGTGAGCAATCAGATTATGTGCCTGTGTGGGGTGTGAGCAATCCATAAACATTGTGTTCCCATGTAGGGTGTGAGCAATGGGGAACATCGTGTGCCTGACGGGGAGTTATTTTAGGTAACAAGAGATGATTCCATTTGGTTCTTGAGTGAACCCGCTGAAATTTTGAGTCGGTACTGCATTGCATCTGCATAGAGTCGTGTGTCGGTCTCTATGAGTTGCATTTTATCATTTTAATTATTATATGCAGAAATAAACATGAATGTGCATATGTTTATTTGGAGTATTAGGGAGATGATAGTATGTGTGATGAAACATACTTGTTTGTATATATGCATGCTTGATATATGTATATGTATGTGATTTATACATTTGTAATGTATATGTGTGATTAAACATAGCTAGACGTATGTTTATGCAGAATGAATAAAATTGAGGAATAAACATAAATAATATAAGTTTATGTGAATTGGTGAATTGTGCGTAATTAATATGTTTGATTGGTATTGATGTACACGTTGCGATGTGTATAGGTGATAAGGAATGATTTGTGGTGAGAATATGTTTTATGTGCATTTTATATGTTGAGATATATAATTATATGCAATGTTATTATGATAATGTTTCTCAACCTTCTGTTGTTTTATGATGCTCTACGAGGTATTGCAGAGTAGGTCGTGGGATGATGTTTTTGTGAAGCTCGTCTTCATCTTTTGGTCGGTCGGCTCTGATATGTAGCACCGGGTAGCTAGGGTCCGCTTGATGCCTTTTGTGAATACATTTGTATATGTATTTTGATGTGAAATGATTTTTGTAAACTTGGAATATGCTGGTGATTCAAACTTGCAGATATATTTATGATAAGTATATAAGTTTGAAATTGTTCATGTTGTTTCCGCTGTTTATTGAATTAATGAATACGGGTGTAAGGATGAAATCCTTCGTGTTTGCAAGTTACCCCGTTGGTTACATATCTTAATGAGCAGGTGTTGTATGTTTTAAATATTCAAGTATAATGTGGCATTGCTCCTTTTATACCATGTATCAAATATTACTCTGATGAAATTTTAATATGTATCTAAATGATTTAATTTCTTATTTTGGGGTGTAGAAAGGGGGTGTTACAACGAGGATTAAAAAAATTTCTTTTAAGCTTTACACTCTGAATTCCATTAAGGGAATGATATTTTTTTGTATATTATTCCAACCATAAATGATGAGTATTTATAGATACACGTAATACTTAATTGTATAGCTAATTCTTAATCTTAAGGGAACCCTTCTGCCGATTCCTAACATTAAGGCATGAATAATTTAAAACTATAACAACTCATATGCACAATAATAGGAATGGTTGTCTACACCTTATTTATCGGAACAACTTACGATTATCTATTATTATAGATGATGGGAATAAGAAGGTGAAATGGATTAGTTGGAATGATGTTTATCGTCCTAAGAAAACGGGGGATAGGAGTGAAGCATTATGGGAAGTTCAAATTTGCTTTTCTAAGCAAATGGAAGAGGCGTATTTTGAACTTAGAGATTTCTTTATGGACTAAACTTCTTTCTTGCAGGTATGATGATATTAAGAGGAATATGATTTGTAGTCTGTCTTTTAACTTGAGAAGTAAAGTTTCTCTTTGGTGGAGGAATCTTTGCACATTAGGTTGTGAAGATTCGGGGCACTTTTCAAATTGGTTCTCCTCGTTCATTTCATTAAAGCTTGGATCCAGTTTTTTCTTAGACTTTTGGAATGATTGTTGGATAGGCAATACCTCTTTAAGAATCCTCTTTTCAGACCTATTTCTTTTGATGGATAATCGTAATGCAAAGGTTGTGAAGATGGATGTGTGGAAAAATTATATGTGGTGCTGGAAGGATCATTTTGGTAGTTTGCTGCCCCATTCTGCAACATCGGTTCAACAAATCGAACTGCTTTGTTTATTGCAACAGGTGTAGTCTCTCAAAGCGGGCATGCACATGTTTTTATGGTGGAGAGATTCCCATGGTTTTTCGGTTTCAAGTACTTACGAGGCTATTGCTCTTGGTCGATTGGGTATTTTTGTTTTGAATGAAGCAGTTTCTTTGGATATTTCTCGGTTGTGGAAGACTAAGGTACCAAGTAGAATTTTTGTTTTTGGTTTGAGATTGATTTGGAATAGGTTTCCCACGAAGTTGGAATTGTCAAAACGCGGAATTTTGTCAGGGAATCATTTGTTGGTTTGTCCGTTGTGTTTCGGGGTTGATGAGGATTTGGATCATCTTTTTCTTCTTTGTCCAATTTCCAAGTTGTGTGGAGTAAAATTTCTCATTGGCTTCGAGTGGATGATGCATCCTTGGTGTGCTCTATTTTGGAGTGTCTTCACTTGTTTGATAATTCTTGTAAGTTGGCGTAGTCGTTGGATACATGTTGGTTTTTTTATTTGATTATTTGTTGGATAATTTGGTATTGTAGGAACAAAATCATTTTTAAAGGTCTCATCCTATCAGAGTTTGACAGAATGAGGTTAATTAAGAAACTTTCATGGGAGTGGTTTCTAGTTATTTTTTAGACTTAGGTATTATATTTCTTGGTCGGATTGGGTTAATAATCGAAGATTTGTTTTATGTAATTTCCGGATAGTTTAGTTGGTTTGTTGGTTGTTTGTTCTCTAAAGTGGCTAGTCCATCCTTTTATTGTGTTGTATCTTATGATTAAACACCCCTAATACTTTTATTAATTCATTTTTCTTATAAAAAAATTGATCATCTCTATTACTCTTAAAATTCAACTTTTTTTTCTTAAATACATATTTATAAAACTACATATTATAATTATTCAAATATAACCATTTAAAAATACTCAATAAATACAAATAAAATCAATAATCTAAAATTTGGTTGAACTTTAAAATTTGGTATACAATCATATTGAAGAGTATGACAGAACAACCATGCAACGCACCGATTATATTCTTGTTACAGTTAAATCCATGAAATATAAATCATATTGAAGAGTATTTAAAAATATTTTTTTATATCAAAAAACTCAGTTATTTAATAAACTTTCATTTTAAATTTAAATAGAGACATGATTTAAACATTCAATTGATAAATACATATTCAACTAAACTTCATTTAATTTATATATATATATATATATATATATATATATATATATATATATATATATATATATATATATATATATATATATATATATATATATATATATATATATATATATATATATATATATATATATATATATATATATATATTAAGAAAGTCCCAAGCATCTTCCAAAAATCTAGATCTTGTAATGTCAGGGACTCCTTAGGCATGATGTCTATTTTATTTTCCCATCTTGAGACAGACAAATAACAGTGCAAAGGAACAGCATATTTTTTGGAAAAAATATATACTAGTACAAAAAACTTATGTAACTGTTGATAGATAGGGACCAAGCACAACACTTTAATGTGTCGTGTTCCAACTATTACAAGTAAGTAGGAAAATTATCTTCCCTACTCTTTCAACTATGCTTTTCCTATATAGTTTAATTTTACTATATAGACCACTACTTCATTGCCAATATATTCATCTAACATTTATTAAAGAGAGTGAAGGTTTAGAGTGGTAACTTTTTCCAATAGGACTTGTATATGTCCCACATTTGTACTATAGTTTAATGGAAAGTGTTGACATGTTGTTAGTTATTAACAGATTTTTGTGAGTTTGATTCTTGATTTCCTTTGGTGGTATATACCTATTAGTCTATAGGTTGATAGCTTTTGCAGATGTATGTTTAGTTGTAATGGTGAAAGTGATTTCAATAATTGATGTCTATTTTGATTTTGGTTAAAGGTGATTGTTAACTTTAGAGATGAAAAGTTGGTATGATATTTAGTATAGAAAATATTAGAGACGAATTTGATTTTTGTAATATATAATTTTAGTATCAAATTGCCTAATTTTCTATTTTAATAATGATGTGAAGTATTATAATATATACTTGTTTTTGAGTGAGATGTCAATGTGCTGCTATATACATCATATGTTTCAGCACATAATTGAATATATCACATGTTTTTTACTAATAACAGTTTGTTTTATCAAAGGGAGTTAAACCCATAGGGTGAGAATTCTTATGTAGTTTATGGGCTATAAATTAGTGTTGTAGTAAATTTTATTGAAGTTGAAAGATTTTATCGAAGTCGAAGATGTGCATGACGTAATCGAAATATATTCTTGCAAGCAGATGTCTTAGTTAGTTGGTCGAAATATATTACCTTGTTGTTAAATTAGCATATTGAATTAGGTCAATCCATTGGTCAATTGTTTAAGTTAGTTTGTTACTTAAATTAACTTAGTAGTCTATGAATAGAACGTTTCTCTTAGGTTGTTGAGAGAGAAAGTTGGTTGTTGATATTCACTTGTAAACTTTGAACCCTAATAGAAAACGTGAATAGTAAAATAGTTATAAACAATTCTTATTCTTCTTCGTTCTTCTTCTCTCTCTTTCGTAAAACCTAATAGGATTTCTTGTGTTTGTTCATAAAACTCAATCTTTCTCATATTTTGATTTGTTCTTGACGACATCGATTCACAACAAACTAGTGTGGTGAGCGTGGAGGAGAAGATGTCATCAACAAAGTATGAAATCGAGAAATTCACAAGTGAGAATGATTTCGGTTTGTAGCGCTTGAAGATGCCAGTTCTTCTTGTTCAACAAGATTTGTTATAAGCATTGAAAGGATCGAAGAAGATGGATGTTTCCCTAACAAAAAAGAAGAAGACGACGATGATCGAGAAAGCCCACATCGCCATTGTATTAAGCCTTGCTAATAAAGTTCTCCGGCAAATTTCGAAGGAGAAAATTGCAGTTGATGTGTGGATGAAGCTTGAAGGTTTGTACATGACGAAATCATTGGTAAATTGTCTTTTTACCTGAAGCAAACTTTGTATTAATTCAAGATGAGTGAAGACAAAGTCTTAGCTGAGAAGCTAGATATGTTCAACAAGTTGGTTCTTAATCTTGTGAATAACGAGGTTAAGATTGTGATGCGTGTTTTTCGCAAGTGTACGAACACGTCAGAGTAATATAAAAGATTGTCGAATCCACAGAGACCAAGTGTCAATCTATCGTACCTGTTGTTATGGTGTGTATCTAAGGCAACTAAATTTAAGGGTTTTAAGAAGGGTGCAATGGTAAATAAAATAATAATTTTAAATAATAAATAAAAGACAGGCTCGAATGTAATTCACGTAATCAATGATAATCCAGTACTTGTTAATGGAACTACTTATGGGCAATGTTTTCTACTTTGAAAAGAACTAATTTAACAGGAACTGTCGCTTTCGCGTATTCAGAACCGAGTTGTACTCTCTAATCAACCCCTCCTATTGTCACGGATAAAAAGGTGCGTACTGCGTTAGAGTAGTAAACCTATTTTTAAGAAATGTAGTATCTTAACTAAGTTGAAAAGTATTTTAACCTGGACTTCTTAGCAAAAAGAGGTTCTTATGAACCAGACTCTAAACTTCATAACGCGTCCGAAAATCGTTTTAAAATCTCTTTTCTTTTTAATCTAAAAACTCCTAATGAACTAGACAAAGCGCTTTTGGCTGTTTTTGAAATAGTTAAAAACAATTAGATTGAATTGAAAGATAAAATAGCCCTTTAAGTGTTTCCACGAACAATTATACGGATTACTGGTTTAATTACGATCCTTACATCCTAACCTTTATGGAATTAGTTAGACATGATAAAGTAAAGATTCTTTTTGTAATTTTTCATAAAAGTAATTTAGTGCGAGTGCGGAAAGTAAATGAATTTAGTGCGAGTGCGAGAAATAAAGTAATTTAAAGCGAGTGCGGGAAATAAAGTAATTTAAAGCGAGTGCGGGAAATAAACGAAATAAAGTGCGAGTGCGGGTAATAAACGAAATAAAGTGCGAGTGCGGATAATAAAGAAATAAAGTGCGAGTGCGGATAATAAAGAAAGTAAAGCAATGCGAGAAATAAATAAAAGTAAAGCAATGCGGAAAAGATAAAATACGAACTGGAATTAAAATGGCGGCAGTATTAACTTCCTCCAGAGTGCTCCAAAACTCGATCACACAGACAGATTACAGACTCGATCACTCGATTGCAGAAACACCCCGATGTGGAATGGCAACTGCTTTGAAACTGATATATGCCTAGAGAAATCTAATTTTGGATGAAGAAAAACGAAAAACTAAAGTCCTATTTATAGGAAAACTAAAAGCATGAAAAGACTGGGATGCCCCTCCACTAAAAAGTGGAGGTTACTGATTTTTGCCTTGTGGCACCCGCCACAAGGTCATGGCGCCTGCCATGGTGTTGACAGGGGATGAGAGAGTGGGGATCGTGGGTCTTGGCAGTTGTGGAGTGGTATTGAGACGTGGCCACGTCATGGCTAACCCCATGGCGCCCGCCACGGTGGGTGCCGTAAGTGCAAAACGCTGAATTTCTAGGTTTTCGTCCGTTTCCAATCCTTTTTCGCTCCTTTTCTCGATTCAAGCCCCGATTACTATAAAAACCTGAAAACATAAGAAAACAAAGTAATAACATAACAAAATAACAATAAAAGCTAAGAATGCATGCGAAATCGGAGTCAGAAATACGGTGAAATTTAGTGTGATCAAATTCTCCCACACTTAAACCTTTGCTTGTCCTCAAGCAAACATTAAAGCTTAAGAAAATATGGTGTCAACACGTGTCTTTGGGCTAAAGGGCTTCTAAGTTCAAGTCAGGATGCAGTGACAGATACTAACTAAGTGAACCAAGGGTACCATAGTAACACTAACACAAACTTCAATCCTATATTAACCACTCCATATCATCCCACAATACCTAGGCCTATCTTCTCATCTTTTTGTGTCCTTTTCATTCAGGCGCAATCACATTAAGCCCGTTATCCGTACATGCTTCATAGTAGAGTGACCGGTTAGTGATTCTGATCCATAACATAAGGTTTCTGGCGCATAAGCATGTGTAAACCTGTTTTTATTTCGCCTAAATGTTGCTGCGGGGGATCGGATCGTAATCCGCCCTACCAAGTTCAGTGCCAGATACCTCTGAACCAACTAACAATAGGTGACTTGCAATTTTTTTCTTTTTGTGGCAAAAAATTTTTTTCTTCTCTTTTTTCGGTTTAAATGACTTTGTGAGGGTCACCTATACCAGAGTTTGCCTTTTTTTCTTTTTTTTTTTTCTTTTTTTTTTTTTTATTAGCACTGAATCATTCACTTATGTTCATCGGCCCCCTACGTAGAGCATGCTTAGGCTGGAGCTGACTGCTAAAATAAACTACTTAGGACAATTTTTAAATGATAATAAAGGCCATGGTGGTGGGGTTTAGGAGTGATTCCTATATTCAAGAAGTCTATGGTGCTAAAATGGTTCTGATGTTTCAAAAAGTTGACCTAAGTCACCACATCCTAATCTAAACCTGTCTCAAAGCCCAAAAAACATGTGAAACAACATTATTTTCTTTTAAAAATTTTCTGGTAAGGCTAAGGAAATGGGAAAAAATGAAGATGAACTAAAAATACACTATATTGGTGACTCGTCAGACTCATGCATTATCTAAGAAAAATAAATTACTGAAAAGGGAAATAACTGAAAGGAAATAATTAACTAAAAAGGGAAATGACAGAAAGCAATAAAATCCCCTCCCACACTTAAATCGAACATTGTCCCCAATGTTTCGAAATAAGATAAGGGGGGTAACCTGAAAAAGACTACTGAGGAGGAGCACTGGTGCCCTCGCCGTCCTGCTGTGATGGTCTGGAACGACGGGATCTACTACGATGCAGGTCCCTCCGGTCGAGTCGTGCTGATAAAGCAGCCTGAGCACTCCGGACCTCTCGAAGGTTACCTAAGATGGAACCCTGAGTGGCCTCTACAAGCTGGTAGTGTCGGCTGTTGAACTCTCTCTGACGGTTCTGCTCTAATGAGATATCGTTCAAGGTACGGCAAACGTTGTTATAAGCATGATCTGAAACCAATCGCGATTGTTGCATGAAGCTCATGTTGTCCGTCAGCTGTTGTGAAATAGTAGAGAGAAGGCCGTCTCGCCTTTCCTCTCTAGCTGTCATATCACGCCACATCTCCTCGGTGACATGGAATCCAGGAGCAGTACCTGCAACAGGGTTAGAGGAAGATGATGCGGTGTGTGACTGTGAAGGACGATGGGGGGACATGTGAGGGATGGGAGACTGCTCTCTCCGATCATACTCTTCATCAGTGTCATGTGCCTCCCCATCGGGAATATTAGGAGGAAGTGGACCCAAAACACGTGGAGCATTAAGATCATAGGTCCAGTTCCTTTCATCACGTACATCAGTACGTCTACTGCATGGTAAAGCAACAGATGGGATAGCTACCCCATGAACCATCAACTCATAACCACCTTCTCTCCTCGTTCGGCACAATTTCATGTCTTTCAGAAATTTTAAATTAATTGTGCGAGGAGGTAGTGGTTCAAGTGTAGCTATCTCATTGTTCAGGCCAAGAGCCCGAGCAATAGACGTAACAAGCCCTCCAAATACAATCGGTCCTGTTTTATTAGTAAATAAAGTCATGTGTGCAAGCATAAACGGGACCGGATTGATGTGGGTTCTAGTGAGGCATCCTTGCAAAAATAGGAGTTCTCGAGCATTTACCTTGTTTGGACTTTCCCGGCCAAAAATAGTACATGCCAAAAGAAGTCTAAAAACTCTTATGGCCGGGTTGTGAATGGTCGACGCAAGTATCCCTTCAAAAGAATTAATTGAAGTACTTGAAAGCCTTTGCCAGAAGGTAAATACCTCGGCCGACCATTCCGCATCCAAAGGTGCCTCACAAATCGCACCTTCCCTATGAGGGATTCCTAACAAGCCTGCTAGATCGTTGGTACTGAATTCATACTCAATTCCAAACAGTCTAAAAATAACAGTACCGACAGTGCTAGCAGTGTTAGGACTGACAGTGTATATCAAAGAACTCAAAAACTCAATTGTCAGCCTCTCATAGGTAGGTTCCTGATTAATGAAAATATTATGCAAGCCTAGAAATTCTAATAAATTAAAAACACTATGATAAATACCCAAAACATACAGACAGTTATCGTCGACGTACCTAGTCGAGAGAATTTCTCGACTCTGAAGCCTCTGAATAATTTTCCGTTGCCTATCGCCCGGTCTTCCATCACGAAGAAGAAATCCATTGAACTCCATTGTTGAATGCTCCTTAGGTAGTGAAAATGGTAGAAAAATGGTTTATGAGGGGAATGATAAAGTTTTGATTTTTTTTGGTTTTTGGTGGATGAAAATGAAAATGGATGTTGGATATGTTTTATGGATGGAGGGTATTTTGGAAATGGGGGAGCTTTAATGGGGTTCAAGGAGGTTTTGGAAGGTTGCAAAAATGGGTTTTTGGAGAAGAAAGGGATGAAAATGGTGGAAATGGGGATTCAGCCCCGTATTTGTTGTGGGTACGGTGTGGCGCCCGCCACAATGCCTGTGGCGCCCGCCACAAGGCCATTTCCTGGGCCTTGGGTTTTTGAATCCTCCTTTTTTGGCCTTCCTTGCACCTTTGGTCTTCGGGGGGGTCTGGATAGCGTTTTCTTCTTCTTTTCAAGGCATGAGGCTTGCATATTTTTTTGTAAAGACAAAAATGAAAATATTTTTGTCTTATATATATTTCTTTTTTCTTTGCACGACAAAAATAAAATAATTAAAAATCAAAAAAGAAAAAGAAAAATTAACATTAGTGCATAATATGTATATATAGGAGGAATTCAAAGTACATGAAAATATAATAGATGCAAAAGAAATAATATATGTCTGGAAATGCGATAAATAAAATAAAGCATATAAAGGGGAAATTAAATACTAGGGTAGCGCTGTCAGTGTAGAATGAGTCATGTGGTAGGCTTCTTTTCCTGGCTTGATCCACAAATCTCAGCTATCTCCCTCCGAAGCTCTTCAATCGTCTGATATAGAGCATCGGCCTCTGAGGCATGAGTGAGATCAGAAACCTGCATCTGTAACTCCAAGTATGCCACTTCCTGCTTGAGCAGGGCAGTCTCCTAGCAGAGCTCATAAATCTGTGTTTGTAGGTCAGGTGGCTGCAGAGACATATTGTTAGACATAACAGTGATTCAGGGAGTAAGAGGTGTAGGAGTGTACTCAGCGGCGGGAGGCGATTTCGGCTCTTCGACAGTTTCTCCATAACCCTCTAGAGCATAACTCCAATTTTTAGGATCATGGACACTGGTCATCATTGGATCTGGTAATGTAAAATAGTGTATCGCTTCGCCGTCGATCAGCAATCTAAACATGTTGGGCTCAAAAGAAGCCCTCCTCATCAGTCCTCTATCAAGACAAAAATCAATATCCAGGGTGGTGTAGCAGCAGAAGGTCCTGAGGTGCAACAATTTGCGAGACAAACCCAATGCAGTAGCTATCTGTGTAACAATCCCACCGACATGTATGATGCCTACGGATGATCTGGCAACACTAGCCAGGCCCTTCAACAGAAAGTTGCCACAAGCAACTGAGCGAGACTGAGTCGCACAAAACAGTAGGAAAATCTCCTCTTCACTTAGCAGGGTCTCTGTATCTGGCAAACCTAGGAAAGAATGTGCTAGAATCATCTGGAAGTACCTCAATGCAGGGTTGTGGATTACCTGAGAAAACTGGGTAGAAGGATCTTGGCTCCCTCCACCTGATATTTTAGTCCAAAACTTTTCCACTTCTCTGCTCATAAAATACCCCATCGGTGTCTCTGGAATAGCATCAGGAGTAGTCTGGAAACCTAGCAAATCACCAAACTCTTTGTGAGAGAATGAGTAGTCAATCCCGAACAACCTGAAAACAACGAGTCCATCGGGTCCAGCCCAAGGGTCATAATGAAACGAGCTGAGGAACTCAAGAGTCAAGTTCCTATAAGTGTTGTTCCTGTAGTCAAATTGGCCCCACTGGAGTTGATGGCATAAGAATCTGACGCTTGGCTCTATCCCCAAGGCATCCATGCAGTCATGGTCAGGGTACCTGGTAGGAGCCATAGGGCGTCTCATGTGGACATAGTAACGCTCTCTCTGTGCGTCGTCTCTAAAGGCCACGTGCATGTCATCAGGGTTCTGCATTCTGTACAAGGTTAGCAAACAAGTCCTGAAAGCACATAAAACATTCAATCGTTAGTCCTGACATAATAATAAAATAAAAAAATTAAAATAAAGTAAAAGTAAAAAATAAAAAGTACAAAAATAAGAAAACCATGGGTTGCCTCCCATGCAGCGCTTGTTTAACGTCATTAGCTCGACGACCGATATTTAAACATCATTGGAAGGATATGGTGGATCACTCAGATTATGACAGGTGTATGTTGTTGGAATGTCACCTCCTTCGTAGGGCTTCAACCTCTGTCCATTGACGATGAACGGTTTACATGTTTGGTTCTTGATTTCAATAGCACCGGATCTTAGGATCTTAGATACTTCGAAAGGGCCAGTCCATCTCGAACGAAGTTTTCCTGGAAAAAGTCGTAACCTAGAATCGAACAGGAGAACAGGATCGCCTATTTTGAAGTCTCTTATTATGATTCTTTTGTCATGCCAAGCTTTTGTTCTTTCTTTGTATATGATGGCATTTTCGTAGGCAGATTGTCTGAGCTCTTCTAATTTGTGGATATCAAGGATACGTTTCTCACCAGCAGTCAAATAATCCAAATTCAAAGTTTTGATGGCCCAATAGGCCTTATGCTCTAATTCAAAAGGTAAGTGACATGATTTTCCATAGACCAGTTGGTAAGGGGTTGTTCCTATAGGAGTTTTGAAAGCGGTTCTATAGGCCCATAATGCTTCTTGAAGTTTCTGTGACCAATCCTTTCTAGATATAGAGACAGTCTTCTCGAGGATTTGTTTGATCTCCCTATTAGATACTTCCACTTGTCCATTGGTCTGTGGGTGGTATGGTGTTGCTACTCTATGCTTAACTCCATACTTGCTTAAAAGTTTATCAAATATTCTCGATATGAAGTGTGATCCTCCATCACTTATGACTAAACGGGTTGTTCCAAACCTGGGAAATATATAGTTTTTGAATAATTTGATGACTACTCTGGTGTCGTTCGTGGGTGCGGCGATAGCTTCAATCCATTTAGACACGTAGTCAACTGCTACTAAGATGTACTGATTTCCAAAAGATGGTGGGAACGGTCCCATAAAGTCTATACCCCATACGTCGAAGAGTTCTACTTCTTGGATATTTCTTAACGGCATTTCATTACGTCTTGAAATATTTCCTGTGCGTTGGCATCTATCACACTTGACAATGAAAGCATGGACATCACGCCACATAGTAGGCCAGAATAGGCCAGCTTGAAGAATCTTGGCGTAGGTCTTAGATGTGCTTGCATGTCCACCATAGGGTGCAGAGTGACAATGCTCAATTATATTATTTACCTCTTCTTCTGGAACACAACGGCGGAAAATGCCATCTTTACCTCTCTTGAAAAGAAACGGTTCGTCCCAATAGAAGTTTCTCACATCACTATAGAACTTCTTCTTCCGGTGGT
This sequence comes from Lathyrus aphaca, assembly GCA_963966055.1. Taxonomy (NCBI): domain Eukaryota; kingdom Viridiplantae; phylum Streptophyta; class Magnoliopsida; order Fabales; family Fabaceae; genus Lathyrus; species Lathyrus aphaca. The sequence goes on from OZ014523.1 coordinate 371,824,107, forward strand.
AGTTTAGATCAGGGGGTATGATGTCAGCGGCTAGGTAATTAACAAAGTCTGCATACCAGGGTACATTGCTTATAGCTAAGGATTTATGAAAATGCTCATGAGGGTCTGGGTTATCTTCTTCTATAGTTTCTAGTTGGGCTATCAGTCTATCATAGGCAAAATCGTCATTTATGGGTACTGGATCAGGTTTCAGGTATTCTAGCCTAGATAGGTGATCAGCTACCACATTATCAGTGTCTTTCTTATCACGGATATCCAAATCAAACTCTTGCAGTAATAGAATCCATCGAAGTAACCTAGGCTTGGCATCCTTTTTGCTTAGCAAGTAACGAATGGCAGCATGGTCGGTGTAAACTATAATCTTGGCTCCTACTAGATAAGATCTAAATTTGTCTATGGCAAAAACTAAAGCTAGGAGCTCTTTTTCTGTTGTTGCGTAGTTGAGCTGTGCAGCGTCTAGGGTTCTACTGGCATAATAAATTACGTGTAACTTTTTGTCTTTTCTCTGACCTAGAACGGCTCCAACAGCATAATCACTGGCGTCACACATTATCTCAAACGGTTCTGACCAATCAGGGGGTTTCATTATAGGTGCTGAAATCAGAGCTTGCTTCAGAAGATTAAATGCTTCAGTACATTTTTCATCGAAGATAAATTCAGCATCTTTCATTAAAATACCAGTTAAGGGCTTTGTTATTTTGGAGAAATCCTTGATAAAACGTCGGTAAAATCCGGCATGTCCAAGAAAACTTCTTATCTCCCTGATAGTCTTCGGCGGTTTTAGATTCTCTATGACTTCTATTTTTGCTTTATCTACCTCTATACCTTTTTCGGAAACTATATGTCCTAAAACAATCCCTTCGGTGACCATGAAATGACATTTTTCCCAATTTAGCACAAGGTTTACCTCCACACATCTCTCCAGGATTTTCTCAAGGTTGACAAGACAATTTTTGAAATCTGACCCACAAACTGAGAAATCGTCCATAAATACTTCCATAATTCCATCTAAATAATCAGCAAAGATAGACATCATGCAGCGTTGGAAAGTGGCAGGAGCATTACAAAGTCCAAAAGGCATTCTTCTATAGGCAAAGGTTCCAACTGGGCATGTAAAGGTAGTTTTTTCTTGATCTTCGGGGTGAATAGGTATTTGGAAGAATCCTGAATATCCATCTAGGTAACAAAAGTAAGAGTGTCTGGCAAGGCGCTCCAACATTTGGTCTATGAATGGTAATGGGAAATGGTCCTTCCTAGTTGCTTTATTTAATTTTCTATAATCTATGCACATACTCCAACCTCCATCGGTTCTTTTTGCTACAGGTTCGCCCTTCTCGTTTTGCACGACTGTGATGCCTCCCTTCTTAGGTACTACATGCACAGGACTCACCCATTTACTGTCCGAGATCTGATATATTATACCTGCCTCTAATAACTTAAGAACTTCAGTCTTAACTACAGTACTCATTATAGGATTTATTCTTCGTTGGTGTTCTCTGGAAGGTTTTGAATCTTCTTCAAGCAAAATCCGATGCATGCATACGGATGGGCTTATTCCTTTTAGATCAGAGATCTTATATCCTAAGGCTGAGGGGTACCTACGTAAAACTTCTAATAATTGATCGGTTTCTTCTTGGTTTAAGGTAGCACTGACTATAACTGGACGATTCATATCTTCATCGAGAAATTCATATCTCAGGTTTTTAGGCAGTTCCTTAAGTTTTACGGTCGGTTTCATAGGGCAAGGCATAGGATCTGGGGTAAGAGATAAACATTCGTGAAGGTTATCATCAATGTAGGGTTTTTTATAATTGTCATCTTCCAAAATAAGGGTTGATGGCAATTTTATAGATTCATTTTCTTCTTCTTGTTCTAATTCCCTAATGCATTCTTCGATGATATCTAAGGCATAACAAGCATCTCCTATCACAGGTGCCATAAGAAATTTTGACAATATAAATTCTATCTTCTCGTCACCTACCTCAAAAGTTAGTTTTCCCTTTTTAACATCTATCACGGCTCCAGCAGTCGATAAGAACGGTTTACCTAGGAGGATTGGTATGTCGTCATCTTCTTTAATGTCCATGACAACAAAATCAGTAGGTATAAACAACTGACATATCCTAACAGGGACGTCTTCAAGTATGCCTATAGGGTATTTAACGGATCTATCGGCTAATTGAAGTGACATCTTAGTAGGTTGTAATTCTCCTAAGTTTAATCTCTCACAAACTGCTAAAGGCATTAAGCTTACACTAGCTCCTAAGTCTAGAAAAGCTTTTTCGATGACATGATTCCCCAAAATACAAGGAATGGAAACATTTCCGGGATCTTTATCTTTCTTTGCTAACCTATTTTCGGAAATAGAATTACATTCCATGGGTTTTGGATCTTCAAGTCTACGTTTATTCGTAAGTATGTCTTTGAGAAACTTAGCGTAAGAAGGTATTTGGGTGATGGCTTCTGTAAAGGGGATTTCTACGTGAAGTTTTTCTATAACCTTAACGAATTTTTGATACTGATTATCGATTTTGGTTTTCTTTAATCTTTGAGGGTAAGGAATTGGTGGTTTGTATGGCGGTGGTGGTACATAGGTTTTATTTTTAGGTTCTTCTCCTTTTTCTTGACTTTCCGGGGTTTCAGACTCCTCTGGTTCCTTCTCCTCATTCCTCTCAGAAGTTTTGGGCTCACTCAATCTAGGGTTTAAAGGCTCCTTATAAGCGGTTCCACTTCGTAGAGTAATGGCATTAGCTTGCCCTTTCGGGTTTTGTTGAGGTTGTCCAGGAAACTGTCCTCCAGGTGTAGTCTGTGGGGCTTGGTTTAACGCTACCTGAGAGATCTGGGTTTCAAGCATCTTATTATGAGTAATGATTTGATCAACCTTGGTTCCTAACTGGGTAATTAGTTCGTTAACATGGACGTTTTGTTTCATGAACTCTTTGTTTTGTTTTGCTTGAGCAGTGATAAATTTTTTTACAACTTCATCAAAGCTCGGACTTGGTGGTACAGGTTGCATAGGTTGATTTGTTTCAAAAAATTATAATGTGAGAACCAAAGAAAAATAGCAAATTGTTTCAAAAAATTATGAAATTTGAATATAAAATGAACAAGGTCATAAATGGATCATACCCAAAGGGTTTGCACAAAAATGTTTAATTATCATACACAAAATAGTCATACAATGACCAAAGGATCAAACTATAGGTCATCTCAATTACCACATCAAATTAACATGATAAATTGCCTTAAAAAATCACTAAAAATCATACAATGCTTCTCAATATAGGAAAAATGAACATACCAAATATCATGCAAAAATTCATAATGAAACTAGGTCAAATAAATTAAATTTGGTACAATGGTCAAGAAGAAACCACAAAAGAACTATATTCAAAGAAAATACCTAAAAAAACAAAAATTAAATATAAAAAATTGTGAAAATTATATTTGAAGTGTTTTTATATTCCATGAATTTTTCCAAGATTTTTATTAGTGTTTTTCTATTTTTAAAAATCATTTTCAAAAATGAATAAGAATAAAATGGAAGATGTGAAGAAAATAAGTCAGGGCATACATAAATAGCAATTTTAATGTGTAAAATGATTGTGGACTGAAAACTTGGGGTGCAGAGAGTAAAAAAGATCCCAACCCAAAGGCGTTTTGGGTCCGGGGTCTATGTTATGAAGTTAGTCACAAACTTTGACTCAATCTAGGCCATTGGATGCAAAGACTCCATCAAGTAAGCACATCAGAAGGCATCAAACATGCATACACATAATAAGAAACATGGGATAGCACACATGCCAACCAAAATGCAATAAAAATCTGAAAATCCAAGCACGTGCCTAGGACGCTTTCTCATTAATGTGGTGGCATATTCTAACGTGTTGGATCAAAACAGATCAACGATTGTGTGTTAAACTGGCCTGAATTAGGGTATAATGGAGGTTCAACACTCAGATGGCCGGAGAAGACCTTTGGTCATCTTCTTCGGCTAGCATTCGTCGTGGCCAGTGGCTCACACGTCCAAAAATAAATAAAACTTATATCAATCTCTTCGTCTCCTCATGCAGATCTCTAATCTAGGTTTAGTTTCTATAAACATTGCATAAATTAAGTAAATCAAAGTAAAGAAGTTTGACCTAGGATTTTGAAACTAAGAACCTAAGGTTCCTATCAATTATCCAGGGTTCACATAGTCCCTAGAAGACTTTAAAAGCAAAGAAAACAAGCCTTAATTCACAGTGAAATGCAAAAAAGTTTGAGTGTAGAAACCTGTTCTTGATAGAGCTTTCAACACAATAAAAGTAGAGAATGTTCTTCAGTCCTTGGAAACGAATCTTGGCCAAACAAAGGTTGTGAAGAAGATGAAAATTGCTTGAAATCAATGGAGAAAAATGAAGACAACTTGAGGTTATGACACAAGAATGATGGATTCTTACGTGTGCCTTTAAAATCTCCATTGATGAGCACTTATGGAGCTTGAAGAAGGAGTATGCAGAGGGTGGGAGAAGCTTCGAGAGAGAGAATGAGATTTGAAGAGTGAGCCAAAAAAGAGCGAAAAAGAGTGTGCGAGAGTGAATGAGAGTCTCTTCCCAAATTTTGTTAGAGATTTGCTTATATATCTTGAGTTAAAAACTAACCATGATGGTTAATGGTTAGAATCATGATTAAAATTCAGTTGGAAATAAGGTTAAGTTAGTTATTAAATGAGAGAGCTCGGGTTTGGTTGTTGTGTGTGGAGGGAGTATGAGAATTATGATGAAACTTATTGATGAATGGTAATGATAATGTGTTTTATGATTGCAACAATAAAAACTTATTCCACAAGTTGTTTATTTGAAAAATTTCCTCTTGGTCACTATGGAAAGAGGATGCATTAAAGAACAATGTTGATGTTGAAAACTAATGGAGTTGATACTTTTAAAGTACTCAAGAATGAGTATGAAGTCACTTGGTCACAACTTGAAATTTGGGCATGTGGCTTTATCTTGGTGCCTGGCCATATGCGTGTGAGAGGATCAACATAAATGCACTACTTTGATTCATCATAACTCTCCAATGATTGATCATATGAAAAAGTTTCCAACATCAAAGTTGTAGAGGACATTAAGGGGAACAAGATTAATGTTGACCATGTCTTAATTTGGAGCCTCCATCGTGGAGAAAAATGCTTCCAAACATTGACACTGAATGCACATAAGGTGTTTGTAAAAATAATTGCGTGTTGTCTCACCCATGACTTGTCTAGCTGGCCTAAGATGTCTTGAAAACCTTCAACTTTAATCAATCATATCTTCCTCAATTTTTATCTAATTGAGATGATCTTGTTGTGCTTTTGAAGCTTAGGATGTGAACTTCATTTTGGACCTTGGGATTTTTTCATTTGAAGCTTGCATCTGAAGAAAGAGAGCCCCAAAGTTGGATGTTCAATTGGCCAAAACTGACCAAATATGGAAACTCTAATTCTCTATTTTTGGAAACTTTACACATTTCTTGATTTTTGATGAATCTCTTGACATTTCTTGATCAAATCTTCATCAATAGATACATTTGACTTGAGGAACAAGAATTTGACCTCAAAAAGTCAAGCGTTGACTTTTCATCTGCATAGTTGACTTTTCCCCAATTTGATTGATTCTCAAGCAATTGATCAATTATAGACCCTTTTGAAATGAACCAATGAGCAACACTCCATCCTTAGACACTTGAGAACATGTGGAAACCATTGAAATCAAGTTTGGACCAAAAAGTTGTAAGAACCTTGCTTTAATCCAAAACCTTAACTTGAGACTCTTTTGTTAGGAGATGATGATTTGTCCCCACTTCTTCGTAAATCCTCATCCTCAAATGGCTATAAGGATCAAATTAGATGATATGAGATGTAAAGGACCCTTGGGGATTGTTTGGAGAGACTTGGTTCTTGTCCTATTGCTTTGAATAGTCCATACTTTGATATCAACTGATCACATGCCTTATGCACAACCAATGATGTATGTATGCTCTTGTATGACTTAAATGCAATGCAAAGAATGAAACATAAGCCAAATGAGATATGGAAAACCAGAGGACAAATTTTGGGGTATTATAGTTGTCCATAAAAAAGCTCATGAATGAAGAAGAATAAGACTCCACATGATTCTAAGCTACAATAAAATGTAATATTCATACAATGTGTATATGTTTTTCTTCTGATCTACTGATCTTAAATGTGTTTACCTAGCTTATGTAAAAAGCATTGAATTGTAAGCATTACACCTTTAAAAACAATTATTTGTAATCCCTAAAGGACCGAGTGAAGGTCCAAAACTTTAGGAGGCTCGAGACTATGTGTCTTGGTGCTTGAAGTCAAAGCAGGTTGTGGTGCAATGAGTCACGGCAGGTAGCTACGCAAGTGAAGTCGCAACAGGTTGTTGTGCAGTTAGTCAAGACAGGTAGTCGCACAAGGGAAGTCGCATCAGGTGGTTATGTAATGTTGTAAGTCACATCAGTTGGTTGTGTAGTTAGTCACAAGTTGTGATGTGTCTTGTCATTTGTTTGGTTATAGTGGTTTAAGTCTTTGTCTAAGGAAAAATGACCTTGGCGGGTGGACTTGATTAACTTGAGGTTTTCAAGTGAACCCGAATATATCGTGTGTTTTTATCTGTTGTTTATGTTTTGCTTTATTTATTTATGCTTTCGCTACATAAGTTGAACAAGTAAGAGTGAAAATCCAATTCAAACCCCCATTTCTTGTATTTTTCTCACACCTTCATAATGCACCACTAATGTCCCTTACACTCAAACTTTAAAGGATGGTCCATAATCTGGGGAAAATATAAAGGATAAAGATGGTGAACAATGGCAGATAGTCTCAACAACAACTGACATTATGAGCGATTCGTCAAGTAATTCAGTTTTGATGAATGAAGAAAACACACACACACACACACAAGGTTCAATCAAGTTTATAGATTAATGGGTCTTGGTTCTTGATTGTTATCAAGAGCTTGATCAGTTTTCAATAAGATTGATCAACTCATTCTCAAATTCACACAAGAAGAACAACCAAATTGCACAAAATATGATGCAACAAAAATTATAAAGATTTGACATGGGTTCAATATCATAAGGTTGATGTTTGGAGAAGAAGAGAGAAGAATGGTGTAAAAATGAACACACTAAGAAGAGAAGACAAAAACCACAATTTTTGTCTCTATGGATCACCATAGATTTTTCACATTACTTTCATCATAAGAAACAATCATATAAAAAGGTGATGAAAAATTGGATTTTTTAAATTTTGATTTGAATCAAGAAGGATTTGTGATTAAAATCAATCTGGATAGTGTAAAAAGGATGATTTTTAAAGCTAATGATCAGAATCATTATTTGCACTTGATTCGAATAAAATGAGGTTAGGTTCGAATCATCTACAATTTTTGATATGAATCATTTGATCCAAAATGGTTTTCCAATTTACAATATAGGTGATTGATTCGAATAAAATATTACACATGATTTGAATCAAATACCGAATCATCAAAATTCAAATGTTCTAACTTGTGATTCAAACTACCTCAAGTGTAAATGACAAAATAGTAACTTTCATAGACCAAAAAAAGAGAAAAGCTAACAAGGATAAAATGAATATAATTATGAAATGTAAAAGGGTCTTAGTGATACAATTAAATAGGTAAAGCTATTACAATCAAATGGAAAGAATATTACAATCACACATATGAATTGAAATAATAGACAAATTACAAATACTCAATGAAATAATAATCGAATCGAAAAACATCAAAACACAATTGATACTTAAAACACATAAACGATACCAAATGATACTATGTGCTTTCAGTTCAGTATGTAAAAAGCAGAATTTTCACACTATCAGCAATGTCAAACAATATTTTGGTCCTCCAATATTCCTATGATAGTCATGGATTCTCACCCCTACTCGGATTCATGTATGTCATATTAAGCTGAGATAGAAGTCTTTATACCATGGGAATAAATTTAGAAACCCATGGTTTAAATTCCGAGAATAGACTGCCCTAATCCTTCTATCTTCTAATCGATTTCCATATTGTAACTAGCTTGTTTCTAAGACTAACTCCAACACAGGGGTGTTCCTATATGCTAGACAATCCTCTCCCATGAAGATTGTATTCGAAAGTTTCTATAACTTGCAAAAGTTTTAAATTCACTAAGAACATATGAAACTAATATTCAGAATAAATACATAAATGATTCTAACAATGACTAAACCCTAGGTATTAGATGAACCTTCAAAGAGTTCTTCATGACTATTGTAAATTGCAGCTTCTCAGACAAATCAACCTCAATTCCATCCACATTTTTCCACTCAAAATTCCAAACAAAATTCGCAACAAAATACTCCAAATGCAACAATGATAAACCATAGCCAGGACACATTCTCCTCCCCGCCCCAAACGGCATCATCTTTATCTCCTTACTCCCCATTATATCAAAACTATCGTTATTCATAAACCTCTCCGGCTTAAAACTCATCGGATCATCCCAAGCCGAAGGATCTCTCCCGATCTCAGCCACCAAAAAATTAACAGATGCAAAAGTAGGCACCAAATAGCCATTTATAACAACTTCTTTTGTTACTCTATGAGGAGCAACATAGTGTAGTGGTGGATGAAGCCTTAACCCTTCTAAAATCACAGCTTTAAGATAAGGCATTTTTCTCAATTCTTCTTCTTTAATTTCCTTCTCTTCTTTATCACCAACCACCTTTTTAATCTCTTCTACAAGCTTTTCTTGAATATCTTGGTACTTCACCAAATTCGCCATGATCCATTCTAATGCAGTTGAAGTTGTATCAGTTCCAGCGTTTAGAAACTCCGAACATAATGTGCAGATTTTACCATCATCAAGTTTAGTCTTTTTATCATCTTCCTCCAATAACTCCAAATCCAACAATGTATCAACATATGATAAAACAAATTCATCACATGACTCATTGACATTGTTGTCTAAGCCTTTACTTAATCTTTCTTGTTTGAGTTTCCTTCTAGCGTTTATGTAAGGAATCAACACAGCTTCTTGATCGCTTTTTAGTTTCAAAAACTCCTTCCATCGGTTCCGAAACAATATCTTTGTAATTTGTGGCCAAATATTTAAAACATTGTATCTAGAAAAATTAAGAAGCATGACGCGTTGGCTTTCCTCGATTTCTCTTATTTGATTCTCATCTAGTTTGTCACCAAAGCACATGAGAGCCAATAACGAGAACATGCCATATCGAAAATGATCAACAACGACAACCCTTTTGGAGTTCGTTTCGTGCGAATTATATTTGAGACGTTGTAGAAGAATGTCTAACACCCATTTGCGCGCTTGGGCGTAGGATTTGATTTGCAAAGGGTGAAGTATTCTTGAAGTTAGGTTGCGTCTTAAAAGGCGCCAAACGGGACCATAGAAGCTGAAAAGGATGTCATGTTGATTGCTGCTAATTATCTTCTTTGTTGGTTCGGCTTTAGGGCGATCCGCGAAGATGGTGCTATTTTGGATTAAAGCTTGATGTGCAAGAAACCTATTTGCAATGAAAATGTCTGTGTGAGAACCCATTTGAAGAGTGAAAATTGGACCATATTTGGCAAGAAGATTTTGAAGAAGGGTTTTAGGATCTTTAAAATATTGTTGTAGCAATGTGAATGTTCCTATGAAAGGTGCTCTTGGAGGTACTGGAGGTAGAGGAGATTTTGGGGAGATAAAATTTCTTATGAATTTGAGAATTAGTGAAAGAATAAGACACAAAATTGTTATTACTAACCAAGTTTCCATGTAACTATTATGCATGAAAACTATTTTTTTGTTGTTGTTGTTGTAATTTTTGTAATATATGTTCAATTTTACATTGGTAACAACAGAACATGACTAATAAAAAAGATAGCATAAATAAAAATATGTGGGAGAAACTGTTTATGTTTTGGGATCATAATTAATTAAGGAGATTTATATAAGATTTTGATAGATTAATACTTTGTCCACGTTATTTTTCACTTAACATTCTATTGCAGTATGTTACAATTTGTAAATATCATTTAGAAAACAATAAATTGTAATGAAAGTTTAAGTGAATAACTGCAAAGAAAATGTAATATGTAACTTAGTAAAAAAAATTGAAATCTAATTTTTAGTTTTAAGAAATAATTATTTTAAAAAAAATGAAAATATACTAAAAATATGTAATGATAAAGAATTCATGAACAATGAGATTGATAAGTATCATTTAAAAGAAGAAGAAAAAACAGAAGTATTATTAAAAAGAAAACAAAAGAAACTGATGAGTTAAAATATAACTCCACTTGTTGTTATTATAAAAATATAACTCCATTGTGGTTAGCACTTTGAAATATAATGGATAACAAGTTTTTTAGAGTGCACAATTTTGTAGAGGGGTTACTCTTTACACTCCAATAGATTGCTCTCCATTACGGTGAAAAGTAAAAAAAGTATGTGTGTTCAATCACAACCAAAGTTTAAAGAAAACATTTAGTAAGGAAATGTTTAAATGATTTTTTGAAAAATACCAAAAATATGTTTTTCAGCCAATTAAAAATTACAGACTTGATTGGTGTATTATGCATTACACCATTGATTGATGCATATATGAAGAAATGTAAAGAACAATCATAAAGAATTGGAAGAAGATAACAGCATGAATTTCTCTTATTGATGTAATGAGCAATAGAAAGTATATATTCAAAGATAGTAGAAGCTTATAGAGTAAGCAACTAGAAACTAACTATAACTAACTCTATATTTCTCTAACTAACTATTGCTTATTAGTCCTCCACAAGCTGAACTTTGATAGATGTTTAGCAAGTTCAGTTTGGTCTTGAAAGAATGAAATGGCTTGGGAAGAAGCTTCATTGCACCAGCTAAGAATTTTTCACGAACCATATGGCAATTAGTATCTAAGTGCTCGGTCCTGTCATGAAAAACCAGATTGGCTACAAGATGGAGTGCAATCTGGCTATCACAAAAGAGAGCTGGAGTTTTACATAATTTAATATGAAGATCTCTGAGTAGATAGAGAATTCACTGCAGTTCACATGTTGTTGCAGCTAGAGCGCGATATTCAGCCTCATATGAAGAACGGGAAATTGTATTTTTTTCTTGGTACACCATGAAATAAGGGAATGACCAAGATAGAAACACGATCCAGAAACAGGTATGTGAGTGTTAGTATAGGTAGCCTAATCTGCATCAGAAAAATCAGCAAGGAAAGAACAATCATTGACTTGGACATTGCTTCAGATACCTTAACACCCTGCAAGCATTATTGTAATGTGTGGTGGAAGGCTTTGAAAGCAATTGGCTGAGATTTTGGGTGATGAATGTGATGTCTGGTTGAGTAGTGTTAAGGTAAATCAATCTTCCAATAAGTCTCCTATAAGATGGAACATCATCATAGGAAGGACTATTGTCATGGAATAGTTTAATGGAGGGATCAAAAGGTGTATTAGCAGATTTAGATCCTAAAAATCCTGAATCATTGAGAAGATCAAGGCAATACTTTCTTTGATAGATGTAATCCCCCGTATTTAATTAAGTGTTATGGATAATATTAAATGGACTCAATTGGATTCCGGTATTGCTCCGAAAATAATTTATTCAAATAATTAGAGCAACTATTGAACTCACAATTAATGGATTAATATTATCCGACCCTGAGATTTTTATTAATTGGTACATTAGAGACATTTTAGGTTACTCTAATATTTGAGCAATTGGTGTTGGACGATAAAAATATCAATTGGAGATATTTTATATCATTGTATTATATAATAATAAGTATTATATATATATATATATATATATATATATATATATATATATATATATATATATATATATATATATATATATATATATATATATATATATATATTAAGAAAAGGAAAATGAGAAGAGAAAGTTAGTAAGAAGGAGAAGAAGAGAAAGAAAGGAGAAGAGAAAAAAAGAAAAGAGGAAGAAGAGAAAAGCTTGGATGATCATCAATCTTCATCAAACTCCACTTTATTTGAAAGGTGGGTTCTAGTTAGACACTTTTGTTTTAGAAATTGAGTTCTAAGAGTCAGGTTAGAAATTATAGAAAATAGTTTAATTTGATTAATCTTTGAATCTAACGGTTAAAATGTAAAATTAGTCGGTTAGAAATATCGGGTAACACATATATCAAACCTATATGATTTGTTTTACTGATCTTTGGAGTTTTAGTGGTGAAAATGAGATTTTCAAAGTATTTTGAACCCTAGAATCGCAGAATTATAATTCTGGTTCTGGTGTGAACCTTCGGGCGGCGCTTTGAGCGCTGGGCGGTGAAGCTTTGAGCGCCGAGCGAAGTAAGAATCTATGAGAGAAAATTCTATGTCTTGAATTTTTCTGAGTTTGGGTTTGTGCCACTGCGATCGCAGGGCGAAGTAGCAGGCACAGAGGGCTCCTCCGGGCGAAATGTTGATCGTCGGGCGCCCCAGACAGTTTTTCAAATGATTTTTCATTTCTTCAAAAATTCGTAACTTTTGACTCGGGTGTCCAATTGAAGCGTTCTTTATATCTATAGAAAGCTCTTGCAATGCTCTATCTAATGAAAAGTGATATTCTTATTTGGTGGCATTTGAATGAAAGTGATATTCTTATGTGATGAGCTATTATGTGTTTTCGCTTATGTTATCGCATTATGTTATATATGTACATGTGTCGTTAACTGTGATAAGTATCATGAGAGTGGTTTGATGCTTGGTGAGGAATCTTATCCTAAAAGTCCTATTGTGTTGGTGAGGGGCTTGGCTCCAAAAGGCATATTCTTTATGCGAATCATTTATATTTCATGTTTGCTTTATGTATCGTATGAAATGATGTAAAGAGGTGATTAACGATAAAATGCTTAACAGATGGAATAGGAAGAGTGAGGAGAACATACCCCTGTTATAGTAGAACCTAGTTGTTACTAGGAATTTGATATAAACTAGATGGCGATGCTCGGACGTTTGATGTTTAGAGAAGTATCTTAGTCGAGTAATGATCTAGTGGTGAGTGAGGCACTATATGGAACATGTGTGAACCCGTTTGGGTGTGTTATTTGTGGAAAAGGAAATGTGACCTTAGGAGTGTTTTATACATCCCCATTTGAGTGAAATCGCGTAATCGAAACCGTTTTCCCTGAGATTTTTGTTTCATGAGACAGGGGCTCCTCTGGAATGTACGCATGCAGTGCTTGGCAGGTTTGATTCTCGTGTGTAGTACGAATGAAGCCTATGGGTAAAGAGACTTGTGGTGGTTTATGGCCCACGTGAAGTGACGATTGTATGGTTTATAGCCCTTCAATCCGAATCCATTTACTATGCCAAGTAAATACCAGGATCCATGCCTTATGCCGACTTCTAGACGTAGAAGAGGACGAGAATAAGGGATACCTCGTGGTTTCTGGATTAGTGATACTTTTCATGTTAGTGAACTCAAGACATGTTTCCATATGAGTGTGAGATTGTGAACTCAAGGTCTAGGCTTCCCCAGACTTGAGTAGGATTTTGTAGAACCTTGTAGAGCTGAGAGAATCCATAAGATAGGGAACTCACTGAGATGTTGATATCTCACCCCACTATTGTTGTTGCTTTTCAGGTTTTGTTTACAAGTTGGTTTACAAGTGGAGCTATGCTTGGGATGTTTCAAGAGAAGCATAGACTTAGTTTTTCCGTTGTGTATTTTATCTTTTGTACAATGATGGATATTGTATTAATATTAGTATTTTTTATTTTAGTAAAGTTTACATGTATTGTACCATAGTTTTGTATTGTTTTAGAATTGGTTAAGAATGTGAATTGTTCTATTAGGCACTTATGATGGTGTCAGTATCAAACAAACACTTGTATGATATTATTCTAGGTATATATTATGTAGGGCGTTACAACAAATATATATATATATACCTTGACTTGAATGAGCCACTTCCAATCCTAAGAAATATATGAGAATACCCATATCCTTTATCTTGAAAGCTTGGTGCAATAGAGTCTTCATGAATTGGAATTCATGTATTAATCCCCTGCTAAAATCACATCATCCATATAAACAATAATAATAGTAAATGAGGATGGTGTTTTCTTAACAAACAATGAGTGATTCGATGGTGCCTGTGTGAAACCATGATAAAGTAAAAGAGAAGTCAACTTTTCAAACCATTGCATGCTTTCTTGTTTTAGGCAATTGAGAGATTTGATTAATTTTCACTTTTAACACCAAGAGGAATAATCATATAAACATCTTCATGCAGATCCCCATGCAAAAAGGCATTATTCACGTCTAGTTGATAAAGATTCCAATTGTGTATAGAAGTCAAAGCTAGTACAAGTCGAATAGTGGTGAGTTTAGCAACTGGTGAGAAAGTATCTGAATAATCAAGACCTTTAATATGGTAAAATATAACTCCATTGTGGTTAGCACTTTGAAATAATGGATAACAAGTTTTTTAGAGTGCATGGGTTACACTTTATACTCCAATAGATTGCTCTCTATTAAAGTGAAAAGTCAAAAAATGTGTGTTTGTTCAATCTCAACCAAAGTTTAATGAAAACATTTAGTAAGGAAATGTTTAAATGATTTAAAAAAAACACCAAAAATAAGTTTTTCAGCCAATAAAAAATTACAGACTTGATTGGTGGATTAAGTTTCTCTTTTTAAAACACACTAGCGAGATACCTGTGCTATTTGTTTTTCAATTGGTTAACATTCACATAGTTATATATATATATATATATATATATATATATATATATATATATATATATATATATATATATATATATATATATATATATATATATATATATATATATATATATATATATATATATATATATATATATATATATATATATATATATATATATATATATATATATATATATATATATATATATATATATATATATATATATATATATATATATATGCACAAACTTTTAAATTGAGAAATAAAATGAGAAATAAAAAGTGATCTTAGATTAATATACTAAGAAAAATTTAAAAGATGAATATTAAAATGAACACTCTATAGTTGATATATCACAAATATGTTTACATCTACCCGTGGATCTATGTCTGCAAGGACCTTCATTATATTGAACAATCCACTGTTGTTAAAATGAACAGTCTACGATTGATATCTCATAGATATGTTCACATCTACCCGTGAAATATTTATAACTTATAAAAATATTTATAATTTATTCTCATTTATTAAAATATTTATAATTTATTCTCTGTTTTTATTCACACGCTACGTTGCGAAATCATTTCTCAAACTTGCATTTTTTTCACATTCTAAATTTTTTACGGCGTAACCTATTTAATAGGTTAATAAATCTAACAACTATAGTACATATAAAATACAAAATTAAGATTTCCTACATATTTATAAATATATAGTAATATCATTCAATACAAAATATATGACTTAAACATCGTACTTCTTCACTGCAACAATAATAAGTTCCTGATAGAATTTTTCATGCCTACAATAGTATGAGTAAATATATCCAACTTTATTAAATGTATTGAAAAAATAAAATTCAAATGATCAGTCTATAGTTGGTATCTCATAAATTTAATATATGAACATTAAAATGACTGGTCTACAATTGATATCTCATAAATACGTTCACATCTACCCGTTTGTAGTAGTCATACGCTAGGTTGTGAAATATGACTTATCAAATCTACAAACTTTTTTCAGACTCTAAATTTTTAATAACGTAACCAACTTAATGGGTTGATAAATCTAACAACAATATTTATATCAATAGGTAGATTTTTTCCCCTTTAAAAAAAATTATTGTAACTTATTTCCGTATATAAAAATATTTATATCAACATGTAGATTTTTTCTCGTTTATTAGCGTCTTGAACCTGTGTGAAAATTTATATTGTAGTTTTTAATTTATTCATGTTAAACACAATTATTTTAATATTTCAATTTTTCTCCTTTATAAAAATATCTGTAACTTATTCTCTTTTATAAAAATTGAAATTCTGGTATCAGATACGTGATGTTGAAGGCAATGTCACGACATTACTATCTGAGTATTAATAAGGTAAAAACAACATAAAGAAAAGTAGTAAAAATACAATGGATTGTTAACTCAGTTCGCTGCAAACACACCTACTCTGGAGACTATCAAGTCAGAAAGAAAATCCATTATTAGTAGAACAATTCAAATCCTAAACAGTCACAATTTACAACTTCTCACTTGAACCTACCAAGTGCAACTTCTACCTAGAAATCAACATCTAGATATGAGAAATCACCATCTCATTCCCCCTCAATTACACATTATGATAATCAACCAATTCTTTCAAAGAAAACATAAGATCACTCTTCCAAAACACAACACTTTGATCTTTCTTAAAAGATTTGATCAAGAACAAACACTCATGCTTAAAAGCTTAGAGTGGACAAAATTACAACTCGCAAATCAGTCAAATTCAAACATCTAGGTGATGCATGATTGGTTCACAAATAAAACACACGCACAAAGAAAAACCCCAACACTCAAAAGCACTTTGCTTTACATAATACACAATATTTTGTCCTTTGTAATTAGGTTAGACATCCAATAATATAGCATTCTGAATGGGCCTGGATCTGATCAGAAACTTCCTCATAAGATCACATGAATCAAGCAAGAAAAGGTCTTTAATAATCTCCAAAAACTAACGCATAGCAGCTTCTGTTTTTTACAGCAACACTCCCTTGATTTTCGTTCATCCTGGAGCAAATCAAAAGACTAAATACATGCTAAAAAGTATACATAAATTAAATCAAAACTTTATGTATTTAGAATGTTCTAGAACTGTCAAGACATATGTTACAACATCTGATCTAGCATCACAAAAGCACTGCACACCAGAAGGTCTTCAAGCATGTTAAGGACATCTTACAAGACATTAATACAAATGATAATGTTTTTCTACATATGCAGCCAAACCAAGAGCCTTCAATCTCCCCTTTTGGCAAAATATGGCTAAAAATATAATCAGCACCAGACAATATGAAGGAACCAACCATTAAAGATTAAAGCATCAGAAGAAAATAAGAAACAACATTTTGGTCGCACATAGTAGAACATCTGGTAACACAACACCCAATCATAACAGCAGCCCTGCTTATCCACTCAATCAAACACATCAACAGAAGAAATAATGCAGATTTAGCTAACTCTCCCCCATTTTAGCCATAATATGACAACCACACCAGAAACTGCTCCCCCATTCCACAAGATAGTAATCAACAGAGAGAGAAACCACACCAGCTTCCCATATCAGCATTGGAAGCAATATCACCAGTCTTCTTTTCAGTAGCTTTCTCTCCAGGGATAATGTTCTCAACATCATCTTCAATATTATAGCCTGAGACATTATTAGACCCAACAACATTCTTCAAATTATTCTTAGTAAGAGAAACAACGACAACAAACTTGTCTTTCCTTGTTTTGATCTTTATGCCACCACTAGGATTCACATTTTTTATCCATCCATCATTAACAGGTACAAAATACCACAATTGCAGTAGGAAAACTGAAAAATATTGACTATTTTCCCCCACAACTTTAATTGCTATAGATCCTCATTGATGAAAATACCTAACTTACCTCTCAGAATTTCAAACTGGTTAGCATCCAAAGCTTTAGTAAAAATATCAGCCAATTATAAATCAGTGGCTACATGTTCTAAAGCAACAATCTTTTCTTCAACTAGTTCTCTGATGGAATGATGACGAATATTAATATTCTTGGTTCTGATATGTTGAATAGGATTCTTGGAAATGTTGATAGCACTCAAATTGTCACAATACAATGTCATGACATCTTGTGAGACATTGTATTCTGTTAGCATTTTCTTCATCCAAACTAACTGAGAACAACTGCTTCCAGCACTATGTTTTCAGCCACAGTTATGGAAAGAGAAACACAATCTTGCTTCTTATTGAACCAAGATATCATATTGTTTTCCAAAAAGAAGCATCCTCCGGGTGTAGATTTTCTATCATCAGCACATCCTGCCCAGTCAGTATCACAATAACCACTTAGCTCAGAATTAGAACCATGAGAGTATAGCATATCATAATCACATATATCATTGACATACTTCAATATTCTTTTCACTTGGTTGATGTGACTCACTTTGGGATCAGCTTGATACCTAACACAAACACCTACAACAAATGCAATGGAAGGGCCTTCTTGCTGTGAGATATAATAAGCTTCCAATCATACTTCTGTAGAGACTTTGATCCATATTCACACCCTTTTCATCTTTAAACAACTTTAGAAGAGTAGGAGCAAGCGTCCTTTTGTGAATAGAATTCTCCATTTCAAACTTCTTCACTATATTCTTAGCATATTTACTCTGAGATATGAATATACAGTCTTTCATCTGCTTGACTTGAAGACCAAGAAAATAAGTTAATTCACCAACTAAGCTCATCTCAAATTCAGACTGCATCTGTTTAACAAAATGTTGAACCATATCTTCAGACATCCCACAAAACACAATATCATCAACATAAATTTGAGCAATCAAGAGCTTCTTTCCTTCTTCTTTCACAAAGAGAGTCTTGCCTATGCTACCTTTTCTGTAGTCATGTTCAACAAGAAATTCAGTAAGTCTCTCATACCAAGCTCTTGGAGCTTGTTTAAATCCATATAGAGCTTTCCTTAGCTTATAGACATGATTTGGTAAATTAGGATCAATGAATCCTTTGGGTTGTTCCTCATAGACTTCCTCATTCAAGTAACCATTCAAGAAGGCACTTTTGACATCTATTTTATATAGTTTGAATTTCAGGATGCAAGCAACTCCAAAAAGTAATCTAATATATTCAAGTCTGGCAACATGAGAAAAGGTCTCATCAAAGTCAATTCCCTTAACTTGAGTGTATCCCTGAGCAACCAGTTTTTCCTTATTCCTTGTGACAACTCCCTATTCAATAGATTTGTTCTTGTACACCCACTTGGTACCTATCACATTTGATCCTTCAGGCCTTGGGACAAGATCCCAAACTTCATTCCTCTTTAATTGAGCTAACTCATCTTGCATAGCATTGATCTAGAACTCATTAGTTAATGCTTCTTTAAAACTCTTTGGCTCTATCTTTGACACAAAACAAGAGTTAAAGATCATATTCGTATTGTAACCCCTTTATCCAGCTCTCTTATGATGAGGTCTTTAGGATGATCTTTCTGAATTCTGAAAGAGGGACCTTTGTTGGTCTGACTATCTTCAGGCTCAAAACTAGAGGGTGTAACACCCCAAAATTTTCCCTCTCATTTTCATGTCATAGAGCATAGCATTTGCGCACATATCATTTCATCTTTGCATAGAAAATGAAGCATAACATAGAATATGGCTATGATTTCCCTTCAAATGCGATTATTTAGTTATGTTTCAGTTTCAGATGGAAGTTTGACCTAATCTTTGTCAAACTATCAAAAGATTGCTTCAACTGCCAGTTATTCGGGCCAATGGGTATTTCTCAGGCAGTGCATATTCAAAGTCTAGTTGTGTTGTGCGGTATTCTTCAGACGAAGGGTTCAAGTGAATTTTAAAGTGATTCAGAATTTTTGATCAAAGGCTCAGAGGATGATTTATTCAGATGATCATTATTTTAATCACGAATTGTTTAGTAATCAATGGTTTTTGCGGAAGCAGTGCAAATTTGGTTTTAGGTTGAAAATCGAAGTTTGTGGCAGTGTGCATGATGGTAGTGATCGATTCATATCCATTGTTAACCATTTCCAATTATCATTTTTTAATTCATTATCCAATCTTGTACCCATTTTTAAATTTCCAAAAATTTCCAATTATCCATTATATATATAACCATTTTTTAAATCCTTTATTCATTTTCCACATTTCTATAACCCAATAACAATTTCATACACACTATATCATGAATTACTCTACAGACGTTTCAGCCCACATGCCTTTAAGCCATTTATACTAAGCCCATTAAGAACTACAAAAATGCTTGTAAAAACTCAGCTCACCTACATCAGCTTCCAACGCCAACGAACACACTAACAGTCGCCTATAACACACGAGCATCATGCAGAAAAACGTCACCCAAAATGCAGTACTGTAACACTCAAAATGCAGAAAATACGACCTCAAAATGAAACCAAAAAGGAATTAAAATGTAAATGAAGAGATGGAAAATGCAGCGAATCATACAAAATTCAGTTACAACAAAAAGAGAAAACATATAATAGAATCATTAACAAACTAAGGGGAATGAATCGCAACGGAAAAAAATTCAAAATAACAGAATTGAGGGGGAGAGGTGATTTCGTGAAAGAGTCATTGTTGGAGCATAAACAACGTAACAGAAATATCATCACAACTTCACCTTCATAAAAAAGAATTTGATCTCCCTTTTCTTCATCATAACAAACTCTATCTTTCATCTTCAACAAAAACCGAAAACATTCATCACCATAACAGCAAACCTTCACTCCTTCTTCAACACACAGAACAAGCCGAATTTCTCATCAACTTCTTCATCATAACAACCAAAATCACAAAGCCGAATTGACATTTTTCTTCATCACAAAATCAACACAGAATCTTCATTTTTCTCCATCACCAAATCAAAAACTGAATTGACACTACATCAACAACAAAACCGATTTCATCAATCTTCATCATCATCGCTCCAACCTCTCAGCAAAATCTCATCACACTCTATGCGTCTTATCTTCATCACCACCACTATTGTACCTTTATTATTCACCTACTACAGCCTGCAAATCAATTCCACAAACACAACAGTTCATATCAATTCAAACTGACTAATCGAACAAAAAATATTCAGAACTCCATCGAGAATCTTCATCAATCACAATTCAATCAACTTCATCGACAGAAGCAAATCTTCACCCGCCTCAGTAATCGAATGAATTGAATTCATTACTCTCTTGCATCAACTGATTGAACCTTCATCTTCATCAACTTCGTCGAACGACAATAGGATCGCACGTCATCATGCTTCTTCATCGTAGTTTCTTCGTCGATCTACATGTACGACTATGAGTTGTTGAAAAACATGATTCGTTGTTGCGTGAATTATCGATCCGTGTGTTTGGTTTATTTTTTGAGGTTTTGGATTTCGAATTCGGATTGAGGATAACAAATAAGGTAGGGTTTGAGTTTGCGGTTTGGTGTTTGGAGGTGATTGTCGGAGAAGGACGGCGGCGGTCACCGCGCATCACCGCCTTCTCCAAATCACGTGCGAGAATGGTCGGCGCGAGAATGGTCGGCGATGTAAGGTTGAGAGAAGGAGAGAGAATGCAAGGCGTATTGAGAAGGGAGATCATTTATTGTGTTTTATTTTTATCTCATTTTGTTTTGTGATATTGAGAAGTCATAAAGAGAATAAAAAAAGGTGAGGGTAACAGATAAGTTGGTGGATTTTCTTTTATTTTGTCCACACCGGTGGTGATGCTTGTCACTGTCTAGTTGGACCATTCGTCCAAATCACGTGCGTGCAAGTATTTCATAATTGTCCTACACATTCGCTTCCTGACCATCAGATGAGAGGACCGTGGGAGTCCATTGATCTGTGCTCCCTCATCTCCCTTGCATCTAGGCCTCAGTGCCTTTTGCTATTCGCACCCCTTGCAAGCCCATTTCCTTGTTTTAACTACATAATTGCTATTGTTGCACCCCCTTTCCTTTTTCTTCCCATTTTATTTTATTTCAGATACCTTTTCATTTTAATTCATAAAAAATATCAAAACTCATTCGGAAATTCCACAAAAATTATTTTAGCATCTTAACATACTTTAAAAAATTTCCATGTTTTTATTTTCTAATTTCAATTTTTTTTATTTTAAATTTTCTTTTGATTTCTTTTTCAACTGATTTCCACATAAACACCTTAGCTTGTACAATTTATTACTTCCACCTCAAGTAACATTTTCACACCATTCATTTTGTGTTATTTCAAGGACTCAGAAAAGAAACTAAAAATATTTTTGTCATATTTTTAAACTCATTTTATCCCTAGTTTTGGAAGCCATGTTTGTGTGAGTTCTTTAATTTTCCTTAAGTGACTTTGTGTGACCATTTGAAGGAGTTTAATTTTAATTTTTTGAGAGCCATTTGGACACAATGTTTGCTTCGGGTTGGTTACTTTAGGGACCTAATTTGCTAATTTTCTCATGACCTCTGCTTTTTGTTTGATGCCTTGCATAAATAACTTTTTGTGTCTTTTTCATCCTTCTTTCTAACATAGTTCGAGGAAGGAGTTTATGCCATCCTATTAGGTTTGCTTGGTAGATGTTATAGGCCACCTCTAGGGTTTAGGTTCTGACTTTGTCGATTGTGGTATGGTTTGTGACCTTTATCTTTGATTTGTGTATTGTTTGAATCTTCTTATCTTCACCTTATGCTTATGTTGTTCACTAACCTTTGTTTTGTATGAGGTTTCATAAGTCACGTGTGTGGGAGGGTATCCCACATACAACTCCTTCCTTCATCTTTATCTACTTTCAAATTGTTTTTGCCTAAGCACTGTGTGCTTTGTTTGATTAACTTCATCACTCCCCCTTTAGAAACAACTTAGCTTCTTTAGAGAAGTAAGTTGTCTTCTAACTTCTCCTCCTCTTCTTATTTCTTCTTTCCTTCTTCTTCATAAGGATAGAATTTAAACTACACTAACCTAGGAATCCCATGCATGATAAAACTTAGGATTTTTATTTCCCCTTTATTTTTTTACCTTTGAGATCCTTTTGGTACTCTCTTTTTCTCATCTTCAAACAAAAACCTAAAAAAAACTTAATAATGGTTGAGGTAGTCTTATGTGTATAGGGAACTTGTATTCATCCCATCATGGGATAGTACAAGCTTGTCTAGCATGATATACAAGTCTAATCATGAGATCATCCTCACAAAGAAAATCATAAAAAACACTTATTCATTTCAAGTAACAAAACACTTAATAAATTCAATGAGTTAGTGAGCTTAGGCCCTAATCTCTGGAACCAAGTCTTGGGGATCTTCTCCTTACTTGGGTGTGCTTGTTCCTCATTCCATCTTGTTGTGTAGTAATAAGTACACATTCCATAGAAAAGGACTTGAATTCAATTTCTCATGCCAAACAAAAAGAAAGCTTCTAAAAGCCACAAACCAAGAATAACCATCTTTCCTTCGGGAATTCTTTTCTCATCACCTTCACTCATAATGTAAGAACTTGCTCCTACTTGTCTCCAGAAGAGCCCGCTACACCTAAGCATTTACATAATCAGTTCAAGCTTCAAAACACAAGCCATTTTGCTCCCTAGTTAGGGGAACTACTGTAGGATCAAGCGCTTACCACTACACTAAAAGCAATTGCTGTTAGTGAAGGCGCAACTTTATTTCCTTATAGTATAGAGTCTTTCAAGGGGCTGCGCCTATTAAGCGCCATGGGTTGGGATGTTAAGCCCATCGAATCCCTAAGGGTGACGCTGAATTAATAAATCCAACAATCTCCCCCCCCAGTGTCAGCTGGGGGGATTCGAACCCATGACCTGGCTCTGATACCACTTGTAGGATCAAGCGCTTACCACTACACTAAAAGCAATTGCTGTTAGTGAAGGCGCAACTTTATTTTCTTATAGTATAGAGTCTTTCAAGGGGCTGAGCCTATTAAGCGCCATGGGTTGGGATGTTAAGCCCATCGAATCCCTAAGGGTGACGCTGAATTAATAAATCCAACAACTACGACGACTCGTATCCTCATGTCCTGATGAGGTACGTAGGCAGCTGGCTAGGGCCCGTTCGAGCACTCTTTTATTTTCGCTAAATTTTCCCCTTTATTTTCTTTTCTTATCCAGTTTCAATCTTTCTTTTTGCATCAGCTTTCATTTCTTCACCTTTTGAAACATTTTCTTCGTAAGCATGGATCCCATCGGGTACGACGGACGATCTGGGTGTTAATACCTTCCCAGGTCGTGACCGACTCCCGAACCCAATTTCTTTGGTTTGCAGGACCTTTGTCCTTCCTTCCTTTTATTTGGTTTGTGCAACATTACCTTTCTCGTTCCTTCGGGATAAAAATTCCTGGCTGGCGACTCTACCTTCTCCCCGCCACTTTCGTGTTTGTACCAGGATGGAAATCCAGGGAACGAAAGTTGGCGACTCTGGTGGGAATCGAATCCAGAATCTCTAGTTTCCCCTAGAGAGTCAATCCTAGCGCTTATTTGTTTCTGTTTCATTGGGTGTTCTATGTTTGTTGTTGTGTGTTTATTTTAATGTTTTATTTAAAGTTTTATTTACAACTTTATTTATCACTTTCAGTATTTTATTTTTCATGCATCATATTATACTAGATTGTCTAGACTATATTGGTTTTCTTTTGGTGGGTTGGGAGTTACTGTTACTGTGAGATGAGCCCAATACAAAGGCTCGAATGCACCGTAGGACTTAGCATGGACAATCACTTTGGGTTCATGATATCTTGTCATGCGGGTAGTAGTGAGCTCCACACCCAAACTTGCGACCTTCATGGAAATGTCTTGATATAGGGGTCTTCCCTAATTCATTACACATCTGTTGTACCCCAAAATTTTCCCTCCCACATTCAAGATCAAATACTTCAATAGGTCTCTTAATAGTCATAGGATTCTCAATTGGTCAAAAAGATTGAAGGTTTCACCAGACAAAGCCTCCTCCTAGACAATGAATCCTAGAACTAGGGTTTTGAGTTTCCTCAAGAAAATTGGACTTCCAAGGCCTCAATTGGACTTCATTAAATCACATACATCTTCAAGAATCCTCATGTCAAGTTTCAATGCTTTCCCAACAAGTTTGGTCAGTCAGATGCTCAGATACCTAAAAATAAGTTAACTTGGCCAAAAAGTCAAATGAGGTCAACTTGTAACACCCCAAATTTGCCCTCTTCTTTTTAAGCATCATATCAAATCATATTCATCATGAACATATCATATTCTTGGCATCCTAGCATGGAAAGATGAGGCATAACATTCTCATGACCTAGCATTAGGCATATGATCATCTGTGGAGGTTTTTGAGGCATCACAAGCCATGACAAGGGGCCCAATGGATTTGTTCAAGTCCTATGAGGGTTCTACATTTCATTTACAAGTTCAAGTTCATTTACAAAAGCTCAGAAGGTTGGAAGATCATCAGGGGGTCCAGGCTAGGGCAAAACTCCTACACAATGATCCCAAATTAGGGTTTGAGTTTCAAGCATGAAAACCTCAATACTTTGGCCATTTCATTTGGGCAAAGTCTTTTACATGTTAAGAGGATCCTAGGGATGAATTTTGGTGAGAAAATTCCTTGTGGAAGTCAAGTATTTCTTCAGTTGCTTGTAAATGAAGAAACTAGTCAACTGTGCCTTAGAAAAGTCAACTGTTAGATTTCAAGGGGTCCAATCCCTTTTTTCTAGCCAAGGGATGTTCTTATAATGTTAAAAGAGGTTTGGCAAGATCAAATATCAAGAATAATGAGGTTTTGAGGTGTTTTGCAAAATTGGTGTGAAGTTGGTTATGGAAAATGCCATTTTTAGCAAGTTTTTGCCCTAAATTTCAAGTGAGCATAACTTGGTGAAAAATTATTCAAATGGACCAAAGTCAAACATGAAAGTTGGAGATTAAAGCCTCCCATTTTCAAAAAGTACAAGTACTTTTTCATAGCCTTCATTGTTAAGAAGATAGAGCCCTCGAAAATTGGTGCAAAACTAGGGCAAAGTTTGAATTTTCATTTGTACACCAAAGCAAAAAGTCATGAATCAAATTTTTGGGTGTTGGTACATACCAAATAAGGTTACAGTGTTACAATTCAATACAAATAGCTCATTTTTCTCTAAGAATTACACCAAATCCGTGCATGATGAGAATTTTATTCCTTAAGTGCAAAAATTGCATGATCATGAGAATTGTGTGATACTTTCATCCAATGGCCATGATCTTTTTGGATTGAAATCAAGGGTCAGATTGTGAATGCACATGGGCAAGAAAGAAGGCAGTGCATGAGTGTTTCATGCTATCACAACAAATTTGCAAATTTTGCAAAATCTCTCACACACTCTCTTCACACGTGCAAAGGCCCTCATGCTTTCAGCATTGCTTCATGAGCTCACATAAAAGAGAATTAGGGTTTTAGAAGGGTTTAGATCTCTCTCATTTCATCACTCTCAAGTTTTGGCTCAGTTTGCAAATTCCTTCGAATCTTTCTCTACACTTGCTCTCTTCACAAACCAACCACAGATTCTTCATCCTTGAGAGCTCCGGATCACAAATCCATACATTGTGCAAGCTAATTCCTAAGATTCATCACCTTGCCATTTAAGAGCAGCTAGCTTCAAACTCTTAGATTCAGCAACTTTCAAGGCTCTAGTTGCATTTATTTTGCAACTAGAGTGCATTTGGAGTGGATTGGCAGTATTTTCTTGGGTTATCACAAGCTATTTCCAGATCTGCAAGTTTCAGGTGAGTTCAAATTTCTTAGATCTAGAAATGAAAATAGAAGTGTGCATTATGATTTACTGGTTATGCTGATCACTTTGCTTGTTTTAAATTCAAATTTGGTGCATTATTGAGCTTGGTATGATGATTTGAATTTTCATGATAGAAACTGTTTGCTTTCGATCCAGTCTATCCTTTGATCTATTGAGAATTTCATTGCCATATTTGAACTCAGGATGACTTAATGACCTAATCTGGAGCTTTTGGTGTATTTTTGTTGAAATTTGTTCATCATATGCATTTTCCGGTGCCGGAGCCCTAGCTCCGGTCACCGGATTCTGGACTGTGTGAATTAGGGTTTGAATGGAGAAGAAGGTCTCCTGACCCTTGGATCTTGTCATCTGGACGCGTGTGTTTGTGCCACCACATAAATGAGGATGCTCTCCCTCACGTGAGCTTATGTTTCTATTTTAATTGTTTTTGTTTCGCACCCCATGTTAATTAGCATGTTCCTTCACTCTGGTCCAAT
The DNA here is from genome assembly GCA_963966055.1 of Lathyrus aphaca. Classification (NCBI taxonomy): domain Eukaryota; kingdom Viridiplantae; phylum Streptophyta; class Magnoliopsida; order Fabales; family Fabaceae; genus Lathyrus; species Lathyrus aphaca. The sequence goes on from OZ014523.1 coordinate 371,851,128, forward strand.
TGTTTTGCTGACTTGGTTTAAGTGAGTTGACCTCCAGGATGCGTCCACTTGATCCATTGGCCTATGTTTTTTTCATATTTTCCTGAATTTCCACCCCTTGTAATTGTGTGCTTGCGCAGACCCATTGGGTCAGAATCACTATCCCCACCCCCCTTTGATTTAGGTCCAAATAGTTTGAACTGGATTTCCTTCTATTCGCACCCCCAGCTTCTTTCTTTCATTTTATTTATTTTTCTTTTATTTCTTTTTATATCATTTTGGTTTCTAATTTTTAAAAATAGTTCTAAGTGTCCAAAAATTCTAAAAATAATTCAGGAATGTTAAATTCAGTTTTCTTAAATTTTTTAATATTTTTATTTTCCATTAATTTCACTCTGACACGTGTAAATTAATTCTCCCATTTAATTAATTCATTTTAATTCTTTTTTAAGCATGCTGTCTTGTTCATTTTCCATATTGATCCTCATTTTGAATTTTTGAGTGTTTCTTTTTGCTCTGGACTCTTGATAGAGTGTACTTCATGTGTGATTTTTGTCCTGATTTTTAGAAGCTTGTCCATTTGGTTTTGGCCTTTGACTTGTGAAAGAAGTTTCTTAACCCTAGTTGTTGTTTGAGCCCTCATTTGACTTGCATAGCTTCTGAATTTCTTCCTATCCTTTTGGCATGTTGTTATATCATGATTGTCGCTCCCAAATGATGAGACTGAGCTCAAACATGGTACAGACGCGAACGGTCGGCGAAAAGAACAATGAGAACACACAGCAGTGAACTCACTGGAAAAGAAAAGAGTCGCCAGCTAGGCATATTTATCCCGGAGGAAAGGTAATGCTGCATAGACCTAGAAAGGTACGGATAAGACGGTTGCGAACCAGAGAGACTGAGAAAGGGGGTTGGTTACAACCTGGGAAGGTATTAGCACCCAGATTGTCCGTCGTACTCGACGGGATCCACGCTTAGAAGATTTGTGTTTTAAAGGGGTAGTGTCAGTGCAATTTGTGTATCAAAGCTGGAAAAGAATGTACAGGTGTCAGTGTAAAAGGAGTGAAGTGTGTAAATGATGTGTCAGTGTAAGAACAAGAATGAAATGCTCAAGAATATGAGGTTAAAAGGATAAAGCTAGAAAGAGGGGGAATACACAGAGACTTTTGTTCGATAACTGTTAAGTTATGCCTACGTATCCTCTCGTGCAATGAGGAAGTCAGAACACCGTAGTTCGACCCAAAGAGACTGAAAGATAAATTGACTTGTGAAATGCTTACTTGCCTATGCTCAAGTGTATGACCTGTCTGGCTCAGGTGCAAACTGTCTTGCATTAGACGGAAGAAGCAAGTTCTCGTTTATGAGTGAATGTGATGAGAAAAGAATCCCGGAGGAGACGATTATTGTTTGTTTTTTGAGTTTTCAGTCTTTTATTGCTTTTGAAAGTTTGTCATAAGTTAATGAGCTTAAGCCTAAACCAATGGATTTAGTAAACTCATCACATCTTCCCTCTGATTAGGGGTAATGAGAATACCTTAAGTGTGAAGTCAGATTCTCACACTTAATCACCTTTGATGTAGGATTAAGATCATTAACCTACTTTTGATTATTTAGATGTTTTTGGTGTTTTGTTTAGTGTTGAGTAATGAGATTAAGCCATAATCATGGATTAAACAGACTCATTACACCATCCTAATAGAAGGATAATAGATAAGAATGTTTAAGCTGAGGAAAGCTCCTCAACTTAATCCATGATTAGGGATTAAACTCATGACAAAACAAGCCTTTGATTAAGTGGATTTTATTCAATGGTGAGATGATGAAGTGAATTTTATGATTTGTAAGACAACTTGAGAGGGACTTGTCCATTAACACTAGGGTTAGTCCTTCTTAACCAATTAAGGAAGAATTAGAACCCTAATGCAAGCCCAAGTTACAAGTGTGATGTCTTGATGATTATTAAGTGGATTGATTAAAGGATTTAAACACATTAAGGGTTTAACACTTAGGATTAAAGTTATACACTCCATCCTAATAGAAGGATGCAGGCATGAGCTTAATCACAAAGCCTTAAAGCCTTTAGGGTTTAGTCCCTGATTATGAGGTGAGAAGAGAAGACTCAATGAGACACAAAGGTAAAAACTAAGTGGGGGACTAATCAAACCCTAATCATTGTCATGCTTGGTTGTTCCTAGGGTTTGTGAGGTTTACAAAAGAAGTCTTCAATGGAACCACCAGGAAGCAGATGAAAGGATCAGGAGAAGCAAAGTAACTTGCTTCATTGAAGAAGACAAGTCACTTGAGAAAAGAAAGTAAGAAGAAAAAAAAAAGAATGAGCAATCTCAATCCCAAACACAAACAAAAATGCAGCAAGGATGCATAAAAAGAGATGAAAAGAAGTTATGAGAAGTGAAGGCAAATTCACTTCTCAAGATAACTTACCACCTGAAAAGTTAGTGAAAGAAATGCAATGCAATGCAAAATGGGATGAAATGACATGAGTCAAACCAAAACCAGAAGCATATATGGGATGATAATGATGCTATGGGATGATGCAAACATGAAACAACACATGGGGATGATCATACAAACTCATGGATGCAAATGAAGCAAGCTAAGACACATGAACATACATGAAAAGTTATGAGATGCATATGGCATACAACATGGCAAATACAAGATGCAATGATCAAACATGCTTTCAATATGTCTTAAGATGTTAAATGAATCAAATGGATGCTCAAAATGCTATGGCAAGTCAAGGTATGAATGCAAATGCAAGATGGATGCATATGGAAGCCCAAATTAGGGTTTATGATCAAAGCAACAAACAAAAACCAAAATCAGAAGCAAACATCAAGATAAAAATTTGAAAATGCACTCAAAGGATCCCTAAACCCATACTAACTCAATGCCCAAAGGAGAGGTTCCAACTCTTAACCTAATTCAAGTTATGATTTTCCTAAGTTTTCTAGGGTTTTAGGGTTCCTTAACAAGAAAAATGCCAAACAAATGGAAAATGCAAGATCAAATCATGACCATTTAATCTCAAATACTACATGCTAAACACAATGCAATGCAAAAAGAATCAAGGTCCAACTCTCAATGGTTAGGCAGAAATGATTTTTGGAAGTTTGGATCAAAATAATGCTTGAAAAATGAATTAATTCCATGAAAAATTCTCAAAATGCATCAAGATCAAAAAAGAAATTTGGTTTGAGGGTTGGACAATGTTTCTAAATGTTTTTAAATGTTTCATGAATTTTTTGGTGATTTTTAAATACCTAAAAGTATTTTTAATAAATTAATTCTCATTAATTAATTAAAAATAAACTTTTAAATATTTAAAAATACTTTTTTAATGCAAAAAAATAATATTAAAAATATTTTAGTGTTCTGAAATTAAATAATAACTTGTATAAAAAGTTTTAGAATTTTTGAATAAATTTTACTATTTTAAAATAAATGGAGAAAGAAATACAAAATAAAATGAAATAAAAATTAAAAAAAAGAAAAGTAAACACAATGGACGGATCAGATGGAAACTGGGGATGAAGCTGTTGACTGCGCGCGCTATCTAATGGCCCATATTCAAACTTCCTAATTTCTGATTTAAATTAATTAAAATTAATTAATTAAGTTAATTAATGGTTAGGGTTTCTAATGATGAATCTCAGCCCTCCAAACACGCGCCAGGTAAACTAAGTCAAAGGATCCAACGCTCAAAATTCAAACTTCATTAATGACAGGGATTAAACCCTAATTATTTTCAGGTGACCGGAGAAGACCTCCGGTCGTCTTCTCCGGTGGGAACCCCACCTGAAAATTCCTAAAATCTTCAAAACGTAACTAAAATGAAATCTAAAAGAACAGAAACCCTTCCCACACCTCACTGAATCAAAACCCTAACACAAACATCATTTATATTTCATCAATCACATGAATCGAAACGAAACATTTTTAGGTCAGAAAGTTTCAGAACACGATTAAACTCTCATTTCTTCACCATTTTCAAAACCAAAGACATCAGAGTGATCAGTGAATCATGAAGAACAACTTAAGAACTTAAAAATCCATTTCTGGAAAAAATGTTCATGAAGCTACCTGAGTTTGAAGCTTTTCAATCTGCAACTTTCTGGCCTCTTCTCTTTGTGCAATCCACTCCTTTTATGCTCCTGATGAACTCTTGATGCTTAGAAAAGGTTTGTGTTGGCTGGTTTGGAAGTTTGAACAAGTTCTGTTCAAGCTCAGGTGAGAATCGTGTTCTTGATTCTTTGAGTTTCAGGTTGATTTTAGGGGTGCTTTGTGATCAGGGTGATGTGTTGAGAAGGTTTTTGAAGTTTGTTTTTGTGTTTGTGGCTTGAGGAAAGTGTTTCGAATGCTTTTGCTCTATGGAGTGAAAATGAGAATGTGATGCTATGGCTTGCTTCAGGCTTGCTGGTTATGTCCTTTGGCTTGCAATTAGTTTGTATAAACAATGGCTATTGGTCAGATGAAGTGACATGTCCTTTTGTGATAGGTATGGTTACTTTTGCAAATTGTCAACTTTGTGTAAGAGAAAGCATGGGTCATGTTCTAGCCAAGTACAAGGGGTGTGGGCTGCGCAGCATGGTGAGGGAAAAGGCTAGGGCTGATCAGCAAAGTAGCTAGCAAGTGGAAGCAATGCCATCATGAGTTTTTGCAACTTGGTTTGTCTTTGGTTTTCCATGAAAAAGTCTTGCCCCATAGGCCATAAACATGTGATCTCTTGGCCCATTCTGATATTTAAGACTTGTGTGGTGCTTGTGTAAAGGTTAGAGACCATTTTGAAGTCACAAATTGCCTTGGTACAAGATTTTGCAAGTTTCTCATTTGGTGCATAACTTGAAATTTAGTGATTTTTGCCAATTTTGACAATCCATAACTTTTGATCCAAAATGAATTAGGTCATGTTCTTGTACTTTTTGAAAAGGGAAAGATCTATTCTACAACTTTCATGACCAAGGTTTTTCTATTTGAAGCTTTTTTGGATCAAAAGGTAAGGGTTGAAAAAGTTGCATAAAATGACATTTTCATTAAAAGTCAAACTTGCCCAAAAAGTCAACTTTGCAAAAGACTTGAAAATTTTGATTTTGTGAACTTACAATATCTTCCATGATCAAATAAAGATCATATACAATAAAAATGATGAAGATCACCCCTTGGTTGGGTTTTGGGGGGCCTTAGATGCCCTGATTTTGCACTGACTTGCTTGAAAAGTCAACTCTTGATCAGATGACTTCCCCATGGAATTTCTTCATGAAAATTGATATGCATACTCTCTATACCTAATAGAGACCAATAGAAACAAGAATGACCAAAAAAATTGGGGTTATGGCCTCTGAAACCAAAACCCTAATTCTAGGTCATCTGTGCAGTCAAGCCTGGCTCTGCTTCCATACAAATCCCAGTTCTTGTGATTCTTTGGCATCATTGACTTTGAGAGGATATACTATGATACTTGAACACACATGGACCCCTTTGAAGTGATTGATGGCCTTTGGAGTGGCTCAAGAAGCTCTTGGATTGCTCAAATCACAAACCCTAGATGCAGATGACTTTGAATCTATGCAGTGAATCAAAAATGGGATATGAGATGGTATGATTGTGTTTATGCATATGAAAAGATCAAAAGCCATGGTGTGAATGGGTGAGGGCAAATTTGGGGTGTTTACAATGATTGAAGATCTTTTGTCCAAGGTTGTGGAATTTTTGGGTGCATATTTAATTTGATTTGAATTTTGGTTCTTAACTTGTCCCATTTTGCTTCTTTTTTATCATAAGTCCTCTCCTTAGGGCATTGGTACCTCTCTGATCTTGGGTTGGGGTTTGTGTTTTGAAAATCTTGTATTGTTTTACCTTTGAAGTTCTTTCTTTCTTTTGTGTATCCATCTCACCTCTTTTGCCTCTTTCCTTCCATAATGTGATTGTTTAGCTTTGTGCTTCTCTCTTCTCCCTCTTTCTTGCTTCTTAAGCACTTCTTTAACTTGGTTTGGTTCTGGTCTTGCACCTTGAGATTGTGTTTTGTTTATTTTTCTTTGTATCTCACTAAGTTTGCTTTGCTTTGCCATGTAATTCATGTTGCCTCATATTGACTTGCGTGCTTCTTTTCTCATTCTTGTGACATGCATTTGCATTGAGCATTTATGTGTATGACTTAACTTCTGTTTGTATGATGTTGGTATGGCATTGTGATCATTTTATTTTGCTTATTTTCTTGTGTCACTAACCATTTCAGGGGCTATGGTAAGTAAGAGGTGTGGATGTGATTCCCACATCTCCAAATCTTATCTCTTCTCTTCTTATTATTACTTGTACTAACCTTGTGATTGTTAGGCTTAGGCCTTACTTCCCTCCTCTCTTCTTCTTTCTTCTTCTTCTTTCTTCTTTAGGATAATAAACCACACTAACTTAGGATTTCCCATGCATGATAACACTTAGGATTCATTAGTCCCCCATTAGACTTTTTCCTTTGTGATCCTTTTGGTTTCTTTTCTCTTCTCATCTCAAAACCCTAAAGAAGACACTTAATAAAGTTTGAAGTGATACCTTGAGCAATAGCCTTATCCCATGAGATACTTGTAGTCTTCCCATCTTGGGATAATACAAGCTTATCTTGTGATGCACAAGTCTGATCAAGATATCATCTTCACCAAGAAAATCATAAAAAACACTTCTTCATTGAAAATACCAAAAACACTTAATAAGTTAATGAGTTAGTGAGCTTAGGCCCTAATCTCTGGATTCAAGTTTTCGGGATCTTCTCCTTACTTGAGTGCGCTTGTTCTATTATTCCATCTTGGAATGTAGTGACAAGTGCACATTCCATGGAAAAGAGCTTGAGTTCACTTCCTTGTGACACACTCATAAAAAGCTTCATAAAAAACACAAACAAACAATAAGCGTCTCTCCTTCGAGAATTCTTTTCTCATCTCCTTCGCTCCGTACGCGAACTTGCTCCTACTTGTCATTTTGCAAGACGGTTACGCACTCGTCGTCCGAGCCTGCAACACATGAGCATTGACATAGGCGGTTCAAGCCTTAAGACACAAGCAATCTTTTCCACCCCTAGTTAGGGGAACTACGGCGACTCTGATCCTCATTGTCCAGATGAGGTACGTAGGCAACGGGGTAGGGCCCGTTCGAGCGCAATCTTTATTTTCCCTACATTTTGTTTCTCTCTTTGTTTTCTTTCTCAGTTCCTTTTCCAGTTCCAGTTCATTTTCTTCGCAGCAGCTTTCATTTCTTCCCCTTTGAAGCAGTTTCTTTGCAAGCGTGGATCCCGTCGGGTACGGCGGACGATCTGGGTGCTAATACCTTCCCAGGTTGTAACCGACTCCCGAACTCAGTTTCTTTGGTTCGCAGGACCCGTGTCCTTCCTTTTCTTTTCTTCTGGTTTGTGCAGCATTACCATTCCCGTTTCTTCGGGATAAAAATGCCTGGCTGGCGACTCTATTCTTTTCCGCGCCACTTTCGCGTTTATACCAGGATGGAAATCCGGGGAGCGACATAACTCAAATTCAAACTTCAAAATTTTTGGTCAACATAAAGATTATGAGTTGAAATTCATCATTTTATCAAGGGTTGATCATGATTCATCAAGGAAACCTCAGATCATCAAGAATCAAGAAGTTTCTAAATTAGGATTTTCATAGTAAAAGTCAACTGAACTTTGACCAGCCATAACTTTCACATACTTAATCAATAATTTCCCATCCAAAGCTAATTTTGAAGGAAATTTATTTCTCTACAACTTTGTGTCTCACAAGTCAAGCCTAAAAATACTTCATTTGGAAGGTATGAGCTAAAACATTATAGGTCCTTTTGAAAGTCAACAAAAAGTCAACTTCTTCCCAAGCTCATATTTTAAAGATGGTAAATGATATAGACATGGGACCAAAAAGGTTGGTTAGAGGACACTCTCAGATTTCTAAAAAGTCCTAGAACACCTTCATAGCATTAAAATTGAGGATATTATGCATTGTCAAAGTTGGATGATTTTTAAGGGGTGTATGAAGCAATAAACGCCATAACTTCAATTTTATCCAAATGAGCCCATAAAGTTGCAACCCAAAGTTGAAGATGAAGTCATGCACGACCCAATGACCATTCATTCTGATTTTTATAATTTATTTTATACTATTTTGGATTTTAATTGTTAAAATTCAATTTTAATAGAAATCAAATATGAAAATCAAATATTTGATCTCATAACTTATTTTGGGATCAAATATAGGATATTTAAGATGATGGAAATCATCCAAATTTGTGCAAGATCAATATAGAAGGAGGATATTTGATATTTGGAAAAAAAATAGTAAGGAGATTTCTTCATCATCAAGTAATGCAAATCCATTGCAAAAAGCCCAATGTTTTGACCTAGAATGCTTCACCATAAAGCCTTGATCATAATCCAAGCAAATTACACGAATTTCAGAACCAAAAAAGCCATTATCACATTCAAAATTTTCCAAGAAAATTCAAGATTCGATTTTGGCCTTCCAGCCCCTTTCAAAGCTTTTCAAAGGTTGCATTCGCATCCTTGAGGGATTTTGAGTATATTGCCATCATCACCATCATTCATAACACCTTGCAATGCATAAACCGAACTCATATTCTTCCTTTTTTTAATTTTTCGATTCCACTTATTTATACATAATCAATTGATTTTGTTTGTATAATCTTGTTTGTGTGAAGGTTTAGAACGATTCTGGATGCTTTAATTTTGTTTTCGATGCAGGAATAACGGTTCACCATGTTTAGGGTTTGCGAATTCAAATTCGGGAATTCAAGATGGAGGCTATTTCGTATGAAATTGATGACCATTTAGGAATTAGGAACCTCTTATTAATTGACTTGAACCCTTAAAACTGATTTATCCTTCATATTTTTCATGTTTGATTTCGCAGGACTTGTAGTGACGGACAAAATCCGTCACTACAAGCTTTAGTGATGTACGCTTGTCACTAAAAGCAAAACAGACGGCTGAAGATTGAAGGAGATGTTTGGCGCGTTCAGAAATTTGAATATTTGATATCGCTTATGTTGTTTTTGTTTTGCAGGATGAACAAATGTGAGGCATAGCTCAGCTGGTTGAGCGTGTGTGCCTTGAACCTTCGGGGCATGGGTTCAATTCACATGTCCCTTTGTTTTGTGTATTCGCTTTCTTTTTTCTTATTTTCTTTATTATTATTTCTAATTAATTTCTTAAAACAATAATTAATTAAATTCAATTAATAATTAACTATTAGGTTAATTCTCCACAAATATTTTCTTAAAAAATACAATTTCACTAATTATTTTTTATGTGAATTATTTAATTTTAATAAATAATAATAATAATAATTTTCTTATATAAATTAGTTTTTTAGTAATTTGTAAATTAATTAGGTTAATATTTTAAACCCTAATTCTTTAAAACAAAAACCCTATTTTGTCTAAATGAACCATGATTTTTCTAAAAAATGATTAATTATTTTCTTAAGTTTGATTTTATTTAGTTATTTTCTTATTGTATGGATAATTTATATTTTTACTTTTATTCCCGATTATGTAATTGTTCTTCCTATGTAATAGTTAATTAGGCTTAATTTTCCGCACTTTAATATTCTGCAATCCCCTTAAAAAGACTAATGTACCCCTCTCCCTAATGTAATAGTGTAGGATCTTTATTTCTGCCTTTTTAATTTCTGCAAATAATTGTGTGGTTAGTAATTTATGGAGTCCAAATATTATATGATTAATTAAATGGACTTAGCCCACTAAATTCAAACATAAATAACTGAAATTGATATTCACACATGTAAGTCGATCGTTCTACGATCGTCATCAGCACTTCTTAGGATTTCCCCTCTTGGTTGCCTTTAATATGGTCAGGTCCCTCGAATAAAGGGGTGTCTTAAAAGAAAAGTCCCTTAACAAATGAATCATCATAGTCCCTTCCAGATTAAAAGATCATAGTCCCTCCGAGGTTGCCTATGATATGATGATCTTGTCCCTTCGGTAAAAATGATGATAGTCCCTACGAATTGCTAAAGACACCCCTATAAGTTGCTTTCATTGACCATACAATGACCCTACGCCTGTCCCTTAACAAAATCCAAGGTAATGACTACCTACTCCTTAATAGTGTTGCACCCCAAAATTTGCCCTCCACAAGACAAGACTTTGTGTACTACGAAGTTCACAAAGTTCACAAGGTTCACAAGACATCTCATGAGGTTCACAAGGTTTCAGACACATATACCATGGGCTTTTGTGTTCAATCCCCTTCAACCTTCCAGCTCATGACTGACACATATACCAATCTAACCCCTCAGGTTTCAGAAAATTGAACAGGGGCAGCTGTTGCACCCCAAAATTTGCCCTCCACAAGACAAGACTTTGTGCACTAAGAGGTTCACAAGGTTCACAAGGTTCACAAGACATCTCATGAGGTTCACAAGGTTCTCAATCAATCAGAAAGTTTGACAATTCCCTCAGACAATGCATCCTCCTAAGCAATGCATCTTAAACTAGGGTTTTGACTTTTATCAGGCTAAATGGACTTCCAATTCTTCAAGTGAGCATCATAACACCCTATATGTCTTCAAGAATCCCTATGTCAAGTTTCAAGACTTTCCCAAAAGATTTGCTCAGTCAGATGATCAGAAAGGTTAAAATCAGTCAAGGCAGTCAAAAAGTCAAACTGAGGTCAACTGTGGTCAAACCAAAGTCAAACTTAATGATTTTTTTGCCAACATCAAGTATATGAAGTAAAATTCATCATTTGATCAAGGGTTGATCATGATTCATCAAGGAGATTTCAGATCATCAAGAATCAGGAGTTTCTAAATTAGGGTTTTCACAGGAAAAGTCAACTGAACTTTGACCAGCCATAACTTTCACACGCTTCATAAATTTTTTCCATCCAAAGCTCATTTTGAAGGAAATTTAATTCTCTACAACTTTGTGTCTCACAAGCCAAGCCCAAAAATGCTTCATTTGGAAGGTATGAGCTAAGACATTATAGGTCCTTTTAAAAGTCAACAAAAAGTCAACAACTTCCAAAGAGCATAACATAAGAATGGTAAAAGATATGGACATGAGACCAAAGAGGTTGGTTAGAGATGATCCATACATTACTCAAGATGTCCTCGGAGAGTAGGCAAACGGTCTGTAAGAAGATCCATTCCCTAATCCAGGATATTTCCAGAAGATTTCATCTATCTGGTCTTGAATAGCAGGCAAACGATCTGTACAAAGATCCATTCCCTGGTTCAAGATATTTTTCAGAAGAACTAATACTGGCGTTCTTTTGGCCCTTGAATAGCAGGCAAACGATCTGTATAAAGATCCATTCCCTGGTTCAAGAAAATTTTCAGAAGAACTAATCTTGACGTTCTTTTGGCCCTTGAATAACAAGCAAACGATCTGTACAAAGATCCATTCCCTGGTTCAAGATATTTTTCAGAAGAACTAATCCTGACGTTCTTTTGACCTTGAATAGCAGGCAAACGATCTGTACAAAGATCCATTCCCTGGTTCAAGATATGTTTCAGAAGAACTAATCCTGACGTTCTTTTGGCCCTTGAATAGCAGGCAAACGATCTGAATAAAGATCCATTCCCTGGTTCAAGAAAATTTTCAGAAGAATTAATCCTGACGTTCTTTTGTCCCTTGAATAGCAGGCAAACAATCTTTACAAAGATCCATTCCCTGGTTCAAGATAATTTTCAGAAGAACTAATCCTGACGTTCTTTTGACCTTGGAGAGTAGGCAAACGGTCTGTAAGAAGATCCATTCCCTAATCCAAGATACTTCCAGAAGAGATAATCATCACGAATATTTATTTCTACTGTCCATTCAACAATTCAAATCATGTTGCATAAACGATTCAGAGACGGCCTATACGAAGACCTAGTACTGATATCCAATATAAACATAAAGACATCATCACATCCTGATACCTTAGATGGCATCTCTAAGCCCATCTCCAGTTCTTCCAAGTGGCATCTTCAAGCCCACTCAAGCATATACAATTAATCATCAGTGTTACTTTACGCACCGACGAGTGCAAATTTTTGGGCTTTTGTGTTCAATCCCCTTCTACCTTCCAGGTCATGACTGACACATATACCAATCTAACCCCTCAGGTTTCAGAAAATTGAACAGGGGCAGCTGTTGCACCCCAAAATTTGCCCTCCACAAGACAAGACTTTATGCACTAAGAGGTTCACAAGGTTCACAAGGTTCACAAGACATCTCATGAGGTTCACAAGGTTCTCAATCAATCAGAAAGTTTGACAATTCCCTCAGACAATGCATCCTCCTAAGCAATGCATCTTAAACTAGGGTTTTGACTTTTATCAGGCTAAATGGACTTCCAATTCTTCAAGTGAGCATCATAACACCCTATATGTCTTCAAGAATCCCTATGTCAAGTTTCAAGACTTTCCCAAAAGATTTGCTCAGTCAGATGATCAGAAAGGTTAAAATCAGTCAAGGCAGTCAAAAAGTCAAACTGAGGTCAACTGTGGTCAAACCAAAGTCAAACTTAATGATTTTTTTGCCAACATCAAGTATATGAAGTAAAATTCATCATTTGATCAAGGGTTGATCATGATTCATCAAGGAGATTTCAGATCATCAAGAATCAGGAGTTTCTAAATTAGGGTTTTCACAGGAAAAGTCAACTGAACTTTGACCAGCCATAACTTTCACACGCTTCATAAATTTTTTCCATCCAAAGCTCATTTTGAAGGAAATTTAATTCTCTACAACTTTGTGTCTCACAAGCCAAGCCCAAAAATGCTTCATTTGGAAGGTATGAGCTAAGACATTATAGGTCCTTTTAAAAGTCAACAAAAAGTCAACAACTTCCAAAGAGAATAACATAAGAATGGTAAAAGATATGGACATGAGACCAAAGATGTTGGTTGGAGATGATCCATACATTACTCAAGATGTCCTCGTAGAGTAGGCAAACGGTCTGTAAGAAGATCCATTCCCTAATCCAGGATATTTCCAGAAGATTTCATCTATCTGGTCTTGAATAGCAGGCAAACGATCTGTACAAAGATCCATTCTCTGGTTCAAGATATTTTTCAGAAGAACTAATCCTGGCGTTCTTTTGGCCCTTGAATAGCAGGCAAACGATCTGTATAAAGATCCATTCCCTGGTTCAAGAAAATTTTCAGAAGAACTAATCCTGACGTTCTTTTGGCCCTTGAATAACAGGAAAACGATCTGTACAAAGATCCATTCCCTGGTTCAAGATATTTTTCAGAAGAACTAATCCTGACGTTCTTTTGACCTTGAATAGCAGGCAAACGATCTGTACAAAGATCCATTCCCTGGTTCAAGATATGTTTCAGAAGAACTAATCCTGACGTTCTTTTGGCCCTTGAATAGCAGGCAAGCGATCTGTATAAAGATCCATTCCCTGGTTCAAGAAAATTTTCAGAAGAACTAATCCTGACGTTCTTTTGGCCCTTGAATAGCAGGCAAACGATCTGTACAAAGATCCATTCCCTGGTTCAAGATAATTTTTAGAAGAACTAATCCTGACGTTCTTTTGACCTTGGAGAGTAGGCAAACGGTCTGTAAGAAGATCCATTCCCTAATCCAAGATACTTCCAGAAGAGATAATCGTCACGAATATTTATTTCTACTGTCCATTCAACAATTCAAATCATGTTGCATAAACGATTCAGAGACGGCCTATACGAAGACCTAGTACTGATATCCAATATAAACATAAAGACATCATCACATCCTGATACCTTAGATGGCATCTCTAAGCCCATCTCCAGTTATTCCAAGTGGCATCTTCAGGCCCACTCAAGCATATACAATTTGAAATTCTGTGATCAGGTATGAGATGTCCTAAGAGATGTCCCAACACTTGATAGGACACTTGACAAATTTAACCAAAACTTAAATAGCAAGAAAAGTAAACAACACAGAAGTTTGTTAACCCAGTTCAGTGTATAACCACACCTACATCTGGAGGCTACCAAGCCAGGAGGAAATCCACTATTAGTAATATTAATTCTAGACTTAAACCACCATGTTTAATCTATCACTTAATAACTACCCAATGCAATATCTACCTAAGACACACCTTAGATAAGAGTACCCTACTCACTCCCCCTCAATCACACAGTGATCAAGTTTACAAGTTTACAAAAATTGAAGACATCCTTCAAACAATACAGCTTGATCTTACTTAACAGTTTCAATCAAGTCACAAATGCACTTTTGCTTAAAAGCTCATAAAGTGGTACAATTAAAAACAACCTGCTATTAAAACACTAGACACCCTATTTGGTCTTCTGAAATTCGTACACAATTCTATGAGTTTCTGTTGCTTAAATAGGTATCTGAATTTTGGGCTTTCTGTAGAATGATCCAGCCCTAATGCGCAGCAGCTTCCACCTTGAATTAGGGTTTGTTACCTCCTAGATTCTAGGTGCTTTAGGTCTTCTGTTTTAATCTGAATCTTCAATATAAAACTCCCTACAGATGCGCCTTGTTCTGTTTTGAACCATCATTAATTAATTCCAGATAACTCTCCTTAAATATCTCTGATCAGTTAATCATTAATTAATTCTGGTAGCAGGTCTGAGATGTCTCAACATCTGTTGGGACATCCTGAAAAACTGAACTGAAGTTATTTACACAATGTCCCAACATCTGATGAGACATCCTGAAATAAGTTCATATACTCTGTTTGATAATGTCCCAACATCTGATAGGACATTCTGAACTGAATTTAACATTTCTTGTTTGGTCAAAAATTCTGCCAATTCTTAAACATCTACAATCTCCCCCTTTGGCTAATTTTTGGCTAACATCTTTTCTGGATTTCAGAGTGCAGCAGAAGTTCTTTTTATCAGAGTATATCATTACTTTTCTGTTGATTCTTATTTGAGATTACTCCCCCTCAAACATATATGTGTCCAGTCTTGTTGCAACAAAAATACACACTGATTCAGTTCAGACAGAAACAAACATACTTCATTCAAAAATTAAACAGCAGTACAAATTTGTTGTTGATCTCCCCCTTGTTAGTCACAAAATTTGGGGCCAAAGATACTATTTTCCAGAAATACAAAGTAGTGCTGTCATTACAATTTGCCTCACATACATTGATCACTCAGATTCATCACTCTCAGTTTCTTCCTCAGCTTCTGTTTCTTCATCAGCTCCACTTTCTTCATCAGAGGCAGCTTTCTGGTCTTCTTCACTTTCCAACCTTTGAATGATTTCCTCAAGCTTCTGCTTTCTAGCTTCAAGCTCTTTGCAGGTGATTTTGAGTTCAGCAATTAAAGCCTTCTTGGAGATTGGATTCTTAACAGTTGAAGGACCTGCAGATGTCCTAGAAGGTGCTTCAACATCTGCTGCATGATGACTGAGGAATAACTTGTAGTGAAAAGCCAGGGGGCTTTCTCTTTTGCATGCTGTATCCTTGTCAGTGAGAATTCCAGGGTATTGGTTGAGCACTATACCACACAGCAATGATGGAAAAGCTATTGGAAGCTTTGTTGCAGAAGAGATGGAATGCTTCATAGTCTGATAAAAAATATAAGCTCCATAATCCATCTTGGTTTGAGTTCCCACAGCATAGATGAATCTGGCCAGACCAGTTGAGATTGAAGAAGTGTGGTTGGTAGGCACCCAGTTAGCAGTTCCAATCCTGTTCAGCATGGCATACTTTCTGGTAAGCATGCTCACTGAGAGCTTACCCTTCACAGGCCATGCCTTGACCTGGTCTGCAGTGATCACTTTACAGACTTGATTATCTGTCTTACCTAGCTCATTGGGTCCATCTGTTTCTCTTCCTAGATACTCATTGATGATTTGAGGAGAAAACTGTACACATTTACCTCTAACAAAAACTTTTCTAAACTCAGAGGACTTACCATTTGAGCAATCCTCCTGAAGATTCACAATGAACTCTTTGACAAGAAGTTCATAGCAGGGAGAGAGGTCTGAGACTGTTTTGAATAGTCCTGCAGCAGAGATGAGGTCAATCAGTTCTGTGCACTCAAGTGCATTGCTGCTCAGTTCTCTTTCTAGAGCAACCCTTCTTTGGTACACATATTTCCATCTGTTGACACTGGAGACATGATGGAACGATATGTTGTCCAAGGGAGCTTCTGGAACAGTAGTTGAAGCTCTGGATGATGCTGGTCTCTTCTTGGGAGGAGATGTTGGGACATCTGATCCAACATCTGAATCTGATGGTGTGGCAGCTTTTCTCTTCTGGGTTTGGACTTTGCTCCATGGTTTTGTTGGACCAAAGGTAGCTTTAGCCTTGCCTTTCTTTGGACTACCCTTCTTCTTCTCAGGGATTGCTGCTTCAGCTTGCATCTTGCCTTTCCTGGACCTGAGCCTTTTGGCTATGCTGGGTTTAACAGATGATATGATCTCTGCATCAGAGTCCTGCTCCAGATTGACCACTGGAGGGGATTGAGCAGTCTCCTCTTCATTTGGTTGATCAGCAGGGATTTGATCTTCATTTGAGGCTTTGGTCTGATCCTCAGAGGCTTCTTCATCATTTTCATTTGAGGCCTTATGCTGGTCCTCAGTTTGTTCCAAATCATCATCAGATGAGTTCCTTTTCTCATCTTCAGATGTTCCAACATCTATTGGGACATCTGGTTCTGCAGGAGTGTCCTCTGCATCTTGAGCTTGTTCTTCTTGAGGTGCAGGCATTGTATTCAGAGGAACAGAGATCCCACTTACCACTCTCTGTTCAAAAAGGATTTGGTTGACAATCTCCTTGATAGAATCATCCACATATTGTGAAGATTTAGGGGGCATGTTAGCAGGAGAGGGAATGCCTTTAGCTTTGCTTCTGACTTGATCTTTACCTCTCTTTGGAGTTCTTGCCTTTTTAGTGTGAGAAGCGCTTCCCCTGAGTTCGTCCAATGGGGTTGATTGCATTGGTACCACAGAAATGGGAGTGGCATGAACTACTTCTTCTTGATTGAGAACTTCTTCAGTTGAGTTAGGGTTTTGAGACATTGTTGAGGAAGATGGATGGAAAGCTTTAGGGTTTTTAATTTCTGGAGAATAGCTGGTTAATGTGATTCACTTGTGATAGTATGATGGGAATCTTGATAGCTGATTATAAGCAGTTACTAAATAAGTAGCCGTTACAGTGCAAATGATTAGAGCTGGAATTCCCAAGGATCTTGTCCAGATTAGTTTTGCCATCTGGACCTTATGCCATACAATGTCATATGACATGTTGGCACATCTCATTAACTTCTAGATATCACATTAACAGATTCCAAGTTTGCCCCTTAAGTTCTCAAATTGTGTAGCATCCAATGCTTTGGTAAAGATATCAGCTAACTGCAGATTTGTAGCTACATGCTCCAATGAAATCACCTTTTCTTCTACAAGATCTCTGATGAAATGATGTCTGATATCAATATGCTTGGTCCTGCTGTGTTGGATAGGATTCTTTGATATGTTGATTGCACTTAAGTTGTCACAGTACAATGTCATGACATCCTGTGGGACATTGTACTCAGTGAGCATTTGCTTCATCCAAACCAACTGAGAACAACTGCTTCCAGCTGCTATATATTCAGCTTCAGCTGTAGATAAGGATACACAATTTTGTTTCTTACTGAACCAAGAAATCAGATTGTTTCCTAGAAAGAAGCATCCTCCTGAAGTGCTTTTTCTGTCATCAGCACTTCCTGCCCAATCAGCATCACAGAAGCCAGTGAGAATTGGTTTGCAACCATGAAAGTACATTATGCCATAGTCACAAGTACCATTAACATATTTAAGGATTCTCTTGACTTGATTGAGATGACTGACTTTTGGATCAGCTTGATATCTTGCACAAACTCCTACTGCAAATGCAATGTCTGGTCTGCTAGCAGTCAAGTATAACAAACTTCCAATCATGCTTCTGTATAAGCTTTGATCTACATTCTCACCCTTTTCATCTTTAGTCAGCTTTAAATGTGTGGGGGCAGGAGTTCTCTTGTGAGCAGCATTTTCCATTCCAAATTTCTTGACTATGTTCTTGGAATACTTGCTTTGTGAGATGAACATTGAGTCTTCCATTTGCTTTATTTGCAGACCAAGAAAGTAGGTTAATTCTCCTACTAGGCTCATTTCAAATTCAGATTCCATCTGCTTGACAAAATGTTTGACCATCCTGTCAGACATCCCACCAAAGACAATGTCATCAACATA
Source organism: Lathyrus aphaca (assembly GCA_963966055.1). Taxonomy (NCBI): domain Eukaryota; kingdom Viridiplantae; phylum Streptophyta; class Magnoliopsida; order Fabales; family Fabaceae; genus Lathyrus; species Lathyrus aphaca. Next base: position 371,869,332 of record OZ014523.1, read on the forward strand.
TATTTGTGCAATCATGACATTTCCTTCTTCATCTTTAACAAACAGGGTTTTATCAATCCCACCTTTTCTGTATCCTTACTTGATAAGAAATGTGGTCAGTCTTTCATACCATGCCCTTGGAGCTTGCTTCAAACCATAAAGTGCCTTCTTTAGTTTGTATACATAATTTGGACAGCTTGGATCAACAAATCCTTTAGGCTGTTCTACATATAATTCTTCATTAAGGTAGCCATTTAAAAAGGCACTTTTCACATCCATTTGAAATAGCTTGAACTTCAAGATACAAGCAATTCCCAACAGTAGTCTTATTGATTCAAGCCTTGCTACTCGTGCAAAGGTTTCATCAAAGTCTACCCCTTCAATTTGAGTGTATCCTTGAGCCACAAGTCTAGCTTTGTTCTTTGTAACAACTCCTTGTTCATTTGACTTGTTCTTATACACCCATTTTGTACCAATCACATTTATGTCATCAGGTCTAGGAACAAGATTCCACACTTCATTCCTTGTGAATTGACCTAATTCCTCTTGCATAGCACAAATCCAGTATTCATCAGTGAGAGCTTCCTTGATATTTTTAGGTTCTATTTTGGAAACAAAACAAGAACCTGAAATCACTTCTCTTGATCTAGTGCTCACACCTCTGTTGGGATCACCAATTATCAAATCTTTGGGATGATCCTTTTGTATTCTGATGGAAGGAGGTTTGCTTGATTCTTCTGTTCTTGTATCAGTTTGAGTGAAGTTATATTGATCATTCTTTTCTTCAGCTTCAATCTTGATATCAGCAGATGTTCCAACATCTTCTGGGACATCTGTAGAAGCATCATCAATTATCACATTTATGGACTCCATGATAACCTTGGTTCTAGAATTAAATACTCTATATGCTCTGCTGTTTATAGAGTATCCAAGGAAAATCCCTTCATCACTTTTAGGATCCATTTTTCTCCTTTGCTCCCTATCTGCCAGAATATAGCATTTACTTCCAAACACATGAAATTACTTAACAGTGGGTTTTCTGCCCTTCCAGACTTCATATATTGTGGACAAAGTTCCTTTTCTCAAGGTAACTCTGTTATGGATGTAGCAGGCAGTGTTCATAGCTTCAGCCCAGAAATACATAGGTAACTTTTTAGCATGGATAATAGCTCTTGCAGATTCTTGAATAGTTCTATTCTTCCTCTCAACAATCCCATTCTGTTGAGGAGTGATTGGTGAAGAATATTCATGATTGATTCCTTCTGAAGAGCAGAAATCTAAGAACTTTTGATTCTCAAATTCTTTACCATGATCACTTCTAATTCTAATCACACAGCTGGATTTTTCCCTTTGTAATCTTTGACATAATTCTTTGAATACATCAAATACATCAGCCTTTTCTTTGATGAAATTTATCCATGTATATCTAGAAAAGTCATCAACCATCACATAGGCATACCTCTTACCACCAAGGCTTTCAACTTGCATAGGTCCCATAAGATCCATATGTAAAAGTTCCAAAACTTTGGAAGTTGTCAGATGTTGGAGCTTTGGATGGGACATCTTGGTTTGTTTGCCTATTTGACATTCACCACATATTTTTCCATCATCAATCTTCAGTTTAGGGATACCTCTTACAGCATCCATAGATATGATCTTCTTTATGCCTCTGAAATGAAGATGACCTAGTCTTTGGTGCCATAGTTTTACTTCTTCTTCTTTAGCTAGAGAGCAAGTTGAAGGGGGACTGAAGTCTAGTGGCTCCCACATGTAACAGTTGTCTTTAGACCTGGCTCCTTTCATGACTACTTCTTGTTCTTTGTTAGTAACTATGCATTTAGTTTTTGTGAAGTTTACACTGCATCCTTGATCACATAATTGACTTATACTGATCAGGTTAGCAGTTAACCCTTTAACTAGCAGCACATCATCTAGTCTTGGAACATCTTGACATTCCAAGGTTCCAACTCCCTTGATTTCTCCTTTAGCTCCATCTCCAAAGGTCACATACCTGGATGAATGTGATTTTAAGTTTACTAGCAAATTCTTCAATCCAGTCATGTGTCTTGAGCATCCACTGTCAAAATACCAGTCTTCTTTAGCTGATACTCTTAGAGATGTATGTGCTATATAAGCAGTACTTTTCTTTGACCAGATGAGTTGAGATTTCTTTTGATGCCTCTGCCCTGTGTGTTGTTTATCAGCTGAACTCCAAGCTTGATTGTTGATCTTGTTCTTGTAGCTTTGATCAGCTTCTGTGCTAGCTTTTGATTTCCATACCTTCTTGATGTTTTCTGTCTTCTGCTTAGGAGGTTGCTGATTTCTTTGATGTTTATGCAACACTTTCTTGGTAGCTTCTACTTTCTGCTTGGAAGTTTGCTGATACATCTGATTTGGATATCCATGTAGCTTATAACAGTGAGGTTTGATATGCCCAAATCTTCCACAGTGATGGCATCTCCATCTTTGATACTTCTTCTTCATTTTGTTCTTTCCAGAATGTTGAGACATCTGTTGGAACATCATGTTTGTCTTAGTGTTCTGATGTTGAAGCATCTGTTGGGACATCTTGTTTGACTGTGTAGTTTTTGAAGTAGTTTTGTTAGAGCTGGCTTCATCTCTGTTATATCCCAGTCCACCTTTGTCCCCTGAATGTTTATTATTGCTGAGAATAATATCCAGTGTATTTGAGCTGCTGTTCAACATTCTAACAGATTTGGACATATGTTCCAACTTAGAATTGAGAAGAGTTACTTCACTTTTCAAGGTATCAATGATTACTTGATCACTTGCTTTTTCATCTTCTAATACCTCATTCTGCTTCTTTAGCTTTATAACCTCACTGCATATTTCAGTGCTTCTCTTGTATAGATCTTTGAAAGCTTGCTCAAGATCTGCATAAGTAAGCTCTCCACAACTGGAGTCACTATCATATTCACACAGTCCAGCTAAAGCAGTAATATGCTTAGTTGATTCTTCTTCTGAATCTCCTCCTGAGTCTTCATCAGACCAGGTGACAGATAGTCCCTTCTTTTGTCTTTTTAAGAAGGTAGGACATTCTTTCTTGATGTGTCCATATCCTTCACATTCATGGCATTTGACTCCTTTATCTTGACTGATCTTTTCAGCAAACTTTGACTTTCTGTTAGCATCATAAGGTCTCCTGTTCTCAGAGTTTGTGTTTCTTCCACTGGATTTGGATTGGCCTTCCATTCCTCTGAGAATCTGCTTGAATTGTCTTCCAAGCATGGCAAGGTTGTCTGATAAGCTTTTATCATTTGTTGATTCATCATCTTCTTCTTCATCTGTATTTGAAACCAAGGCTATGCTTTTGTTCTTTTTAACATTTGTGTCATTCATTCCCATCTCAAAAGTTTGAAGGGAACCAATGAGTTCTTCAACTTTCATGGAGCATATGTCTTGAGCTTCTTCTATTGCTGTGACTTTCATGTCAAATCTTTTTGGCAAAGATCTGAGAATCTTTCTTACAAGCTTTTCATCAGTCATCTTTTCTCCCAAAGCTCCAGAAGTATTGGCTATATCCAAGATGTTCATATAGAACTCATGAATTGATTCATCTTCCTTCATTCTCAAGTTTTCAAATTTGGTGGTGAGAAGTTGAAGTCTTGACATTTTTACTTTTGATGTTCCTTCATGAGTTGTTTTGAGAGTGTCCCAAACATCTTTGGCCAGCTCACAATGATGCACAAGTCTGAAAATGTTCCTATCAATGCCATTGAATAAAGCATTTAAGGCTTTTGAATTGCCTAGTGCTGAGTCTTCTTCCTCCTTACTCCATTCTTCTTCAGGTTTCAGCACTTTTGATCCATCTTTGGTGTCTTGGACAGGATAATCCCATCCAACATTTACTGCTTTCCATGCCCTGTTGTCAAGTGATTTTAAGAATGCAATCATTCTTGGCTTCCAGTAGTCATAATTAGATCCATCCAGTATAGGTGGTCTATTTACTGACCCTATATCTCTGTCCATGTTACAGAATTTGTTTTCCCTAGATCTCACCCAGTATAAACAGGCAGGGTGTCTGCTCTGATGCCAATTGAAATTCTGTGATCAGGTATGAGATGTCCTAAGAGATGTCCCAACACTTGATAGGACACTTGACAAATTTAACCAAAACTTAAATAGCAAGAAAAGTAAACAACACAGAAGTTTGTTAACCCAGTTCAGTGTATAACCACACCTACATCTGGAGGCTACCAAGCCAGGAGGAAATCCACTATTAGTAATATTAATTCTAGACTTAAACCACCCTGTTTAATCTATCACTTAATAACTACCCAAAGCAATTTCTACCTAAGACACACCTTAGATAAGAGTACCCTACTCACTCCCCCTCAATCACACAGTGATCAAGTTTACAAGTTTACAAAAATTGAAGACATCCTTCAAACAATACAGCTTGATCTTACTTAACAGTTTCAATCAAGTCACAAATGCACTTTTGCTTAAAAGCTCATAAAGTGGTACAATTAAAAACAACCTGCTATTAAAACACTAGACACCCTATTTGGTCTTCTGAAATTCGTACACAATTCTATGAGTTTCTGTTGCTTAAATAGGTATCTGAATTTTGGGCTTTCTGTAGAATGATCCATCCCTAATGCGCAGCAGCTTCCACCTTGAATTAGGGTTTGTTACCTCCTAGATTCTAGGTGCTTTAGGTCTTCTGTTTTAATCTGAATCTTCAATATAAAACTCCCTACATATGCGCTTTGTTCTGTTTTTAACCATCATTAATTAATTCCAGATAACTCTCCTTAAATATCTCTGATCAGTTAATCATTAATTAATTCTAGTAGCAGGTCTGAGATATCTCAACATCTGTTGGGACATCCTGAAAAACTGAACTGAAGTTATTTACACAATGTCCCAACATCTGATGAGACATCCTGAAATAAGTTCATATACTCTGTTTGATAATGACCCAACATCTGATAGGACATTCTGAACTGAATTTAACATTTCTTGTTTGGTCAAAAATTCTGCCAATTCTTAAACATCTACACAATTAATCATCAGTGTTACTTTACGCACCGACGAGTGCAAATTTTTGGGCTTTTGTGTTCAATCCCCTTCTACCTTCCAGGTCATGACTGACACATATACCAATCTAACCCCTCAGGTTTCAGAAAATTGAACAGGGGCAGCTGTTGCACCACAAAATTTGCCCTCCACAAGACAAGACTTTAGCACTAAGAGGTTCACAAGGTTCACAAGGTTCACAAGACATCTCATGAGGTTCACAAGGTTCTCAATCAATCAAAAAGTTTGATAATTCCCTCAGACAATGCATCCTCCTAAGCAATGCATCTTAAACTAGGGTTTTGACTTTTATCAGGCTAAATGGACTTCCAATTCTTCAAGTGAGCTTCATAACACCCTATATGTCTTTAAGAATCCCTATGTCAAGTTTCAAGACTTTCCCAAAAGATTTGCTCAGTCAGATGATCAGAAAGGTTAAAATCAGTCAAGGCAGTCAAAAAGTCAAACTGAGGTCAACTGTGGTCAAACCAAAGTCAAACTTAATGATTTTTTTGCCAACATCAAGTATATGAAGTAAAATTCATCATTTGATCAAGGGTTGATCATGATTCATCAAGGAGATTTCAGATCATTAAGAATCAGGAGTTTCTAAATTAGGGTTTTCACAGGAAAAGTCAACTGAACTTTGACCAGCCATAACTTTCACACGCTTCATCAATTTTTTCCATCCAAAGCTCATTTTGAAGGAAATTTAATTCTCTGCAACTTTGTGTCTCACAAGCCAAGCCCAAAAATGCTTCATTTGGAAGGTATGAGCTAAGACATTATAGGTCCTTTTAAAAGTCAACAAAAAGTCAACAACTTCCAAAGAGAATAACATAAGAATGGTAAAAGATATGGACATGAGACCAAAGAGGTTGGTTAGAGATGATCCATTCATTACTCAAGATGTCCTCGTAGAGTAGGCAAACAGTCTGTAAGAAGATCCATTCCCTAATCCAGGATATTTCCAGAAGATTTCATCTATCTGGTATTGAATAGCAGGCAAACGATCTGTACAAAGATCCATTCTCTGGTTCAAGATATTTTTCAGAAGAACTAATCCTGGCGTTCTTTTGGCCCTTGAATAGCAGGCAAACGATCTGTATAAAGATCCATTCCCTGGTTCAAGAAAATTTTCAGAAGAACTAATCCTGACGTTCTTTTGGCCCTTGAATAACAGGCAAACGATCTGTACAAAGATCCATTCCCTGGTTCAAGATATTTTTCAGAAGAACTAATCCTGACGTTCTTTTGACCTTGAATAGCAGACAAACTATCTGTACAAAGATCCATTCCCTGGTTCAAGATATGTTTCAGAAGAACTAATCCTGACGTTCTTTTGTCCCTTGAATAGCAGGCAAACGATCTGTATAAAGATCCATTCCCTGGTTCAAGAAAATTTTCAGAAGAACTAATCCTGACGTTCTTTTGGCCCTTGAATAGCAGGAAAACGATCTGTACAAAGATCCATTCCCTGGTTCAAGATAATTTTCAGAAGAACTAATCCTGACGTTCTTTTGACCTTGGAGAGTAGGCAAACGGTCTGTAAGAAGATCCATTCCCTAATCCAAGATACTTCCAGAAGAGATAATTGTCACGAATATTTATTTCTACTTTCCATTCAACAATTTAAATCATGTTGCCTAAACGATTCAGAGACGGCCTATACGAAGACCTAGTACTGATATCCAATATAAACATAAAGACATCATCACATCCTGATACCTTAGATGGCATCTCTAAGCCCATCTCCAGTTCTTCCAAGTGGCATCTTCAGGCCCACTCAAGCATATACAATTAATCATCAGTGTTACTTTACGCACCGACGAGTGCAAATTTTTGGGCTTTTGTGTTCAATCCCCTTCTACCTTCCAGGTCATGACTGACACATATACCAATCTAACCCCTCAGGTTTCAGAAAATTGAATAGGGGCAGCTGTTGCACCCCAAAATTTGCCTTCCACAAGACAAGACTTTATGCACTAAGAGGTTCACAAGGTTCACAAGACATCTCATGAGGTTCACAAGGTTCTCAATCAATCAGAAAGTTTGACAATTCCCTCAGACAATGCATCCTCCTAAGCAATGCATCTTAAACTAGGGTTTTGACTTTTATCAGGCTAAATGGACTTCCAATTCTTCAAGTGAGCTTCATAACACCCTATATGTCTTCAAGAATCCCTATGTCAAGTTTCAAGACTTTCCCAAAAGATTTGCTCAGTCAGATGATCAAAAAGGTTAAAATCAGTCAAGGCAGTCAAAAAGTCAAACTGAGGTCAACTGTGGTCAAACCAAAGTCAAACTTAATGATTTTTTTGCCAACATCAAGTATATGAAGTAAAATTCATCATTTGATCAAGGGTTGATCATGATTCATCAAGGAGATTTCAGATCATCAAGAATCAGGAGTTTCTAAATTAGGGTTTTCACAGGAAAAGTCAACTGAACTTTGACCAGCCATAACTTTCACACGCTTCATCAATTTTTTTCCATCCAAAGCTCATTTTGAAGGAAATTTAATTCTCTACAACTTTGTGTCTCACAAGCCAAGCCCAAAAATGCTTCATTTGGAAGGTATGAGCTAAGACATTATAGGTCCTTTTAAAAGTCAACAACTTCCAAAGAGCATAACATAAGAATGGTAAAAGATATGGACATGAGACCAAAGAGGTTGGTTAGAGATGATCCATACATTACTCAAGATGTCCTCGGAGAGTAGGCAAACGGTCTGTAAGAAGATCCATTCCCTAATCCAGGATATTTCCAGAAGATTTCATCTATCTAGTCTTGAATAGCAGGCAAACGATCTGTACAAATATCCATTCTCTGGTTCAAGATATTTTTCAGAAGAACTAATCCTGGCGTTCTTTTGGCCCTTGAATAGAAGGCAAACGATCTGTATAAAGATCCATTCCCTGGTTCAAGAAAATTTTCAGAAGAACTAATCCTGACATTCTTTTGGCCCTTGAATAACAGGCAAACGATCTGTACAAAGATCCATTCCCTGGTTCAAGATATTTTTCAGAAGAACTAATCCTGACGTTCTTTTGACCTTGAATAGCAGGCAAACGATCTGTACAAAGATCCATTCCCTGGTTCAAGATATGTTTCAGAAGAACTAATCCTGACGTTCTTTTGGCCCTTGAATAGCAGGCAAACGATCTGTATAAAGATCCATTCCCTGGTTCAAGAAAATTTTCTGAAGAACTAATCCTGACGTTCTTTTGGCCCTTGAATAGCAGGAAAACGATCTGTACAAAGATCCATTCCCTGGTTCAAGAAAATTTTCAGAAGAACTAATCCTGACGTTCTTTTGACCTTGGAGAGTAGGCAAACGGTCTGTAAGAAGATCAACTCCCTAATCCAAGATACTTCCAGAAGAGATAATCGTCACGAATATTTATTTCTACTGTCCATTCAACAATTCAAATCATGTTGCATAAACGATTCAGAGACGGCATATACGAAGACCTATTACTGATATCCAATATAAACATAAAGACATCATCACATCCTGATACCTTAGATGGCATCTCTAAGCCCATCTCCAGTTCTTCCAAGTGGAATCTTCAGGCCCACTCAAGCATATACAATTAATCATCAGTGTTACTTTATGCACCGACGAGTGCAAATTTTTGGGCTTTTGTGTTCAATCCCCTTCTACCTTCCAGGTCATGACTGACACATATACCAATCTAACCCCTCAGGTTTCAGAAAATTGAACAGGTGCAGCTGTTGCACCCCAAAATTTGCCCTCCACAAGACAAGACTTTGTGCGCTAAGAGGTTCACAAGGTTCACAAGGTTCACAAGACATCTCATGAGGTTCACAAGGTTGTCAATCAATCAGAAAGTTTGACAATTCCCTCAGACAATGCATCCTCCTAAGCAATGCATCTTAAACTAGGGTTTTGACTTTTATCAGGCTAAATGGACTTCCAATTCTTCAAGTGAGCTTCATAACACCCTATATGTCTTCAAGAATCCCTATGTCAAGTTTCAAGACTTTCCCAAAAGATTTGCTCAGTCAGATGATCAGAAAGGTTAAAATCAGTCAAGGCAGTCAAAAAGTCAAACTGAGGTCAACTGTGGTCAAACCAAAGTCAAACTTCATGATTTTTTTGCCAACATCAAGTATATGAAGTAAAATTCATCATTTTATCAAGGGTTGATCATGATTCATCAAGGAGATTTCAGATCATCAAGAATCAGGAGTTTCTAAATTAGGGTTTTCACAGGAAACGTCAACTGAACTTTGACCAGCCATAACTTTCACGCGCTTCATCAAATTTTTTCCATCCAAAGCTCATTTTGAAGGAAATTTAATTCTCTACAACTTTGTGTCTCACAAGCCAAGCCCAAAAATGCTTCATTTGGAAGGTATGAGCTAAGACATTATAGGTCCTTTTAAAAGTCAACAAAAAGTCAACAACTTCCAAAGAGCATAACATAAGAATGGTAAAAGATATGGACATGAGACCAAATAGGTTGGTTAGAGATGATCCATACGTTACTCAAGATGTCCTCGGAGAGTAGGCAAACGGTCTGTAAGAAGATCCATTCCCTAATCCAGGATATTTCCTGAAGATTTCATCTATCTGGTCTTGAATAGCCGGCAAACGATCTGTACAAAGATCCATTCCCTGGTTCAAGATATTTTTCAGAAGAACTAATCCTGGCGTTCTTTTGGCCCTTGAATAGCAGGCAAACGATCTGTATAAAGATCCATTCCCTGGTTCAAGAAAATTTTCAAAAGAACTAATCCTGACGTTCTTTTGGCCCTTGAATAACAGGCAAACGATCTGTACAAAGATCCATTCCCTGGTTCAAGATATTTTTCAGAAGAACTAATCCTGACGTTCTTTTGACCTTGAATAGCAGGCAAACGATCTGTACAAAGATCCATTCCCTGGTTCAAGATATGTTTCAGAAGAACTAATCCTGACGTTCTTTTGATCCTTGAATAGCAGGCAAACGATCTGTATAAAGATCCATTCCCTGGTTCAAGAAAATTTTCAGAAGAACTAATCCTGACGTTCTTTTGGCCCTTGAATAGCAGGCAAACGATCTGTACAAAGATCCATTCCCTGGTTCAAGATAATTTTCAGAAGAACTAATCCTGACGTTCTTTTGACCTTGGAGAGTAGGCAAACGGTCTGTAAGAAGATCCATTCCCTAATCCAAGATACTTCCAGAAGAGATAATCGTCACGAATATTTATTTCTACTGTCCATTCAACAATTCCAATCATGTTGCATAAACGATTCAGAGACGGCCTATACGAAGACCTAGTACTGATATCCAATATAAACATAAAGACATCATCACATCCTGATACCTTATATGGCATCTCTAAGCCCATCTCCAGTTCTTCCAAGTGGCATCTTCAAGCCCACTCAAGTATATACAATTAATCATCAGTGTTACTTTACGCACCGACGAGTGCAAATTTTTGGGCTTTTGTGTTCAATCCCCTTCAACCTTCCAGCTCATGACTGACACATATACGAATCTAACCCCTCAGATTTCAGAAAATTGAACAGGGGCAGCTGTTGCACCCCAAAATTTGCCCTCCACAAGACAAGACTTTGTGCACTAAGAGGTTCACAAGTTTCACAAGGTTCACAAGACATCTCATGAGGTTCACAAGGTTCTCAATCAATCAAAAAGTTTGACAATTCCCTCAGACAATGCATCCTCCTAAGCAATGCATCTTAAACTAGGGTTTTGACTTTTATCAGGCTAAATGGACTTCCAATTCTTCAAGTGAGCTTCATAACACCCTATATGTCTTCAAGAATCCCTATGTCAAGTTTCAAGACTTTCCCAAAAGATTTGCTCAGTCAGATGATCAGAAAGGTTAAAATCAGTCAAGGCAGTCAAAAAGTCAAACTGAGGTCAACTGTGGTCAAACCAAAGTCAAACTTCATGATTTTTTGCCAACATCAAGTATATGAAGTAAAATTCATCATTTGATCAAGGGTTGATCATGATTCATCAAGGAGATTTCAGATCATCAAGAATCAGGAGTTTCTAAATTAGGGTTTTCATAGGAAAAGTCAACTGAACTTTGACCAGCCATAACTTTCACACGCTTCATCAAATTTTTTCCATCCAAAGCTCATTTTGAAGGAAATTTAATTCTCTACAACTTTGTGTCTCACAAGCCAAGCCCAAAAATGCTTCATTTGGAAGGTATGAGCTAAGACATTATAGGTCCTTTTAAAAGTCACCAAAAAGTCAACAACTTCCAAAGAGCATAACATAAGAATGGTAAAAGATATGGACATGAGACCAAAGAGGTTGGTTAGAGATGATCCATACATTACTCAAGATGTCCTCGGAGAGTAGGCAAACGGTCTGTAAGAAGATCCATTCCCTAATCCAGGATATTTCCTGAAGATTTCATCTATCTGGTCTTGAATAGCAGGAAAACGATCTGTACAAAGATCCATTCCCTGGTTCAAGATATTTTTCAGAAGAACTAATCCTGGCGTTCTTTTGGCCCTTGAATAGTAGGCAAACGATCTGTATAAAGATCCATTCCCTGGTTCAAGAAAATTTTCAGAAGAACTAATCCTGACGTTCTTTTGGCCCTTGAATAACAGGCAAACGATTTGTACAAAGATCCATTCCCTGGTTCAAGATATTTTTCAGAAGAACTAATCCTGACGTTCTTTTGACCTTGAATAGCAGGCAAACGATCTGTACAAAGATCCATTCCCTGGTTCAAGATATGTTTCAGAAGAACTAATCCTGACGTTCTTTTGTCCCTTGAATAGTAGGCAAACGATCTGTATAAAGATCCATTCCCTGGTTCAAGAAAATTTTCAGAAGAACTAATCCTGACGTTCTTTTGGCCCTTGAATAACAGGCAAACGATCTGTACAAAGATCCATTCCCTGGTTCAAGATATTTTTCAGAAGAACTAATCCTGACGTTCTTTTGACCTTGAATAGCAGGCAAACGATCTGTACAAAGATCCATTCCCTGGTTCAAGATATGTTTCAGAAGAACTAATCCTGACGTTCTTTTGTCCCTTGAATAGTAGGCAAACGATCTGTATAAAGATCCATTCCCTGGTTCAAGAAAATTTTCAGAAGAACTAATCCTGACGTTCTTTTGGCCCTTGAATAGCAGGCAAACGATCTGTACAAAGATCCATTCCCTGGTTCAAGATAATTTTCAGAAGAACTAATCCTGACGTTCTTTTGACCTTGGAGAGTAGGCAAACGGTCTGTAAGAAGATCCATTCCCTAATCCAAGATACTTCCAGAAGAGATAATCGTCACGAATATTTATTTCTACTGTCCATTCAACAATTCAAATCATGTTGCATAAACGATTCAGAGACGGCCTATACGAAGACCTAGTACTGATATCCAATATAAACATAAAGACATCATCACATCCTGATACCTTATATGGCATCTCTAAGCCCATCTCCAGTTCTTCCAAGTGGCATCTTCAAGCCCACTCAAGCATATACAATTAATCATCAGTGTTACTTTACGCACCGACGAGTGCAAATTTTTGGGCTTTTGTGTTCAATCCCCTTCAACCTTCCAGCTCATGACTGACACATATACCAATCTAACCCCTCAGGTTTCAGAAAATTGAACAGGGGCAGCTGTTGCACCCCAAAATTTGCCCTCCACAAGACAAGACTTTGTGCACTAAGAGGTTCACAAGGTTCACAAGGTTCACAAGGTTCACAAGACATCTCATGAGGTTCACAAGGTTCTCAATCAATCAGAAAGTTTGACAATTCCCTCAGACAATGCATCCTCCTAAGCAATGCATCTTAAACTAGGGTTTTGACTTTTATCAGGCTAAATGGACTTCCAATTCTTCAAATGAGCTTCATAACACCCTATATGTCTTCAAGAATCCCTATGTCAAGTTTCAAGACTTTCCCAAAAGATTTGCTCAGTCAGATGATCAGAAAGGTTAAAATCAGTCAAGGCAGTCAAAAAGTCAAACTGAGGTCAACTGTGGTCAAACCAAAGTCAAACTTCATGATTTTTTGCCAACATCAAGTATATAAAGTAAAATTCATTATTTGATCAAGGGTTGATCATGATTCATCAAGGAGATTTCAGATCATCAAGAATCAGGAGTTTCTAAATTAGGGTTTTCACAGGAAAAGTCAACTGAACTTTGACCAGCCATAACTTTCACACGCTTCATCAAATTTTTTCCATCCAAAGCTCATTTTGAAGGAAATTTAATTCTCTACAACTTTGTGTCTCACAAGCCAAGCCCAAAAATGCTTCATTTGGAAGGTATGAGCTAAGACATTATAGGTCCTTTTAAAAGTCAACAAAAAGTCAACAACTTCCAAAGAGCATAACATAAGAATGGTAAAAGATATGGACATGAGACCAAAGAGGTTGGTTAGAGATGATCCATACATTACTCCAGATGTCCTCGGAGAGTAGGAAAACGGTCTGTAAGAAGATCCATTCCCTAATCCAGGATATTTCCTGAAGATTTCATCTATCTGGTCTTGAATAGCAGGCAAACGATCTGTACAAAGATCCATTCCCTGGTTCAAGATATTTTTCAGAAGAACTAATCCTGGCGTTCTTCTGGCCCTTGAATAGCAGGCAAACGATCTGTATAAAGATCCATTCCCTGGTTCAAGAAAATTTTCAGAAGAACTAATCCTGACGTTCTTTTGGCCCTTGAATAACAGGCAAACAATCTGTACAAAGATCCATTCCCTGGTTCAAGATATTTTTCAGAAGAACTAATCCTGACGTTCTTTTGACCTTGAATAGCAGGCAAACGATCTGTACAAAGATCCATTCCCTGGTTCAAGATATGTTTCAGAAGAACTAATCCTGACGTTCTTTTGGCCCTTGAATAGCAGGCAAACGATCTGTATAAAGATCCATTCCCTGGTTCAAGAAAATTTTCAGAAGAACTAATCCTGACGTTCTTTTGGCCCTTGAATAGCAGGCAAACGATCTGTACAAAGATCCATTCCCTGGTTCAAGATAATTTTCAGAAGAACTAATCCTAACGTTCTTTTGACCTTGGAGAGTAGGCAAACGGTCTGTAAGAAGATCCATTCCCTAATCCAACATACTTCCAGAAGAGATAATCGTCACGAATATTTATTTCTACTGTCCATTCAACAATTCAAATCATGTTGCATAAACGATTCAGAGACGGCCTATACGAAGACCTAGTACTGATATCCAATATAAACATAAAGACATCATCACATCCTGATACCTTAGATGGCATCTCTAAGCCCATCTCCAGTTCTTCCAAGTGGAATCTTCAAGCCCACTCAAGCATATACAATTAATCATCAGTGTTACTTTACGCACCGACGAGTGCAAATTTTCGGGCTTTTGTGTTCAATCCCCTTCAACCTTCTAGCTCATGACTGACACATATACCAATCTAACCCCTCAGGTTTCAGAAAATTGAACAGGGGCAGCTGTTGCACCCCAAAAGTTTACCTCCACAAGACAAGACTTTGTGCACTAAGAGGTTCACAAGGTTCACAAGGTTCACAAGACATCTCATGAGGTTCACAAGGTTCTCAATCAATCAGAAAGTTTGACAATTCCCTCAGACAATGCATCCTCCTAAGCATTGCATTTTAAACTAGGGTTTTGACTTTTATCAGGCTAAATGGACTTCCAATTCTTCAAGTGAGCTTCATAACACCCTATATGTCTTCAAGAATCCCTATGTCAAGTTTCAAGACTTTCCCAAAAGATTTGCTCAGTCAGATGATCAGAAAGGTTAAAATCAGTCAAGGCAGTCAAAAAGTCAAACTGAGGTCAACTGTGGTCAAACCAAAGTCAAACTTCATGATTTTTTGCCAACATCAAGTATATGAAGTAAAATTCATCATTTGATCAAGGGTTGATCATGATTCATCAAGGAGATTTCAGATCATCAAGAATCAGGAGTTTCTAAATTAGGGTTTTCACAGGAAAAGTCAACTGAACTTTGACCAGCCATAACTTTCACACGCTTCATCAAATTTTTTCCATCCAAAGCTGATAACGGGAAAACGTATCGATTATATTGCTAGGTTTCATTGACGTTTTATCGCATAATCACCATTTTAACACTCGATTTCTCGAGTTTTTCTTACCATTTTGCAGGTACATCATTATATGGAGCTAAATCATGAATTAAGAGAAAAAGGAACAAAATCAATCATAAAAAGATGAAGAAATGAAGAAGCCTGCAAAACTGCATATTTTGTTGCAGCCACGATCGTCACAAGGGTGTCACGACCGTGACACCCCAAAATGAGCCATCACGACCGTAAGAGAGTGGTCATGACCGTGACACTAAAAAGCCACATGACACGAACGTGAAGACCTTGTCACGACCGTGACAAGGATAAAATTAGGTTTTTGACTCAGACTTCGTCAAGGCATTACGTGAAGACCATTTCTCCTATTTTGTTGCCACGTATCTACATTTCCTCCACCAAATCAGCAAGGCCCAAGCAACAAAGGTCCAAAATTCAGCCCATTAAGGATTCTATAAATAGTACAAGTTCTATGAACAATGTACATAGCATTTTTTATTCGAATTCCTGCGGAAGCTCTGCCGAACTATTTTACGACCCTTTCTATTTCTGCTTTATTTTTAGTTTTCTGTTTCGTTCTTATTGTATCCAAACCCGCCATATAACAATTTCCAACATCAGGAAATTGTTATACATTTATTTTTTTTCTAAACCTTCAGCCTTTGTTATTTTTGATTTCGCCAACTCCAAGCTTTCCGGTCTGTGGAAGAAGGAGTCTGCTCTAATATTTGTTAACCAGGTTTTTTATTATATTGCAATTTAATTATTTATAATGTTTATTTATTTTTCTGCCATGAGTATTTTATTATTTAATTTTCTGTCTCTGTCTGGTTCAACATCGATGAGTAGCTAAACACCTTAGGGCGGCATGTAGTTAGAACAAACTTAACCGGTAAAATATAACCATAGGCTAAAAATAATTAATCACTTAACATTCTGGCTGATACTTTTTAATTGAATTAGACCTTTTCGTTACGAGAGTAAGAAAAGAGTATTAGGTTAGGTCAAGACCACGAGAGTGTGAGGTTTTAACCAGATAGCTAAAGTTAGGCATTTAAATTAAACACAGCGAGAGCGCTTTAAATTAAATTAGAATTACTTAGTTTCCAAAAATTACCTCTAAACACTTATGGGCTAGCGAGAGCAGGCATAGGGCTTTAGGGATAAGATCTGATATAAGACCACGAGAGTGTGAGTTGAGGGTATTTAAACTGGTAACCTCTACCGAATAGATTAAGTAAACACCTTTATAAGCCTAGGTTAGATTGACCCACCTAAGTTAGTATAATTACATACCGACCGCCTTAGTATTATTTTATTAAAACTTAAATTTAATTCCGCCTTTAATATTTTAAAATCAACAAAAAAAAAATCGTGACAACCATTCGCCTTAGCTAAACTAGAAGTTCATCTAGCACTAAGTAACCATAGAATCCCTGTGGATCGATAATCTTAAATATTACTTCGATAGGCTGTGCACTTGCAGTAAGATACCGCTAGACACATAATTAGACACGTCTTTAGCCCATCAAGTTTTTGGCGCCGTTGCCGGGGATTCCTTAATTTAGTTACTAGTGCATTTAGGTAGCATTGTCTAGACTAAGGTATCAACTATTTAATTTAATTTAATTTCCGAGTGTATGCCAAGTACTCGCTCTAAAAGCGAAGACTTGCAACCTCTAATCCCTGAATCGGAACGCTTCTTACACGTAAGAAGACGTATATTTGATTACGAAAATAGTTACAATATTCCAGATCTTCAATTAGATCTGCCTAAACCAGTCGTAACATCAAAGGACGCAGAGATGGCTGAAGAACAGAATCATCCACTCAAGTATTACGCCAGTCCTTCGCAAGCTGAACCGCATTCAAGCATTGCAGCGCCGGCTATCAACCGAAATGATTTCGAACTAAAACCTTCGTTGATATCAGCCGTGCAACAAAATCAATTCGCCGGAAATCCTACCGAGGATCCGAATCTTCATCTTTCGATCTTTGTGCAATATGCAGATACCGTAAAAGCCAATGGAGTTACCCAAGAAGCTATTATACTACGTTTATTTCCTTTTTCGCTTCGAGACAGAGCAAGAGCTTGGCTTCAATCTCTGCCTTCGAACTCAGTAACCACGTGGGAGGAATTAAAGAGAGTTTTCTTGAATAGATATTTTCCACCCAGCAAGACAGCTATGCTGAGAGCTCAGATCAACGGATTTAAGCAAAGAGAAAGTGAATCATTATTCGAAGCTTGGGAACGCTATAAGGATCTGCTGAGACTTTGTCCACATCACAGATTAATAGAATGGATGGTCATCCATACCTTCTATAATGGACTCTTGTACAATACAAGAATGACAATTGACGCTGCCGCGGGCGGTGCATTGATGGACAAAGAATATAATGATGCCTATGCACTCATCGAAAGTATGGCTCAAAATCATTACCTTTGGGGAAGCGAGAGAGTCGCAACTGAGAAACCAACAAAGGGAGGTATGTACGAAGTAAGTAGTATGGACCAAGTCAATGCAAAGTTTGACCAACTAAGCCAAAAGATCGATAACTTGGCCATAACACCAACAGCCAACGTGGCTGCAGTAACACCTAACTGTGAGTTATGTGGAGTTTCAGGACACGAAGTTTCTGATTGTCAACTATTGACAGGAACTCCCACTGATCAAATGAATTATGCTCAAGGAAACCCATACTCAAACACATATAACCCAGGTTGGAAGAATCATCCGAACTTCTCCTATAAGAATAACAATGCTTTATACGCACCAGGTCAAGCACCAGCTACATCACCAGGATATCAAAAGACTGCTCCTAATGTCCCTAGAAAATCGAACCTTGAGTTGATGATGGAGAACTTTATAGCTAACCAATCTCAAACAAACAAGGACTTCTTAAACCAAAACATTCACACTAGTGAGCAGATTAAACAATTAGTGAGCAAAGTAGATGCATTAGCTACACATAACAAAATGCTTGAAACTCAGATTTCACAAGTAGCTCAACAACAAGCACCTAATGTTGCACCAGCTGGAGTGTTCCCTGGACAACCTCAACCTAATCCGAAAGGACATTCTAACGCTGTAATATTAAGAAGTGGCAAGGAACTTGACGGACCTACCGATCCAAGACTTGACAATCCAGCCATGTACCAAAAACCGGATAAACCGACTGAAGTGGTGAATGATCCAGAAGAAAAGGAAGATGATAATCAAGAGGTAGTGGAGAAAGAACAACCTTATGTGCCTCCACCACCCTATAAACCACCAATTCTGTACCCTCAAAGATTAATAAATTCCAAGACGACGGGTCAATTTAAGAAATTTGTCGAACTTCTGAAACAGTTGAATATTACTATTCCGTTTACGGAAGCAATTACCCAAATACCCTCGTATGCTAAGTTTTTAAAAGAAATCTTATCCAATAAGAAAAAGATAGAGGATAACCGAACAGTTACACTTACTGCCGAGTGTAGCGCCATAATTCAGAATAAAATGCCTCCTAAGCTAAAAGATCCAGGAAGTTTCTCTATACCCTGTGTAATAGGAAAATTCGTCATTGACAAAGCTCTATGCGATTTAGGAGCCAGTATCAGTGTTATGCCCTTAACGATTTGCAAAAGGCTAGACATGGGAGACCTAAGACCAACTAAAATGTCTGTTCAACTAGCCGATCGCTCTGTTAAATATCCTGTAGGCATACTAGAAAACGTCCCAGTACGTATAGGACAATTCTACATCCCTACTGATTTTATAATCATGGACATCTCTGAAGACTCCACTACACCTATCATACTAGGAAGACCATTCTTAGCTACCGTCGGAGCTATAATAGACGTAAAAAGAGGAAAGCTAACCTTTGAAGTAGGTGAAGAAAAAGTTGAATTTATTTTAACACAATTCTTACAATCACCAGCTATAGAGGATACATGCTATCTATTGGACGTAATTGACGAATGTGTAAGAGAAATGGAACTAAAAGAGACCACCTATTCTGAAATAATGAAAATTCAAATCCCTCCGATTTTCGAAGATGATAATTGGTGTAAACCATATCAGGATGATAGTCTAAGAGAAAGTTTAGCACTTACACCGGATCCCATGCCAAGTAAAGATAAACCTACATTAGGATTAAAAACTTTACCTCATAACCTAAGGTACGAATTCTTAGACGTTGAATGTAAAAGACCAGTTATAATAAATTCCAGTTTAGGAACTATAGAAACAAAGAAACTTTTAGATGTTTTGAAGAAATATCCAACTGCATTAGGATATAACATATCTGACCTCAAAGGAATATGTCCTTCAGTTTGTATGCATCATATTCTGCTAGAAGAAGATTGCAGAACCTCCAGAGAATCTCAAAGAAGAATTAACCCAACCCTTAGCACTGTAGTAAAAGAAGAAGTTAAAAAATTACTAGATGCCGGAATAATATATCCAATCTCTGATAGTGAATGGGTTAGTCCAATACATGTAGTGCCAAAGAAAGGAGGTATCACTGTTGTGAAAAACGCTCAAGGCGAATCGATATCGCAAAGAGTAGTGACGGGATATAGAGTATGCATAGATTATCGTAAACTAAACAAAGCTACTCGAAAAGATCATTTCCCACTACCTTTTATAGATCAAATGTTAGAACGATTAGCCAAGCATTCTTACTTCTGTTATCTTGACGGTTACTCAGGATTTTTCCAAATCCCTATCCATCCAGATGATCAAGAGAAGACTACATTCACATGCCCTTATGGAACGTTCGCTTATAGACGAATTCCCTTTGGATTATGCAACGCTCCTGCAACCTTTCAAAGATGTATGATGTCAATCTTCGCAGATTTTATAGACAACATCATGGAAGTGTTCATGGACGACTTCTCTGTATGCGGGCAAAGTTTTGAAGGATGCTTATCAAACTTAGAAATGGTGTTAGAAAGATGTGTAAAAGTAAACCTCGTGCTTAACTGGGAGAAATGTCATTTTATGGTCAACGAAGGAATCGTATTAGGTCATGTAATATCCGACAAGGGAATTGAAGTTGATAAAGCTAAGATTGAAGTAATAAAAGATCTTCAACCCCCTAAAACCGTTCGAGAAATACGAAGCTTTTTAGGACACGCCGGTTTTTACCGACGATTCATCAAAGATTTCTCGAAAATCACTAAACCTCTTACTGGTTTATTAATGAAAGACGCTGAGTTCATATTCAATGAAGATTGTCTTAAAGCATTCGAAACTCTAAAAACAGCCCTCATCACCGCACCAATCATGCAACCCCCTGACTGGAGATTACCTTTTGAAATCATGTGCGATGCGAGTGACTATGCTGTAGGCGCAGTTCTAGGCCAGAGGAAGGAAAAGAAACTTCATGCGATTTATTATGCCAGTAGAACCTTAGATTCTTCCCAGATGAACTACGCCACTACCGAAAAAGAATTGTTAGCAGTTGTCTTTGCGCTTGACAAATTCCGTTCTTACCTAGTTGGAGCGAAAATAATCATTTACACAGACCATGCTGCTATCCGATATTTATTAACTAAGTAAGATGCTAAACCAAGACTCTTAAGATGGATTTTAATCTTACAAGAGTTTGATCTAGAAATAAAAGATAAGAAAGGTACTGAGAACGTCGTAGCGGACCATTTATCTAGAATAGAAGGTATTAAACTCGAACAAGTGCCGATTAACGATGATTTTCCGTATGAACAGCTGATAGCACAATTAGGAAGCGACCTAGCTCAGTTAGATATAAATGAACCAGAATCCGTGGAAACAATCCAGACAACTGTAGGACTGCCATGGTACGCTGACATTGTCAACTACCTAGCCGCAGGAGCTCTTCCACCCGATCTAACCTATCAGCAGAAAAAGAAATTCTTTCACAATCTAAAACATTATTATTGGGATGAACCATTATTGTTCAAAAGAGGACCAGATGGAATCTTTCGCCGATGTATTCCCGAAGAAGAAATAGAAGATGTCATTGCTCAATGCCATTCATCTCCTTATGGTGGACATGCAAGCACTTCCAAGACTTGTGCAAAAATCTTGCAAGCCGGCCTATTCTGGCCTAATCTATGGAAGGATGTCCACATCGCTGTTATAAATTGCGATCGGTATCAACGCACCGACAATATTTCAAGAAGAGATGAAATGCCTCAAAAAGGAATATTAGAAGTAGAAATCTTTGACGTCTGGGGAATAGATTTCATGGGACCATTCCCATCATCTTTCGGTAATAATTACATACTCGTAGCTGTTGATTATGTTTCGAAATGGATTGAAGCTATAGCTTCTCCTACAAACGATACACGAGTAGTAATAAAGCTTTTCAAAAATATAATCTTTCCCAGATTTGGTGTACCTAGACTCGTCATAAGTGACGGTGGCTCGCACTTCATTTCAAAAATCTTTGACAAATTACTATCTAAGTATGGAGTAAGACACCGTGTGGCAACACCATATCACCCACAAACAAGTGGACAAGTCGAAGTCTCAAACAGAGAAATTAAACAAATCTTAGAAAAGACTGTCGCCATATCTCGGAAAGATTGGTCATCTAAACTTAATGAAGCTTTATGGGCTTATAGGACCGCTTACAAGACACCCATAGGTACTACACCTTTCAAACTAGTTTATGGAAAATCTTGTCACCTCCCAGTAGAACTAGAACACAAAGCTTATTGGGCGATTAGAACTCTCAATATAAACTATAATGCTGCAGGAGAAAAGCGAATCCTAGACATTAACGAATTAGAAGAATTAAGGTTAGATGCTTATGAGAATGCTAAGATATATAAAGAAAGAACTAAGCGATGGCATGATAAACGCCTATCTAGGAAAGAATTTAGTGTGGGAGACGTTGTACTCCTCTTTAATTCAAGACTTAGGCTCTTTCCTGGAAAATTAAAATCTAGATGGTCAGGACCCTTTGAAGTAATTAAAGTATTCCCGAGTGGAGCAATAGAAATTAAGGGTAGGAATAGTGAACCATTCATAGTAAACGGACAACGTTTAAAACATTATCATAAAGTTGAAAATAGAGATTATGCGAATAATCTAAAGCTTTTAGAGTTGTCCACTAATTCCCCTGATTAATCTAAACCTAAGCATTACGTCAGGCTTTTGACGATAAAAACAGCGCTTAGTGGGAGGCAACCCATTTACTTATTTAATTATTTAAGTTATTCCTTTAGCATATTGTTATTTATCGTTTTACTATTTGTTTATTTGTTTTGTCATTTTATAGTTTTATTTTATATTACTATTATTGCCATTACATTATGCATTACATTATGCATTTCATTTTCTTATTTTTATCTTAAATCACTTTTTACAGATTTTCTAAAAGTCTTTTCCACTTTCCTTCTTCCCCCGATTTGTTTCCTCCATATTTGCACTGACCATGGCTAACCAACCAATTAACAATATGGAAACCAAATTTAGAGGTAGGAACCAAAGAATGAAATTTGAAGAGTTATCACAGAGGCAAATGGATTTGACCCTGTACCCGGATGATCGGACTATGGAAACCCTAGGTATACATGATAGTATCATGTACTTGTTTAACCGACTCGGATGGGAGAATGCATTGATCCAACATAAGTTTGTGACTTACCGCGAGCTCACCCTTGAGTTCCTTAGCTCCTTAATTTACCTACCTGAGCGCGGTTTCGGATTTAGGAAAGGATTTATTAGTTTCCGCCTATTTGGAATAGAATATGACTTTAACCATAAAGAACTAGCTGACTTGTTAGGATTCCCTAGTGGACCATTTGCTTTTACTACCACACAGGTAGAATTGATGGATATTGAGCTAGATTTCTTTTGGGGAACTTTAACCGGAAACTACCACCCTGAACGAAATGGCATGAATAATGATGAGATCCATAACCCCGCTCTCCGTTACTTCCATAAATTCCTTGCCCACACATTCTTTGGAAAAGAAGAAAACATTACCGGAGTTTCTAAAGATGAGATATTTATTATGTCATGTTTCACTAATGGATAGCCTGTTAATGGTGTACCTTTCATGATGCAAACCTTCACCCGTATCCAAGAAGAACCTGAATTACCTATATTAGTAGGAGGTCTTGTAACCATGATTGCTGATGCTTTAGGACTTAGGTACCAATTGCACAGGTGCAACCGTTTAGGTAACATCCGTCCTATGAATCTTAACTTCTGCTTTAATAGACATATCATAAGGAATTTAGGACATCCACCTTTTGAGTACCTAATCCGGAACGAGGTAGTAACCCTGTTCAAATTGCCTAACCATGCTAGAGTAAGTGTTCACAATAAGGATAACTGGCTTTATGAGTTAAACCCACCTGATTATCCACCCACTCCTGAAACACCTCAGTCTTACAAGATAAAAGATGATACAATGACCGATGTCGAAACTGACCCTGAGACACCTCCTGGTTACCATGACATTGACCACACTGAACAAGTTTATGAAACCCCTGAAGTGAATCAAGGAGATTATGCTAACAACTTACAAAACATCATGAACACTCTCAATGCTTACCAAACTGACATTAACTTATTTAAAGAAGACATTAAGAGCATGCGATTGGACATTATAGGTTTGACTGACATAACCTGCGAACAATTCTATCACTTGAACTCCGCAATCGAAGACTTGAAGAAACGCTTTTGAAAATGTTATAAGTGATTTAGTTTATTTTTCTCTTTGTTTTCGTTTCTAGTTAGATTTATTTTTCGCAAACAATTTCGTATCGTATTTTCATTTATGTAATTTCATTTTCAATTACTTGATGCAATGCACCTTTAATTCCAAAATTTCTCCATTTTTAGCAATTTATATATTTTTCATTCTATGTACTGTTATGCTTGCATTTATTCATATGATATACAATCTCTCATGCCATGCAAGTTATTGAAGTACTGTGTTGAAATTATATACTATATGGTGTTTAAAATTTAATTTGAGTGATAAGTGAAGAAAAAAAAAACATTATTATAAATTATGTGAAATAGGTGAGAAAGTGTTTTCTGGAAATTATTCAACGAAGCAAGCCCTCACGGTCGTCACTCCCCTCTAACGATCGTGACGCGCTCATTTAGCGTGTCACGACCGTCGCACCCCTGTCACGACCGTGACAATCCCTATTACAGGAATCGTGAGAAACAGAACTGTTTCTCTTCGTGCCTCTTCTTCTTCTTCCTCCATAACTTCCTAAAAACTACCCATCTTCTCCATAACCTCCGTAACCCCCCCATTACCAACTTTAAACTCATTAACCCCCCATTATCACAACCTATCACATTCTCACTCTCCATTATTTATCCCGAATCAATATTTCTTTCATTTTACCATTTTTTTCACAAAACATCACAAATCTTCATTCTTCACTCTAAGCTCTTGCATGCAATGGATACTATTACTTTTAGAGAAGGTGATGCTGGAGAAACTCAGAGAGAACGATTTCTCCGATTCCAAAACCGCGGTGTGCAACCTACACGTTACATCGACACTGTCTGTTTGAGGGAACTCGGAATGCTTGCCAGTGTTACGAACCTGCTTCAAAAAGTCGGTATGTGGGATCTTTGCAGTCAACCTCAGCCAACATTCGAGCTTCTGACACTGGAGTTCTTAAGCTCATTCAGTTACATCACCGGTACCGGTTCTCAGAGTCTGCTCACCGGTTTCGCAAAATTCAGATTGCATGGCCAAGAGTTCAACCTTTCGCAAGACAGGATAGCCGAGTTGTTAGGCTTCGATCACGGAACTGAAGCTCACCGCCGCGTGCCCGATAATTTTAGTGAACCCGCTTTCACTCTATGGCACGACTTAACCAATACCCGTGCATCAGCCTTCCAAAGCCTCAACGTACGCACATTCACAACCCGGCAATCCGCTATTTCCACCGAGTCATTTGCAACACCATCTTCGCTCGAGAAAGCAACCATAAGCTCAATTCCAAGGAGCTTCTATTCTTACACTGCACTCTTAATGACGAGCCGGTCAACGCTGCCCCTTTCATGCTTTATCATATCCAGGCTATTGCACACAGAGGATCCACCCCGTTCTTCATAGGCGGCATTATCACCACCCTTGCCATTCAGTTGGGACTTGGTGACTTGGTCGCAAATCAGCCTCACCTTGCCGCAGAATTCCTCACCAAGAGTTATTGCAGGTCCGCTCACCTGATTGCGCAGCGAGAGGATGGCAGGTATAGCCCTGTTGTCCATGGCACCATATTTCACCATATCATTCTGCCGTCCCGCGACCGCATCGACCCATCCAGCCGAGCAAACTGGCTCTTTCTTTTACCTGATGCTGCCGACCACGCTCCTATCCATGATCAGGCAGATCTCCCTGCGGATGAGATGCAGGACGCCATGGATGCAGCTGAGCCTGTCCAGGATATACCAGAGACATCTACCCGACAGCCTCCTGCACAGGAATTCACCCTTTAGGACGTCCTCCGTGCGATTCATCAGCAGAACCAGATGAACGCCGCACTGGAGCGAAGGCAGAAGGAGCAGTACGATGCTTTACTCGGCACTATTGCAGCAAACCAGGCAGCTACTAATGAGAGGTTTGGCGAGATTTTCAGCGAATTAGAAGCCTTGCGTATCAACATCACTGGGACCACCAGCACCGGTTCTGATCCTGAAGCGACTCCTTCCAGACGCCGCTCCCGCACCAGAAGCCGACCCCGCGGTCCTCAGCAGCCATAGATCTAGTTTTACTTATGTTTGTTTCTCGTTTTTGTCGTTTGTACTGTACTTTTACCGCATTTATATCATAACATTGAGCACAATGTCTGATATAGTGTGGGAGAGGTACCTTTCATTTCCGCATTTTTCCCTTTCGCATTTTTCCATTTCGTTGTATTTTCAAATTCCGTTGTATTTCCTTTAGTAAGTTAATGAAGCGAGCAAAATCTTTATGATATTTTCTTTAGTTTCGAATTTTCCCCGTTTATTTAGCCATACCCGAAAAAATCTTTAATTATTCGCATTACCCGACTTACCTACGAAATCGTAATTAGGAAGCTGAGAACGATTAAAAAAGACCAATACAATCTTGACACCTTTGGCTTCCTACTTAAGTGATTCCATTCCGATTACCATTACGAGTACACTTTTAGTTTCAGTTCAAAAGTAACCCCTTGTAGTTTATACTAGTAGTCAGCACCGTCTGAACACAAACCACGTGGGGAGCCGATGAATATAAGCGTTTGATGCCTAATCAATAACGATCCTTCATATCTCGATGCAAAATGAAAAGAAACTGCACCAAATTACACGGTCGCATATAAGAAACGAGAAATATGAGAAGGAGTCCATTGCGGGTTGGTTCAGAGGTACTGGTTCTGAACTCGGTAGGACGTGCTACGGCTCGATCCCCCACAACCTCCAAATCGGATAAAAATATGTAGGGTTACCGCACTCGTGTACCAGACCCCGTGCTCAAAAAGGATCAAAGTCGCTAACCGACTACTCCACTACGTGCGTGCTAAGGCAAAGGGCTTAATGTGATTGCGCTAGAATGAAACCGGGCGAAATAAGATCGAAAAACTCTAGGTGAAATCGTAAAGTAATTGCCGATTGTTTCGTTTAACGGGAAGTCGACGACATAGCTTGTTGCTTGTGTCATTAGTGTATCGGTAGTGTTCTATCAAAGTACCGGATTATCCGACAAAACGATCCATCGTATGATTTGTTATGAGTATGCGTGAATAAAATCTTGTCCGCCGATTTTCAACCGACTATTTGCTTGAGGACAAGCAAAGGTTTAAGTTTGGGGAAGTTTGATAACGAGAAAACGTATCGATTATATTGCTAGGTTTCATTGACGTTTTATCGCATAATCACCATTTTAACACTCGATTTCTCGAGTTTTTCTTACCATTTTGCAGGTACATCATTATATGGAGCTAAATCATGAATTAAGAGAAAAAGGAACAAAATCAATCATAAAAAGATGAAGAAATGAAGAAGCCTGCAAAACTGCATATTTTGTTGCAGCCACGATCGTCACAAGGGTGTCACGACCGTGACACCCCAAAATGAGCCATCACGACCGTAAGAGAGTGGTCACGACCGTGACACTAAAAAGCCACATGACACGAACGTGAAGACCTTGTCACGACCGTGACAAGGATAAAATTAGGTTTTTGACTCAGACTTCGTCAAGGCATTACGTGAAGACCATTTCTCCTATTTTGTTGCCACGTATCTACATTTCCTCCACCAAATCAGCAAGGCCCAAGCAACAAAGGTCCAAAATTCAGTCCATTAAGGATTCTATAAATAGTACAAGTTCTATGAACAATGTACAGAGCATTTTTTATTCGAATTCCTGCGGAAGATCTGCCGAACTATTTTACGACCCTTTCTATTTCTGCTTTATATTTAGTTTTCTGTTTCGTTCTCATTGTATCCAAACCGGCCATATAACAATTTCCAACATCAGGAAATTGTTATACATTTATTTTTTTTCTAAACTTTCAGCCTTTGTTATTTTCGATTTCGCCAACTCCAAGCTTTCCGGTCTGTGGAAGAAGGAGTCTGCTCTAATATTTGTTAACCAGGTTTTTTATTATATTGCAATTTAATTATTTATAATGTTTATTTATTTTTCTGCCATGAGTATTTTATTATTTAATTTTCTGTCTCTGTCTGGTTCAACATCGATGAGTAGCT
Source organism: Lathyrus aphaca (assembly GCA_963966055.1). NCBI lineage: Eukaryota > Viridiplantae > Streptophyta > Magnoliopsida > Fabales > Fabaceae > Lathyrus > Lathyrus aphaca. Next base: position 371,897,111 of record OZ014523.1, read on the forward strand.
AAACACCTTAGGGCGGTATGTAGTTAGAACAAACTTAACCGGTAAAATATAACCATAGGCTAAAAATAATTAATCACTTAACATTATGGCTGATACTTTTTAATTGAATTAGACCTTTTCGTTACGAGAGTAAGAAAAGAGTATTAGGTTAGGTCAAGACCACGAGAGTGTGAGGTTTTAACCAGATAGCTAAAGTTAGGCATTTAAATTAAACACAGCGAGAGCGCTTTAAAATAAATTAGAATTACTTAGTTTCCAAAAATTACCTCTAAACACTTATGGGCTAGCGAGAGCAGGCATAGGGCTTTAGGGATAAGATCTGATATAAGACCACGAGAGTGTGAGTTGAGGGTATTTAAACTGGTAACCTCTACCGAATAGATTAAGTAAACACCTTTATAAGCCTAGGTTAGATTGACCCACCTAAGTTAGTATAATTACATACCGACCGCCTTAGTATTATTTTATTAAAACTTAAATTTAATTCCGCCTTTAATATTTTAAAATCAACAAAAAAAAATCGTGACAACCATTCGCCTTAGATAAACTAGAAGTTCATCTAGCACTAAGTAACCATAGAATCCCTGTGGATCGATAATCTTAAATATTACTGCGATAGGCTGTGCACTTGCAGTAAGATACCGCTAGACACATAATTAGACACGTCTTTTGCCCATCAAAAGCTCATTTTGAAGGAAATTTAATTCTCTACAACTTTGTGTCTCACAAGCCAAGCCCAAAAATGCTTCATTTGGAAGGTATGAGCTAGGACATTATAGGTCCTTTTAAAAGTCAACAAAAAGTCAACAACTTCCAAAGAGCATAACATAAGAATGGTAAAAGATATGGACATGAGACCAAAGAGGTTGGTTAGAGATGATCCATACATTACTCAAGATGTCCTCGGAGAGTAGGCAAACGGTCTGTAAGAAGATCCATTCCCTAATCCAGGATATTTCCTGAAGATTTCATCTATCTGGTCTTGAATAGCCGGCAAACGATCTGTACAAAGATCCATTCCCTGGTTCAAGATATTTTTCAGAAAAACTAATCCTGGCGTTCTTTTGGCCCTTGAATAGCAGGCAAACGATCTGTATAAAGATCCATTCCCTGGTTCAAGAAAATTTTCGGAAGAACTAATCCTGACGTTCTTTTGGCCCTTGAATAACAGGCAAACGATCTGTACAAAGATCCATTCCCTGGTTCAAGATATTTTTCAGAAGAACTAATCCTGACGTTCTTTTGACCTTGAATAGCAGGCAAACGATCTGTACAAAGATCCATTCCCTGGTTCAAGATATGTTTCAGAAGAACTAATCCTGACGTTCTTTTGGCCCTTGAATAGCAGGCAAACGATCTGTATAAAGATCCATTCCCTGGTTCAAGAAAATTTTCAGAAGAACTAATCCTGACGTTCTTTTGGCCCTTGAATAGCAGGCAAACGATCTGTACAAAGATCCATTCCCTGGTTCAAGATAATTTTCAGAAGAACTAATCCTAACGTTCTTTTGACCTTGGAGAGTAGGCAAACGGTCTGTAAGAAGATCCATTCCCTAATCCAAGATACTTCCAGAAGAGATAATCGTCACGAATATTTATTTCTACTGTCCATTCAACAATTCAAATCATGTTGCATAAACGATTCAGAGACGGCCTATACGAAGACCTAGTACTGATATCCAATATAAACATAAAGACATCATCACATCATGATACCTTAGATGGCATCTCTAAGCCCATCTCCAGTTCTTCCAAGTGGCATCTTCAAGCCCACTCAAGCATATACAATTAATCATCAGTGTTACTTTACGCACCGACGAGTGAAAATTTTTGGGCTTTTGTGTTCAATCCCCTTCAACCTTCCAGCTCATGACTGACACATATACCAATCTAACCCCTCATGTTTCAGAAAATTGAACAGGGGCAACTGTTGCACCCCAAAATTTGCCCTCCACAAGACAAGACTTTGTGCACTAAGAGGTTCACAAGGTTGAAAGGTTCACAAGACATCTCATGAGGTTCACAAGGTTCTCAATCAATCAGAAAGTTTGACAATTCTTTCAGACAATGCATCCTCCTAAGCAATGCATCTTAAACTAGGGTTTTGACTTTTATCAGCCTAAATGGACTTCCAATTCTTCAAGTGAGCTTCATAACACCCTATATGTCTTCAAGAATCTCTATGTCAAGTTTCAAGACATTCCCAAAAGATTTGCTCAGTCAGATGATCAGAAAGGTTAAAATCAGTCAAGGCAGTCAAAAAGTCAAACTGAGGTCAACTGTGGTCAAACCAAAGTCAAACTTCATGATTTTTTGCCAACATCAAGTATATGAAGTAAAATTCATCATTTGATCAAGGGTTTATCATGATTCATCAAGGAGATTTCAGATCATCAAGAATCAGGAGTTTCTAAATTAGGGTTTTAACAGGAAAAGTCAACTGAACTTTGACCAGCCATAACTTTCACACGCTTCATCAAATTTTTTCCATCCAAAGCTCATTTTGAAGGAAATTTAATTCTCTACAACTTTGTGTCTCACAAGCCAAGCCCAAAAATGCTTCATTTGGAAGGTATGAGCTAAGACATTATAGGTCCTTTTAAAAGTCAACAAAGAGTCAACAACTTCCAAAGAGCATAACATAAGAATGGTAAAAGATATGGACATGAGACCAAAGAGGTTGGTTAGATATGATCCATACATTACTCAAGATGTCCTCGGAGAGTAGGCAAACGGTTTGTAAGAAGATCCATTCCCTAATCCAGGATATTTCCAGAAGATTTCATCTATCTGGTCTTGAATAGCAGGCAAACGATCTGTACAAAGATCCATTCCCTGGTTCAAGATATTTTTCAGAAGAACTAATACTGGCGTTCTTTTGGCCCTTGAATAGCAGGCAAATGATCTGTATAAAGATCCATTCCCTGGTTCAAGAAAATTTTCAGAAGAACTAATCCTTACGTTCTTTTGGCCCTTGAATAACAGTCAAACGATCTGTACAAAGATCCATTCCCTGGTTCAAGATATTTTTCAGAAGAACTAATCCTGACATTCTTTTGACCTTGAATAGCAGGCAAACGATCTGTACAAAGATCCATTCCCTGGTTCAAGATATGTTTCAGAAGAACTAATCCTGACGTTCTTTTGGCCCTTGAATAGCAGGCAAACGATCTGTATAAAGATTCATTCCCTGGTTCAAGAAAATTTTCAGAAGAACTAATCCTGACGTTCTTTTGGCCCTTGAATAGCAGGCAAACGATCTGTATAAAGATCCATTCCCTGGTTCAATATAATTTTCAGAAGAACTAATCCTGACGTTCTTTTGACCTTAGAGAGTAGGCAAACGGTCTGTAAGAAGATCCATTCCCTAATCCAAGATACTTCCAGAAGAGATAATCGTCACGAAGATTTATTTCTACTGTCCATTCAACAATTCAAATCATGTTGCATAAACGATTCAGAGACGGCCTATACGAAGACCTAGTACTGATATCCAATATAAACATAAAGACATCATCACATCATGATACCTTAGATGGCATCTCTAAGCCCATCTCCAGTTCTTCCAAGTGGCATCTTCAAGCCCACTCAAGCATATACAATTAATCATCAGTGTTACTTTACGCACCGACGAGTGAAAATTTTTGGGCTTTTGTGTTCAATCCCCTTCAACCTTCCAGCTCATGACTGACACATATACCAATCTAACCCCTCATGTTTCAGAAAATTGAACAGGGGCAACTGTTGCACCCCAAAATTTGCCCTCCACAAGACAAGACTTTGTGCACTAAGAGGTTCACAAGGTTCACAAGGTTCACAAGACATCTCATGAGGTTCACAAGGTTCTCAATCAATCAGAAAGTTTGACAATTCTTTCAGACAATGCATCCTCCTAAGCAATGCATCTTAAACTAGGGTTTTGACTTTTATCAGGCTAAATGGACTTCCAATTCTTCAAGTGAGCTTCATAACACCCTATATGTCTTCAAGAATCCCTATGTCAAGTTTCAAGACATTCCCAAAAGATTTGCTCAGTCAGATGATCAGAAAGGTTAAAATCAGTCAAGGCAGTCAAAAAGTCAAACTGAGGTCAACTGTGGTCAAACCAAAGTCAAACTTCATGATTTTTTGCCAACATCAAGTATATGAAGTAAAATTCATCATTTGATCAAGGGTTGATCATGATTCATCAAGGAGATTTCAGATCATCAAGAATCAGGAGTTTCTAAATTAGGGTTTTCACAGGAAAAGTCAACTGAACTTTGACCAGCCATAACTTTCACACGCTTCATCAAATTTTTTCCATCCAAAGCTCATTTTGAAGGAAATTTAATTCTCTACAACTTTGTGTCTCACAAGCCAAGCCCAAAAATGCTTCATTTGGAAGGTATGAGCTAAGACATTATAGGTCCTTTTAAAAGTCAACAAAAAGTCAACAACTTCCAAAGAGCATAACATAAGAATGGTAAAAGATATGGACATGAGACCAAAGAGGTTGGTTAGATATGATCCATACATTACTCAAGATGTCCTCGGAGAGTAGGCAAACGGTTTGTAAGAAGATCCATTCCCTAATCCAGGATATTTCCAGAAGATTTCATCTATCTGGTCTTGAATAGCAGGCAAACGATCTGTACAAAGATCCATTCCCTGGTTCAAGATATGTTTCAGAAGAACTAATCCTGACGTTCTTTTGGCCCTTGAATAGCAGGCAAACGATCTGTATAAAGATCCATTCCCTGGTTCAAGAAAATTTTCAGAAGAACTAATCCTGACGTTCTTTTGGCCCTTGAATAGCAGGCAAACGATCTGTACAAAGATCCATTCCCTGGTTCAAGATAATTTTCAGAAGAACTAATCCTAACGTTCTTTTGACCTTGGAGAGTAGGCAAACGGTCTGTAAGAAGATCCATTCCCTAATCCAAGATACTTCCAGAAGAGATAATCGTCACGAATATTTATTTCTACTGTCCATTCAACAATTCAAATCATGTTGCATAAACGATTCAGAGACGGCCTATACGAAGACCTAGTACTGATATCCAATATAAACATAAAGACATCATCACATCATGATACCTTAGATGGCATCTCTAAGCCCATCTCCAGTTCTTCCAAGTGGCATCCTCAAGCCCACTCAAGCATATACAATTAATCATCAGTGTTACTTTACGCACCGACGAGTGAAAATTTTTGGGCTTTTGTGTTCAATCCCCTTCAACCTTCCAGCTCATGACTGACACATATACCAATCTAACCCCTCATGTTTCAGAAAATTGAACAGGGGCAACTGTTGCACCCCAAAATTTGCCCTCCACAAGACAAGACTTTGTGCACTAAGAGGTTCACAAGGTTCACAAGGTTCACAAGACATCTCATGAGGTTCACAAGGTTCTCAATCAATCAGAAAGTTTGACAATTCTTTCAGACAATGCATCCTCCTAAGCAATGCATCTTAAACTAGGGTTTTGACTTTTATCAGCCTAAATGGACTTCCAATTCTTCAAGTGAGCTTCATAACACCCTATATGTCTTCAAGAATCTCTATGTCAAGTTTCAAGACATTCCCAAAAGATTTGCTCAGTCAGATGATCAGAAAGGTTAAAATCAGTCAAGGCAGTCAAAAAGTCAAACTGAGGTCAACTGTGGTCAAACCAAAGTCAAACTTCATGATTTTTTGCCAACATCAAGTATATGAAGTAAAATTCATCATTTTATCAAGGGTTTATCATGATTCATCAAGGAGATTTCAGATCATCAAGAATCAGGAGTTTCTAAATTAGGGTTTTCACAGGAAAAGTCAACTGAACTTTGACCAGCCATAACTTTCACACGCTTCATCAAATTTTTTCCATCCAAAGCTCATTTTGAAGGAAATTTAATTCTCTACAACTTTGTGTCTCACAAGCCAAGCCCAAAAATGCTTCATTTGGAAGGTATGAGCTAAGACATTATAGGTCCTTTTAAAAGTCAACAAAGAGTCAACAACTTCCAAAGAGCATAACATAAGAATGGTAAAAGATATGGACATGAGACCAAAGAGGTTGGTTAGATATGATCCATACATTACTTAAGATGTCCTCGGAGAGTAGGCAAACGGTTTGTAAGAAGATCCATTCCCTAATCCAGGATATTTCCAGAAGATTTCATCTATCTGGTCTTGAATAGCAGGCAAACGATCTGTACAAAGATCCATTCCCTGGTTCAAGATATTTTTCAGAAGAACTAATACTGGCGTTCTTTTGGCCCTTGAATAGCAGGCAAACGATCTGTATAAAGATCCATTCCCTGGTTCAAGAAAATTTTCAGAAGAACTAATCCTTACGTTCTTTTGGCCCTTGAATAACAGTCAAACGATCTGTACAAAGATCCATTCCCTGGTTCAAGATATTTTTCAGAAGAACTAATCCTGACATTCTTTTGACCTTGAATAGCAGGCAAACGATCTGTACAAAGATCCATTCCCTGGTTCAAGATATGTTTCAGAAGAACTAATCCTGACGTTCTTTTGGCCCTTGAATAGCAGGCAAACGATCTGTATAAAGATTCATTCCCTGGTTCAAGAAAATTTTCAGAAGAACTAATCCTGACGTTCTTTTGGCCCTTGAATAGCAGGCAAACGATCTGTATAAAGATCCATTCCCTGGTTCAATATAATTTTCAGAAGAACTAATCCTGACGTTCTTTTGACCTTAGAGAGTAGGCAAACGGTCTGTAAGAAGATCCATTCCCTAATCCAAGATACTTCCAGAAGAGATAATCGTCACGAAGATTTATTTCTACTGTCCATTCAACAATTCAAATCATGTTGCATAAACGATTCAGAGACGGCCTATACGAAGACCTAGTACTGATATCCAATATAAACATAAAGACATCATCACATCCTGATACCTTAGATGGCATCTCTAAGCCCATCTCCAGTTCTTCCAAGTGGCATCTTCAAGCCCACTCAAGCATATACAATTAATCATCAGTGTTACTTTACGCACCGACGAGTGAAAATTTTTGGGCTTTTGTGTTCAATCCCCTTCAACCTTCCAGCTCATGACTGACACATATACCAATCTAACCCCTCATGTTTCAGAAAATTGAACAGGGGCAACTGTTGCACCCCAAAATTTGCCCTCCACAAGACAAGACTTTGTGCACTAAGAGGTTCACAAGGTTCACAAGGTTCACAAGACATCTCATGAGGTTCACAAGGTTCTCAATCAATCAGAAAGTTTGACAATTCTTTCAGACAATGCATCCTCCTAAGCAATGCATCTTAAACTAGGGTTTTGACTTTTATCAGGCTAAATGGACTTCCAATTCTTCAAGTGAGCTTCATAACACCCTATATGTCTTCAAGAATCCCTATGTCAAGTTTCAAGACATTCCCAAAAGATTTGCTCAGTCAGATGATCAGAAAGGTTAAAATCAGTCAAGGCAGTCAAAAAGTCAAACTGAGGTCAACTGTGGTCAAACCAAAGTCAAACTTCATGATTTTTTGCCAACATCAAGTATATGAAGTAAAATTCATCATTTGATCAAGGGTTGATCATGATTCATCAAGGAGATTTCAGATCATCAAGAATCAGGAGTTTCTAAATTAGGGTTTTAACAGGAAAAGTCAACTGAACTTTGACCAGCCATAACTTTCACACGCTTCATCAAATTTTTTCCATCCAAAGCTCATTTTGAAGGAAATTTAATTCTCTACAACTTTGTGTCTCACAAGCCAAGCCCAAAAATGCTTCATTTGGAAGGTATGAGCTAAGACATTATAGGTCCTTTTAAAAGTCAACAAAAAGTCAACAACTTCCAAAGAGCATAACATAAGAATGGTAAAAGATATGGACATGAGACCAAAGAGGTTGGTTAGATATGATCCATACATTACTCAAGATGTCCTCGGAGAGTAGGCAAACGGTTTGTAAGAAGATCCATTCCCTAATCCAGGATATTTCCAGAAGATTTCATCTATCTGGTCTTGAATAGCAGGCAAACGATCTGTACAAAGATCCATTCCCTGGTTCAAGATATTTTTCAGAAGAACTAATACTGGCGTTCTTTTGGCCCTTGAATAGCAGGCAAACGATCTGTATAAAGATCCATTCCCTGGTTCAAGAAAATTTTCAGAAGAACTAATCCTTACGTTCTTTTGGCCCTTGAATAACAGTCAAACGATCTGTACAAAGATCCATTCCCTGGTTCAAGATATTTTTCAGAAGAACTAATCCTGACGTTCTTTTGACCTTGAATAGCAGGCAAACGATCTGTACAAAGATCCATTCCCTGGTTCAAGATATGTTTCAGAAGAACTAATCCTGACGTTCTTTTGGCCCTTGAATAGCAGGCAAACGATCTGTATAAAGATTCATTCCCTGGTTCAAGAAAATTTTCAGAAGAACTAATCCTGACGTTCTTTTGGCCCTTGAATAGCAGGCAAACGATCTGTATAAAGATCCATTCCCTGGTTCAATATAATTTTCAGAAGAACTAATCCTGACGTTCTTTTGACCTTAGAGAGTAGGCAAACGGTCTGTAAGAAGATCCATTCCCTAATCCAAGATACTTCCAGAAGAGATAATCGTCACGAAGATTTATTTCTACTGTCCATTCAACAATTCAAATCATGTTGCATAAACGATTCAGAGACGGCCTATACGAAGACCTAGTACTGATATCCAATATAAACATAAAGACATCATCACATCCTGATACCTTAGATGGCATCTCTAAGCCCATCTCCAGTTCTTCCAAGTGGCATCTTCAAGCCCACTCAAGCATATACAATTAATCATCAGTGTTACTTTACGCACCGACGAGTGAAAATTTTTGGGCTTTTGTGTTCAATCCCCTTCAACCTTCCAGCTCATGACTGACACATATACCAATCTAACCCCTCATGTTTCAGAAAATTGAACAGGGGCAACTGTTGCACCCCAAAATTTGCCCTCCACAAGACAAGACTTTGTGCACTAAGAGGTTCACAAGGTTCACAAGGTTCACAAGACATCTCATGAGGTTCACAAGGTTCTCAATCAATCAGAAAGTTTGACAATTCTTTCAGACAATGCATCCTCCTAAGCAATGCATCTTAAACTAGGGTTTTGACTTTTATCAGGCTAAATGGACTTCCAATTCTTCAAGTGAGCTTCATAACACCCTATATGTCTTCAAGAATCCCTATGTCAAGTTTCAAGACATTCCCAAAAGATTTGCTCAGTCAGATGATCAGAAAGGTTAAAATCAGTCAAGGCAGTCAAAAAGTCAAACTGAGGTCAACTGTGGTCAAACCAAAGTCAAACTTCATGATTTTTTGCCAACATCAAGTATATGAAGTAAAATTCATCATTTGATCAAGGGTTGATCATGATTCATCAAGGAGATTTCAGATCATCAAGAATCAGGAGTTTCTAAATTAAGGTTTTCACAGGAAAAGTCAACTGAACTTTGACCAGCCATAACTTTCACACGCTTCATCAAATTTTTTCCATCCAAAGCTCATTTTGAAGGAAATTTAATTCTCTACAACTTTGTGTCTCACAAGCCAAGCCCAAAAATGCTTCATTTGGAAGGTATGAGCTAAGACATTATAGGTCCTTTTAAAAGTCAACAAAAAGTCAACAACTTCCAAAGAGCATAACATAAGAATGGTAAAAGATATGGACATGAGACCAAAGAGGTTGGTTAGATATGATCCATACATTACTCAAGATGTCCTCGGAGAGTAGGCAAACGGTTTGTAAGAAGATCCATTCCCTAATCCAGGATATTTCCAGAAGATTTCATCTATCTGGTCTTGAATAGCAGGCAAACGATCTGTACAAAGATCCATTCCCTGGTTCAAGATATTTTTCAGAAGAACTAATACTGGCGTTCTTTTGGCCCTTGAATAGCAGGCAAACGATCTGTATAAAGATCCATTCCCTGGTTCAAGAAAATTTTCAGAAGAACTAATCCTTACGTTCTTTTGGCCCTTGAATAACAGTCAAACGATCTGTACAAAGATCCATTCCCTGGTTCAAGATATTTTTCAGAAGAACTAATCCTGACGTTCTTTTGACCTTGAATAGCAGGCAAACGATCTGTACAAAGATCCATTCCCTGGTTCAAGATATGTTTCAGAAGAACTAATCCTGACGTTCTTTTGGCCCTTGAATAGCAGGCAAACGATCTGTATAAAGATTCATTCCCTGGTTCAAGAAAATTTTCAGAAGAACTAATCCTGACGTTCTTTTGGCCCTTGAATAGCAGGCAAACGATCTGTATAAAGATCCATTCCCTGGTTCAAGATAATTTTCAGAAGAACTAATCCTGACGTTCTTTTGACCTTAGAGAGTAGGCAAACGGTCTATAAGAAGATCCATTCCCTAATCCAAGATACTTCCAGAAGAGATAATCGTCACGAAGATTTATTTCTACTGTCCATTCAAAAATTCAAATCATGTTGCATAAACGATTCAGAGACGGCCTATACGAAGACCTAGTACTGATATCCAATATAAACATAAAGACATCATCACATCCTGATACCTTAGATGGCATCTCTAAGCCCATCTCCAGTTCTTCCAAGTGGCATCTTCAAGCCCACTCAAGCATATACAATTAATCATCAGTGTTACTTTACGCACCGACGAGTGCAAATTTTTGGGCTTTTGTGTTCAATCCCCTTCAACCTTCCAGGTCATGACTGACACATATACCAATCTAACCCCTCAGGTTTCAGAAAATTGAACAGGGGCAGCTGTTGCACCCCAAAATTTGCCCTCCACAAGACAAGACTTTGTGCACTAAGAGGTTCACAAGGTTCACAAGGTTCACAAGACATCTCATGAGGTTCACAAGGTTCTCAATCAATCAGAAAGTTTGACAATTCCCTCAGACAATGCATCCTCCTAAGCAATGCATCTTAAACTAGGGTTTTTACTTTTATCAGGCTAAATGGACTTCCAATTCTTCAAGTGAGCTTCATAACACCCTATATGTCTTCAAGAATCCCTATGTCAAGTTTCAAGACTTTCCCAAAAGATTTGCTCAGTCAGATGATCAGAAAGGTTAAAATCAGTCAAGGTAGTCAAAAAGTCAAACTGAGGTCAACTATGGTCAAACCAAAGTCAAACTTCATGATTTTTTGCCAACATCAAGTATATGAAGTAAAATTCATCATTTGATCAAGGGTTGATCATGATTCATCAAGGAGATTTCAGATCATCAAGAATCAGGAGTTTCTAAATTAGGGTTTTCACAGGAAAAGTCAACTGAACTTTGACCAACCATAACTTTCACACGCTTCATCAAAAATTTTCGATCCAAAGCTCATTTTGAAGGAAATTGAATTCTCTACAACTTTGTGTCTCACAAGCCAAGCCCAAAAATGCTTCATTTGGAAGGTATGAGCTAAGACATTATAGGTCCTTTTAAAAGTCAACAAAAAATCAACAACTTCCAAAGAGCATAACTTAAGAATGGTAAAAGATATGGATATGAGACCAAAGAGGATGGTTAGAGGACTCTTTAAGCTTTCCAAAATTTCCAATAACACCTTCATAGCATTATAATTGAGGGATTTGTGCCCTTGCAAAGTTGGGAAAATTTTGAGAGGTTTATGAAGCAAATGGGGTCTTAAAACCAAAATTCACCAAATGGGCTTGCTTTTATGATCCAAACTCTTCCATGACATCATGCACGAATTAAAAATTATTTATTCATATTTTTATTCATTTTATTTTATTTATTATGATTTTTTACATTAAAAATCATTTTAAATGAAAATAAAATATAAAAGTGTGAATATTTGATTTGATTTTGGTTCTAGAAGGTCTTAATGGTTATTTAGAAGTGATTGAAACTATACAAATTCAGATCATACAAAAATAGCAATGATATATCCAAATTTTCAATATTTTAAAGGCATATCTTTTTCAATCTCTAACTATCCAAAAGTCCAAAATATGATGTGGTTTTTTAACCTAATTTTGTTCTACTACATATAGAGAACTCATACAAACACAAAGAAAAATTTTAGCCTCCAAGAGCAAGAACCAAATTTCCAGAAATTCAGAAAAAAAGCTATCCCCATCATCATCATTATCAAGTTCATACAAAAATGCATGAACTGAATTGAAATTTTGAAGCTTTCTTTAGTTTTTTTAATTCCATTTATTCTTGATATTTTAATCAATTTTGTTTATCTAACGTTGTTTGTCTCATGTTATAGAAGCTTTCTGGGTTGATTATTCGAAGCTTCATGACCAAAACCGAATCCTACCATAGTTAGGGTTTCAAGCTCAAATTTGAGGATTTTTACAAATTTCGCAGGAAATTTTAGAGGTCAAGAGGTTTATTCATGGGACTGCGTATAGCCTAGTGGCTAAGGTTGGAAACTGGAAGGTCAAGGGCGTGAGTTCAATTCCCACTCACAACATTTTGGGCAAAAACCTGTTTTTCTTTCATATTTTCCTTTAACTTCTCTAATTAACACATATTCTAATTGATTTATCCTTTTAACCATGATTAACCTCAAAAAATTTCTCTAAAGTAAATATTTTCCTATTTTCACTCGTTTTTATGTTATTCTTTATCCGCCTTATCATATAATATATGTTTTCCATGTTTAGTAACACAGACACACATGACCCAATGGTAAAGGTTCTCCAGAGGTTGGAATTAAAAGGGCTTGGGTTCAAACCCTGGACATAACATTTTGGCAAAGAAACATGGGTTCTTCATCATTTTCTTTCTTTTCCTTAATTTATCTTTTAAACATGGTTAACCTATTATTTTTAATTAACTTTTTTTTAACAAATCTATTTTTTATTAAATTTAGGTTAACATTTTTTTATTAGTATTATTACTTTTATATTTAGGTTTATTAAAACCTCAAACTTTTTTTTTATAAAAACCTTAATCAACATTTAAACGTTTTTTAATTTAATTAATTCTCATAATTCATTTTTCTTAGATTTACTTAATTATTAGGCTATTTTAATATAAACTGTTTATATATTTTCTTTTGTAAAACTCTACCTTGAAAAATTTTGTTATACTAACATGTTTTTTTTCATTTTTATTATATAATAGGTATTTGTTACACTTATTCATATGCAGGCCCACAACCTAGTGACAAGGAACTGAGGTTTGGAGCATTTTGATGAAGAAACATGGGTGTCCCAGTGACAAAGAACTCAATGAAGCAAAAAGGGCAAACCCCCAATATTTTGGGTATCTCTAACTTTATTTTTCCCTTTTTCATCATATTATGTATTTTCTTTGAATTTCCTTATTATTATTATTAAACTAATTTCTAAAAGATAAAACATAATCTTTTTTTTTTTTTTTTAAAACTTACATTTTTATTATAAACCTTAATTTTTTTTTTCATAAACCTTAATTTTTTCCCTAAACCCTAATTTTATTAACCCTAATTTTTATTAACTTTAATATTTAACTTAATTAAATAATTAATCATTTTTTATTATAAATAATTATTATTTGTTTATTATTATAATTGATATAATTTTCTTCTAAAAATTTTCTAAATCATTTATTTAACTTAAAAAATAATATTTTCTCTTAGATTGTTATTTTTCTTTATATTTTTGCTAACCCTTTTATTATTATTATTATTATTTCATTATTACTAACCATTTAAATTATTGCTTATTTATTATTATTATTTATCATTGTTTATATTTCTCGATTATATTGTAACTATCCCAAAGCTTTGTAATAGTTTAGGTTCATATTTTTGCTTTATTTTTATTGTAAATATATTAACTGTGTGGTTAGTAACTATTGGGTGTGCATAACATGTTTGTGATTAAAATTAATTTAGAAAATTAATTAAATAAGATAAATACTTTAAAATAAACACACACACACGTAAGTCGATCTTTGATCGCCATCCTACACTTTCTAAGGTTACCTCTCATGTTGCCTATTTTTAAGGTCAAGTAAGGTGTCTTAAGCAAAGTCCCTTCATAAATATCATCAAGTCCCTTCAGTTTATAAGATCAAGTCCCTTCGAGGTTGTCTACGATAAATGATCTTGTCCCTTCGAATAAAAGATGATAAGTCCCTACTAATTGCTAAAGACACCTTACAGTTGCCTAAACACAGATGTCCCTTCACATGTCCCTTATAACATCCAAGGTAATGACTACCTATTCCTTAATAATAGGGATAGTCTTACCATTGAAAGAACATTTAAGAACAGTAAAGATCTAAACTTAGGGTAGGTTCCTCTAAATACTTGCTCACTTATTCAAAAATACTTCATTACACTTCACATTTTAAACAATTTTCAAAACAAAGTCTTTATATATATCCGTACAAGGATCATTATAAAGTACTTAAGAAAATTTTTAATCACACACTACATTTTCTCAAAACAGTTTAAAGTGAGCTAAGTAACTAAGAGCCCATGGATAACCATGGATATAAATGGTGCTAACACCTTCCCTTTGTATAACTTACCCCCGAACTCAAAATATTTTTAAGGTCTTTCCTGTTCTTTTATATCCTTTCCTTTTGGATAAAATAAAAGTCGGTGGCTTCTCTTGCTATCCGCAACATTTAACTAAAGTCAGTTCTCCCACCGTGTTACAGAACTGGCGACTCTGCTGGGGATTTAATAAAAGAGGGGTACCCTTATGAAATAGATCACTTTAAAATTGTTTGCCATGTTTGCTTTATACTTATCTATTGGGTGCTCTTATGTGTGAAAGATCCTAACCCGAATCTAGTGTACCTTAGGTAAATGGAAATAGACCAAGGAAACTGTACGGCGTATACCGATATGGTTGATCTGGTGGCCATAGTTAGTGTGACTTCTTGGTTGGTGCTTATGTTCCTTAAGTAAAGTTGAGGATAATATGAGGCTGCCATATGTTGTCAATACACTAACTGACTTTTAGAACCCTAGTTATCCCATCTTGGCCTTTAGAAAGTAGTGAGATAACCGGCTTTGGTGAAGACTGAAGTTGGTTGATAGTCGATGCTACACTCATTGAGATCTTAAACTTGGAAGGTTTTGGTTGGCAAGTAAGTTGTCTACTGAACAATCACCCTTGTGAAGGATCAATGATATTGAGATCCCTTAGAACCTGGTTACTTTATAGGACAGGATGAACCACCTAAACTTTAGGGGAGGATACTTACCTTTAAACCTCATGCAAGCCTTCAAACCTAGGGTATTGTGTGACTTGTTTGTGTGTGCCACATGTTTGTGATTGAGCATAACATCATGACATCATGCATCATAAGCATAACATTTTCACTAACCATTTCAAGGACCAATGGATGTATCTTTGTTCTTTGTTGCAGGTCATGGCTTATGCTCGTAGGAATAATATTCGGGTCAACTTTGTAGAAATACCTCCTAAGCTTAAGGAATCGGTCTCTCAAGTTTCTGAAAATCCCAATTCATCAAGAGGCATGGTTACCTATTGGATCTAGTCACTTCAGGGTTCAATGAAAATATGATGAGTGTCCTATTTCAGTTCTTTGATCCTAAACATCACTGTTTCACATTCCCCGACTATCAGCTGGTTCCTACAATGGAAGAGTTCTCTAAACTACTGGGTATACCTATCCTTGATCAGAGACCCTTCACAGGCTTAGAGAAAGAACCTAAACCTGAATTCATTGCTGCATCCCTACATTTAAAGAAATCAGACATTGTCTTAGAAACAAGGAGTGGAGTTAAGAGTATTCTTGCTAAGGTATTGATGGAGAAAGCTCAAGTGTTCCTGAAGGCTATGAGATATGATTCTTTTGAGGAGATCTTAGCCCTATTGATCTATCGCTTAGTGTTGTTCCCCCAATCCATACCAATTCATAGACATACACGCCATCAACATATTTCTGACTCATAATCCAATGCCTACATTACTTGGAGACATCTTACACTCTTTTCATACCTGTACTACGAAGGCACGAGGAACTCTGATGTGTTGTATACCTCTATTGTCCAGGTGGTTTATTTCTCACCTTCCTCGATCAGTGATGAAGAATGAACAAGGGTTCAGGTGGTCCAAGAGGATTATGTCACTTTCTCATTCAAATATTCATTGGTGCTCTAGGTCTATGGAGAATGTTATTATCATTGACCGTTGTGGGGAGTTCCCTAATGTGCCACTCCTTGGCATAAGAGGGGGCATTACTTACAACCCTTCCTTAGCTTTACGTCAGTTTGGTTACGCATGGAGTTATGGTCCTCATGACATGTTGATTCAGGGTATTGTGTTCGACCACGACAACGATCTGCAAGGTTATCGTCAAAGGTTTATACGAGCATGAGGTAAAGTGAACAAGGTTGACAGCAAGACTCTAGAACCCAAGTACACCATTCCTATGGAACCTTATCTCAGATGGGTGCGATCTCGTGCTCAGACTCTTATGATGCCATATCCTGCTATCCTGCTAGTTACCATGGAGCCTGTTGCTGAAGGAGATACTTCTTATATCATTCTTCATTCAGACATGCCCACTAACATGGAAGAGTTACAAAGGTCCTAGATCCAGTTAAAGGAGCAAAGAGATACTTTTGAGTCTCATTACAAAGCAAGTCAAGAAAGAATCCTGGAGCTAACAAAACAACTTCACGAGGAGCGGAATCTCAACTCATACCTCAACACAAAAAGAAAATGTCCATCGGAGACTTAAAACCCCATTTTTTGTATTCATTTCATTTTTATTAAACAAATTTATTTGCTTACTAATAAAAGTTTACTTTATGGTTGTTTAAACAAATTTAAATCCTGCGGTCCTTGAAAACATTGCATACGCATTTACATACCATATCATTGCATCACAGGTTTCTTCTGAACAGGTATCTTATCTTCTCGCTGTTTATTTCAGCAGAAATGGCTCTCGAACAATCTGTCAAAGATCTTCAAGCTCAGAATGCTCAGTTTCAAGAAGTGATTCTGAATTTGTCCAAGGGGCAAGAAGAGTTAAAAGCACTCCTCTCTAAGGACATGAAGAAGAAGAATCTTGAGGACAACAAAGATGATCAGCTGAAACAACTACAAGCTGGGATGGCAGAGATGAGGATCCAGTTGAATGGCCAAATGGCTCTTATCCAGAGTTTGGCCCAGGGGCAAGAAGAGCTGAGAAGCTTTGTCAATAAGCTTCGGCATAACAGAGTTGAGAATCTAATCATCAGTCAACCTCCGTTGAAACAAGCCGACTTGGCTGAAAGGAAAGTAAGGATAAGAGAAGGAAAGAGACAGGCTACCACTGATTGTTCTTCAATGGAAGAAAGAAGACCCTGTAAGATTAATCCACTTCGACACAAGGAATATAAAAGATAGTTCATCAAATTCAACACGCCAATGCCACAAATGTTGTAATGCTTGTTGGAGATGAAGTTGATTTCCTTGGAAAATTCTCCTATAAATCCTAATACCTCCTCTCCTCACTATAATCCTAAGGCAAGGTGTATGTATCACTCTGACTGTCCTGGACATGACACTAATAACTGTTGGGCATTGAAGAATAAGATTCAAGACCTGATTGGCGAAGGAATACTCGAGGTTACGCCAGAAGGCCAGGTTGAGTTCTTCTATTGTCCATTAAGCATCAAAGTTTCCAGATAACTGGAGTGACGAGTTTAGAGGAAGAGGCTTTGAGAACATTTGAATTTTCGTTTGTAATTTCTTTTGTTTGTTTAAACACTTACTATTATGTTAAACTTTTGTTTCATTAATGCATTGCATATGTTTGTCTTGAATTAATCCATTCGTTTCACTATATTTTGAACTATGCTTCATATTTCTATTCTGTGATATTTAACTCCTGATAAAGCTATAAGCCTGTAGAGGGAGGATGGCGAAAATAATACCATAATATTAGGCAGTATGTTTTTGAACAGACCATGCTGACGATGTACAGGCATTGTTTCAATTCCTAAATATTGGAGATATAAGGAAGTTAATCCCTAGTCAACCCTTTTCAGCCTATGAAGTAGGAGTTTTTATTCTCGCACAAATTAAAACCCTTATTCATAACCCGGGGCAGGGTAGTTACTCGGTTAACTCAAATATGCCAATTATTTGTGTTGTACACAACTAATGATGGTTCTCTGTAATCATTAAACATGACAGTCAATATCCAGCAAAAAAAAAACCACTAAGTCAAAACCTATGAAGGAGACTTAGTAAAATAAATTGAGAAATTCCGCTGACTGTAATTTTGAAACAAACAGTTCAGGCAAAAAGAAGGGATAACAAAGTCAAAAGAAAAAAGAGGTCACTGTGAATCCTCAACAAAGAAAGATGACTGAATGTTCAAATAAATATTTGGTTTCTGAACCATCACAAATGTCAGTGTTAAAATTCCAAACTCCTTTGAGCCTCAATGCATAAGTTAACTGAGCATAGGACTGAAGAACATCATGGAGATTGGGCTGGGTACAAACAAAATTTGAGCCTTTATCCTTTGTTTCTTAAACCGTGAACCAGGCCACGTTACAACCCTTTAAAAGTCCTAACTGAAGCATGGTTAGTTCGAAAGCGTACTGCTACAAAAAGGTATCCTGACTCCTTTAAGGCTTATTATAAAACTTGAGTTAATATCACAGTTTTCACAAAAATTGTTTTTCTAAAATAACTTTTTTCAAAACTTCAAGACAGACATAAGCATTGCATTTTTGAATATATTTGTTTGCATATACCTGAGTGTTTGATAAACAGAGAAACTTACAGGATGAATGTTCAATAAACCAAAGTCCTTCCGATAAATAAAGTTGCTTCCTGGATCAAAGTACATGTATACAAAGGGGCATAGTCATTATCTCCCAATCAAGGGGCAGGCCATGATACTGTTCAATTCATTCGGGGCAATCAGGTCCAGATTCAACAATGCTTAATAGCCAGGGGCAGCTCTCCTCATATATTTGAATTACCAAGGGTAACATTACAGAGTTCATAATGCCAGGGGCATAGTCACTGTTTCCTAATCAAGGGGCATACCAACTTACTGTTCAATTCATTCGGGGAAATCAGGTCCAGATTCAACAATGCTTAATAGCCAGGGGCAGCTCTCCTCATATATTTGAATTACCAAGGGTAACATTATAAAATTCATAATGTCAGGGGCATATTATTGTGGGGCATTCTGCTTATTTCTCTTGAGGTAACTACATTCAGATACTTCCATTATGGGACAATTCATCCTCAACCAATGGGCAATGCTTTCTTTTCAAATCTAATACTCGGAGCGTATATGGTCCATCACAATTTGAAGACACGTTCCTCTCATTGTATTACCTTGATATTGGATTCTCAGCAGAAGCCATTGTGGAAATTAATTGTCTACGCCAGTAGTATCAGATGTTGTCAGTATCATGTCTTTGGATCCAGCTATGAGGATTTCTGGGAAGGTATTCAGGAAAGTTAAAAATCTCAGGAGCTCTAAATCCAATTGGTTATACACTCTCAAAGTTAAAACGATTCTGTTTTCGAGTTCAGCTTTACTTTTCCCTCTTTATTCAGGATTACTTTTCCTCTTTTACTAAAGCGAAAAATGTTTGTTGGTTATGTTTGAATGTATATATGCTTTGAATATGATTGATGCTTACCATAAATGCATGAAATGCAGTAATAGTATTTACTAAGGACGAACGAGGGTAGTAGTTCAACGAAGCTTCGCCGATTCATCCTCACAAGAAAACTACAAATCCCCAGTACAACAAATCTATGCTTCAAGTTACATCTCCCCTTGAATTTATGTCCATCTCTTTTATCCTCAGTCGGGATACTCAGGAACTTATTCCTTCAATAAAAATACGACGAACGAAGACGCGAGGTTATAAATACTATACTATCAAACAAGACGGGAACGAGTTCCTCATATTCTTTAGCAACGAATCAAGATTTATTTTCCCTAGCCAGTAGTTGTTGTACCAAGGATATTCAGACGCTTCAGGCCGCATGATTCATACATACATCATTTACATCATATCACAACATACATACATAATACATTTACTTAGGTGCATCAAACTATGCATGCATACATATTGCATAAACTAACATTCTCCTTGCAGGATAGTTATATGCAGATAAAACAATATCAACAATTCACAACAGGTCAGAGATGATCCATACATTACTCAAGATTTCCTCGGAGAGTAGGCAAACGGTCTGTAAGAAGATCCATTCCCTAATCCAGGATATTTCCAGAAGATTTCATCTATCTGGTCTTGAATAGCAGGCAAACGATCTGTACAAAGATCCATTCCCTGGTTCAAGATATTTTTCAGAAGAACTAATCCTGACGTTCTTTTGGACCTTGAATAGCCGGCAAACGATCTGTATAAAGATCCATTCCCTGGTTCAAGAAAATTTTCAGAAGAACTAATCCTGACATTCTTTTGGCCCTTGAATAGCAGGTAAACGATCTGTACAAAGATCCATTCCCTGGTTCAAGATATTTTTCAGAAAAACTAATCCTGACGTTCTTTTGACCTTGAATAGCAGGCAAACGATCTGTACAAAGATCCATTCCCTGGTTCAAGATATGTTTCAGAAGAACTAATCCTGACGTTCTTTTGGCCCTTGAATAGCAGGCAAACGATCTGTATAAAGATCCATTCCCTGGCTCAAGAAAATTTTCAGAAGAACTAATCCTGACGTTCTTTTGGCCCTTGAATAACAGGCAAACGATCTGTACAAAGAGCCATTCCCTGGTTCAAGATAATTTTCAGAAGAACTAATCCTGACGTTCTTTTGACCTTGGAGAGTAGGCAAACGGTCTATAAGAAGATCCATTCCCTAATCCAAGATACTTCCAGAAGAGATAATCGTCACGAAGATTTATTTCTACTGGTCCATTCAACAATTAAAATCATGTTGCATAAACGATTCAGAGACGTCCTATACGAAGACCTAGTACTGATATCCAATATAAACATAAAGACATCATCACATCCTGATACCTTAGATGGCATCTCTAAGCCCATCTCCAGTTCTTCCAAGTGGCATCTTCAAGCCCACTCAAGCATATACAATTAATCATCAGTGTTACTTTACGCACCGACGAGTGCAAATTTTTGGGCTTTTGTGTTCAATCCCTTTCAACCTTCCAGGTCATGACTGGCACATATACCAATCTAACCCCTCAGGTTTCAGAAAATTGAACAGGGGCAGCTGTTGCACCCCAAAATTTGCCCTCCACAAGACAAGAATTTGTGTACTAAGAGGTTCACAAGGTTTACAAGGTTCACAAGACGTCTCATGAGGTTCACAAGGTTCACAATCAATCAGAAAGTTTGACAATTCCCTCAGACAATGCATCCTCCTAAGCAATGCATCTTAAACTAGGGTTTTGACTTTTATCAGGATAAATGGACTTCCAATTCTTCAAGTGAGCTTCATAGCACCCTATATGTCTTCAAGAATCCCTATGTCAAGTTTCAAGACTTTCCCAAAAGATTTGCTCAGTCAGATGATCAGAAAGGTTAAAATCAGTCAAGGCAGTCAAAAAGTCAAACTGAGGTCAACTGTGGTCAAACCAAAGTCAAACTTCATGATTTTTTGCCAACATCAAGTATATGAAGTAAAATTCATCATTTTATCAAGGGTTGATCATGATTCATCAAGGAGATTTCAGATCATCAAGAATCAGGAGTTTCTAAATTAGGGTTTTCATAGGAAAAGTCAACTGAACTTTGACCAGCCATAACTTTCACACGCTTCATAAAAAATTTTCGATCCAAAGCTCATTTTGAAGGAAATTGAATTCTCTACAACTTTGTGTCTCACAAGCGAAGCCCAAAAATGCTTCATTTGGAAGGTATGAGCTAAGACATTATAGGTCCTTTTAAAAGTCAACAAAAAATCAACAACTTCCAAAGAGCATAACTTAAGAATGGTAAAAGATATGGATATGAGACCAAAGAGGATGGTTAGAGGACTCTTTAAGCTTTCCAAAATTTCCAAGAACACCTTCATAGCATTATAATTGTGGGATTTGTGCCCTTGCAAAGTTGGGAAAATTTTGAGAGGTTTATGAAGCAAATGGGGTCTTAAAACCAAAATTCACCAAATGGGCTTGCTTTTATGATCCAAACTCTTCCATGACATCATGCACGAATTAAAAATTATTTATTCATATTTTTATTCATTTTATTTTATTTATTATGATTTTTTACATTAAAAATCATTTTAAATGAAAATAAAATATAAAAGTGTGAATATTTGATTTGATTTTGGTTCTAGAAGGTCTTAATGGTTATTTAGAAGTGATTGAAACTATACAAATTCAGATCATACAAAAATAGCAATGATATATCCAAATTTTCAATATTTTAAAGGCATATCTTTTTCAATCTCTAACTATCCAAAAGTCCAAAATATGATGTGGTTTTTTAACCTAATTTTGTTCTACTACATATAGAGAACTCATACAAACACAAAGAAAAATTTTAGCCTCCAAGAGCAAGAACCAAATTTCCAGAAATTCAGAAAAAAAGCTATCCCCATCATCATCATTATCAAGTTCATACAAAAATGCATGAACTGAATTGAAATTTTGAAGCTTTCTTTAGTTTTTTTAATTCCATTTATTCTTGATATTTTAATCAATTTTGTTTATCTAACGTTGTTTATCTCATGTTATAGAAGCTTTCTGGGTTGATTATTCGAAGCTTCATGACCAAAACCGAATCCTACCATAGTTAGGGTTTCAAGCTCAAATTTGAGGTTTTTTACAAATTTCGCAGGAAATTTTAGAGGTCAAGAGGTTTATTCATGGGGACTGCGTATAGCTTAGTGGCTAAGGTTGGAAACTGGAAGGTCAAGGGCGTGAGTTCAATTCCCACTCACAACATATTGGGCAAAAACCTGCTTTTCTTTCATATTTTCCTTTAACTTCTCTAATTAACACATATTCTAATTGATTTATCCTTTTAACCATGATTAACCTCAAAAAATTTCTCTAAAGTAAATATTTTCCTATTTTCACTCGTTTTTATGTTATTCTTTATCCGCCTTATCATATAATATATGTTTTCCATATTTAGTAACACAGACACGCATGACCCAATGGTAAAGGTTCTCCAGAGGTTGGAATTAAAAGGGCTTGGGTTCAAACCCTGGACATGACATTTTGGCAAAGAAACATGGGTTCTTCATCATTTTCTTTCTTTTCCTTAATTTATCTTTTAAACATGGTTAACCTATTATTTTTAATTAACTTTTTTTTAACAAATCTTTTTTTTATTAAATTTAGGTTAACATTTTTTTTATTAGTATTATTACTTTTATATTTAGGTTTATTAAAACCTCAAATTTTTTTTTTATAAAAACCTTAATCAACATTTAAACGTTTTTTAATTTAATTAATTCTCATAATTCATTTTTCTTAGATTTACTTAATTATTAGGCTATTTTAATATAAACTATTTATATATTTTCTTTTGTAAAACTCAACCTTGAAAAATTTT
Organism: Lathyrus aphaca; assembly: GCA_963966055.1. Classification (NCBI taxonomy): domain Eukaryota; kingdom Viridiplantae; phylum Streptophyta; class Magnoliopsida; order Fabales; family Fabaceae; genus Lathyrus; species Lathyrus aphaca. The sequence goes on from OZ014523.1 coordinate 371,920,551, forward strand.
GTTATACTAACATGTTTTTTTTTTCATTTTTATTATATAATAGGTATTTGTTACACTTATTCATATGCAGGCCCACAACCTAGTGACAAGGAACTGAGGTTTGGAGCATTTTGATGAAGAAACATGGGTGTCCCAGTGGCAAAGAACTCAATGAAGCAAAAAAGGCAAACCCCCAATATTTTGGGTATCTCTAACTTTATTTTTCCATTTTTCATCAAATTATGTATTTTCTTTGAATTTCCTTATTATTATTATTAAACTAATTTCTAAAAGATAAAACATAATCCTTTTTTTTATTTTATTTTTAAAACTTACATTTTTATTATAAACCTTAATTATTTTTTTTCATAAACCTTAATTTTTTCCCTAAACCCTAATTTTATTAACCCTAATTTTTATTAACTTTAATATTTAACTTAATTAAATAATTAATCATTTTTTATTATAAGTAATTATTATTTGTTTATTATTATAATTGTTATAATTTTCTTCTAAAAATTTTCTAAATCATTTATTTAACTTAAAAAATAATATTTTCTCTTAGATTGTTATTTTTCTTTATATTTTTGCTAACCCTTTTATTATTATTATTATTTTATTATTACTAACCATTTAAATTATTGCTTATTTATTATTATTATTTATCATTGTTTATATTTCTCGATTATATTGTAACTATCCCAAAGCTTTGTAATAGTTTAGGTTCATATTTTTGCTTTATTTTTATTGTAAATATATTAACTGTGTGGTTAGTAACTATAGGGTGTGCATAACATGTTTGTGATTAAAATTAATTTAGAAAATTAATTAAATAAGATAAATACTTTAAAATAAACACTCACACACGTAAGTCGATCTTTGATCGCCACCCTACACTTTCTAAGGTTACCTCTCATGTTGCCTATTTTTAAGGGTAAGTAAGGTGTCTTAAGCAAAGTTCCTTCATAAATATCATCAAGTCCCTTCGAGGTTGCCTACGATAAATGATCTTGTCCCTTCGAATAAAAGATGATAAGTCCCTACGAATTGCTAAAGACACCTTACAGTTTCCTAAACACAGATGTCCCTTCACATGTCCCTTATAACATCCAAGGTAATGACTACCTATTCCTTAATAATAGGGATAGTCTTACCATTGAAAGAACATTTAAGAACAGTAAAGATCTAAACATAGGGTAGGTTCCTCTTAAGTACTTGCTCACTTATTCAAAAATACTTCATTACACTTCAAATTTTAAACAATTTTCAAAACAAAGTCTTTATATATATCCGTACAAGGATCATTATAAAGTACTTAAGAAATTTTTTAATCACACACTACATTTTCTCAAAACAGTTTAAAGTGAGCTAAGTAACTAAGAGCCCATGGATAACCATGGATATAAAGGGTGCTAACACCTTCCCTTTGTATAACCTACCCCCCGAACTCAAAATCTTTTTAAGGTCTTTCCTGTTCTTTTATATCCTTTCCTTTTGGATAAAATAAAAGTCGGTGGCGACTCTTATTATCTGCAACATTTAACTAAAGTCAGTTCTCCCACCGTGTTACAAATACTAGGGACAATCTTATCCTAGAAAGGAAATAAAAGAATACGAAAGACCAGTCTAGAGTAGGTAGCTCTCAGATACTTACTCAGTTTTTCAAAATACTCTTTACACCCCACTTTTCAAACAATTTTAAAACTTAAAAGCTTTGTATACATCCATACGAGGATCATTACAAAGACTTTTAAAAATTTCTAAACACACACTTCACATTTTTTTTAAAGAAATAAGTGAGCTAAGTAACTAAGAGCCCATGGATAACCATGGATATAAAGGGTGCTTACACCTTCCATTTATATAACCTACCCCCCGAACTTAGAATTTTTAAAAGGGTTTTCCTGTTCTTTTATATCCTTTCCTATTGGATAAAATAAAAGTCGGTGGCGACTCTTGCTATCCGCAACATAAATAAAAAGCCAGTTCTCCCACCATGTTACAGAACTGGCGACTCTGCTGGGGAAATTACTTAAAGAGGGGTTACCTTAGGAGTTAGGATCACTTAATTGTTTGCTTTGCTTGCTTTATATTTAAGGGATTGTTGTGGGGTTACTGTGTGAAAGATCCTAACCCGGATCTAGTGTACCTTAGGTAAATGGCAATAGACCAAGGAAATTGTACGCCGTATACTGATATGGTTGATCTGGTGGCCATAGTTAGTTTGACTTCTTGGTTGGTGCTTATGTTCCTTAAGTAAGTTGAGGATAATATGAGGATGCCATACGTTGTCATTAACACTAACTACCTTTTAGAACATTAATTGACCCATCTTGGCCTTTAGAAAGTAGTGAGATAGCCGGCTTTGGAGAAGTCTAAAGTTGGTTGATACTCGCTACTACGCTCATTGAGATCATAATCTTGGGAGTTTTTGGTTAGCAAGTCAGTTGCCTACTGAACAACAACCCTTGAGAAGGATCAGTGATATTGAGATCCCTTAGAACCTGGTTACTTTTGTAGGACAGGATAAACCAACTAAACTTCAGGGGAAGGGTACTTTCCTTTAAACCTCATGCAAGCCTCTAAACCTAGGGTTACTATGTGACTTGCTTGTGTGTGCCACATGTTTATGATTGAACATAACATCATAACATCGTGACATCATAAGCATATCATCTTCACTAACCATTTAAAGGACCAAAGGATTTATCTTTGTACTTTGTTACAGGTTATGGCTTCCACTCGTAGGAACACTATCCGGATCAATTTTGTAGGGATACCTTCCAAGCTTAAGGATTTGGTCTCAAAACTTCCTGAAAGATCCCAGTTCATCAAGAAGCATGGTTACCTACTGGACTTGGTTACCTCAGGGTTTGATGAAGATATGATGAGTGTCCTGTTCTAGTTCTTTGATCATAAACATCATTGCTTTACATTTCCTGATTATCAGCTAATACCTACAATGGAAGAATTCTCTAAGTTACATGGGGTACCTATCCTTGAGTAGAAACCCTTCATAGGCTTAGAGAAAGAGCCTAAACCTGAAGTCATTGTTGTAGCCCTATATTTGAAGAAATCAGACATTTTCCTAGAAACAAGAAGCGGAGTTAAGGGTATTCTTGCCAGAGTATTGATAGAGAAAACTTAGATGTTCTTGGATGCTATGAGTTACGATGCTTTTGAGGAGATCTTAGCCTTGTTGATTTATGGTTTGGTATTATTCCCTAATCCAGACCAGTTCATAGATGTACACGCCATCAACATATTTCTGACTCACAATCCAATGCCTACATTACTTGGAGATATCTTACACTCTCTTCATACTCGTACTACGAAGGCGCGAGGAAATTTGATGTGTTGCATAACTCTACTATATAGGGTGTTTATTTCTCACCTTCCTCGATTTGTGATGAAGAAAGAAGAAGGTTTGAGGTGGTCTAAAAGGATAATGTCACTCTCTCATTCAGATATTCATTGGTGTTCCCGATCTATGGAAAATGTCACTATCATTGACCGTTGTAGGGAGTTCCCTAATGTGCCAATCCTTGGCATAAGAGGGGGCATTACCTAAAATCCTTCTTTAGCACTACGTCAGTTTGATTATTCTTGGAGTAATGGTCCTCATGAAATGCTTATTCAAGTTATTGTGTTTGATTACGACAATGATCTTCCAGGTTACCGTCAAAGGTTTATACGAGCTTGGAGTAAAGTGAAAATGGTTGATAGTAAGACTTTGGAACCAAAGTACTCCATTCCTATGGAACCTTACCTCATATGGGTGCAGTCTCATGCTCAGACACTTATGATGCCATATCCTATTGTTCTACCAGATACTATGGAGCCTATTGCTGAAGGAGATGTTCCTTATACCATCCTTCATCCAGATATGCCCACTGATTTGGAAGAGCTGCAGAAGTCCTGGATCCAACTGAAGGAGCAAAGAGATACCTTTGAAGCTCAATTCAGGGTTAGCCAAGAAAGAGTGTTGGAGCTGACAAAGAAACTTCACGAGGAACGGAATATCAACACATATCTCAACACCAAGAGGAAGCGTCCATGGGAGACTTAATTCTCATATGTTTTATTTTCTTTATAAATTTTGTTTGTTTTAATTTGTAAGCCCAAGGGGCAATATTATTTCAAGCCTACTAATAAAAGTTTTGTTTTTGTTTGTTTTAACAAATTTAAATCATGCAAGTCTTTGAAAACATTGCATATGCATCTACATACCATATCATTTCATGACAGGTTTTTATAACAGGTTTTTGAATGCCCAGTTTCAAGAGATGATTCTGAACTTGTCCAAGGGACAAGAATAGCTGAAAGCACTCCTGACCAAGAAGAAGAAGAAAACCAAAAAAACAGTTGGCTTCATCAGTTTGGGAAGAAGATTCAGAGCTCCAATCAAGACAGATGATGAAGTTGAAAACCCTGGAGATAAAGATTCTACAAAAGCGGAAGGATGTCCACATGGTACTTCTATGAATTCTGATTATGAGGAGAATTATTATCATGCTTCAACTAGTGATGAGAAATATAAGTTGCTGGAGGACCGTTTGAATGCTATGGAATTACAGAAGACTCATGGGGTTAGATTTTGAAGATCTGAGTTTGATCTCTGGAGTTGTCATCCCTATTGGTTTCAAGGTTCCTAATTTTGTGGTGTATGATGGTGTGTCATGTCCTAAGTTGCATCTGAGGTCTTATGTCTGGAGAATCCAACCACACACTGTTGACAGGAAGTTGTGGATTCATTTCTTTCAAGAGAGTTTATCAGGAGCTCAACTGGAATGGTACTATCAACTTGAGAGTATCAATATTCGTACTTGGAATGATCTTGTTGAGGCCTTCTATAGGAAATATCAATATAACTCTGATTTAGTACCAACTCGCATGCAACTCCAAAGCATGTCTATGGGTTCTAAAGAAAGTTTCAAGGAGTATGCCTAGAAGTGGAGAGATATTGCAAGCAGAGTTCAACCTGCCTTGACTGACAGGGAATTTGTTGATATGTTTATGAGTACGTTAACTGGTCCTTTCTACAGTCATTTCATTGGAAGTTCATCATTTGGTTTCACTGAATTGATAATGACTGGAGAACATGTGGAGAGTGGAATACGAAGTGGTAAGATACAAGTGGTTGCCTCTTCAAGTACTACCAAAAACCCTCTAATGGGAAGAAAGAATCTAATGTTTTGTATGGCCAACAGGGTCGTAACATGAATAATCAATTTGTGGGAGTAGTCCTCATCTCTAATCCTGCACCTACACCATAAGATCAACAACAGAATAGTCATTCTAAGCTTAAGAGGCAATTTACAAAGATCAATATGTCGTTGGCTCAGGCTCTGTAACACATGTTGAAGGGAGAATTGATTACCTTGAGGGATCCTCCTCAGAACATCAATACTACCTCTCCTTGTTTCAATCCCAATGCAAGATGTGCATATCACTCCAATTGCCCAGGCCATGATACTAATAACTGTTGGGCGTTGAAGAATAAGATCCAGGATATGATTGATGCTGGAGAAATTGAGTTTGATCCTCCTGAGACTCCTAATGTGATTACTGCTCCTATGCCCAAACATGAGAAGACTGTTAATGTTGCTGATGATGGTTATTATGTTTCTTCGGTGACTGATTTGACTAATCCTCTGGCAATTGTTAAGAAGAAGCTGCAGCAAGCCAATTTATTTCCGGGTTACAATGAAGACTATTTTTATTGTTCCTTTCAACCCAATGATTGTTGGAAACTGAAAGAATGTATTAAGTGTTTAATGGAAAACCGTACTATATTGTTTGAGAAGACCCCTTATGTAGAGAGCTTATGTGAAGGCCTATCCCAAGATCTGAAGCTTGAAGATGTGTATGTGGTTACTAGTACTCATGTGAAGATCACTTCTAATGGTCCTGTGAGGATTACATCTAAAGGTCCTGTGAAGATTACTGCTGAGCCAAAGGTGGCTCCCCTGATTATTACTACTCCTGGTCCAATTCCATATTCTTCTGACAAGGTTATCCCTTGGAATTATGGTTCTGATGTTTATATCCATGGTATCAAGAAAGAGCCTCTTACTGATATACTTGTTGCAGATACTAATCCCGATGTCGACAATATTGATGGGACTTGTAAAGTTACTAGGAGAGGAAGAATTTTATCTCCAGAAGACACTTCAAAGACTGCTGCTGCTCCAGTTCATATCTTCAACCCGGGGCCAAGTACTGAAGCCCGGGGCAAAGAACCATTGATTGAGCCTGTTCAGGCTGAAACACTAGTTACTAAAGACCTCTCTAAACAGATGGATGAAGTATTGAAGATCATCCGCAAGAGTGATTATAATATTGTTGAACAATTGGGCATACTCCCTCTAAGATCTCTATGTTGTCTTTATTTCTATGTTCTGAAGCCCATGCAAAGGATTTAGTGAAGTTCCTGAAGGCTGCTCATGTACCACATGAAATCTCCGTGGACCAGTTTGAGAATTGTGTTGCCAACCTGACTACTGATAATAGCTTGGGCTTTTCTGATGCTGATCTAACCCCTGCCAAAATAAACCACAATAGAGCCATGCATGTCTCCATTGAGTGTAGGGGCACAACTTTGTCTCATGTATTGGTGGATAATGGTTCCTCTTTGAATGTGTTACCGAAGGATGTTCTAGACAAACTCAACCTCGAAGATATTGTGCTAAAACCTAGTAACATGGTTGTAAAAGCCTTTGATGGATCAAGAATAATGGTGCACAAAGAAGTTGACCTCCCAATAAAAGTGGGTTCTCAAGTCTTTGATTCTACATTCTATGTTATTGATATTCGTCCTTCCTATACCTGTCTGCTTGGGTGTCCCTGGATACATGGGGAAGGTGTTGTGACTTGCATTTTACACCAGAAGCTAAAATATCTAGTGAAGAACAAGGTTGTCACTGTTTATAGTGAGGAAGAGTATATGGTCAGTCATGTAAACAATTTCAAGTATGTTGAGATGGAGGGTGAATTTATTGAGACTCATTTCCAAACATTTGAAGTGGTTCCTCAAGTTGTTCCTGCTGCTGACCCCATCCCTACTGCTAAACCAGTTCCTGTTGTTACTAGAGTACCCCCTATAATGCCTTCTCTGAAGGATGCAAAAGATGTAGTTGAAGAAGGTGGTTGTACTATTTGGGGTCAGCTTCCTGAAATTCCTTACAAGTCTGACAAGTTTGGTTTGGGTTTTACTGCAGAATCTCAAAAGGCTGTTCGTCGTGCTCGTGCCATTCGTATCACCAGGAAAGGAGTTCAGAGGAATCAAGTCAATACGGTGGAGGATTCTAATGAGGACTATAACTTGGATAGTTGGATCTTTCCTACCATTGGCAGTAGGCTCAATAATTGGAAGGATGAAGACATTATTTCTATCTCCTTTAGTCAGGAGTAAATACTATTACTGTGTTTCTTATTTTTAAGTTTTTAATTTCAAACAATTAAAATTTTAAGCCTTGTGCCTTACCCGAGGCATAATGGTATGGTTGTTAGGGATGTCATTTCATTTGCATATCTTCATTCAATAAAATCAATGGACGTTTTTACTTTCGTAAATATTGCACTCTTTATCTTTCTTTTATTTTTCCTTTATCAAAAAGCTATGTGTTCTTACACACACCCACGTCATTAAAATGCAGATCCTCATCCACTTTGGATTCTGTTGATAACAATTATGCTATGGCCAATTATAACTTCGATAAATCTGATCTATCAAGCCGAGGATGGAAAGGAGGAAGATTGTGAAGTGTCTGTAGAGCTTGCTAGGTTGTTACAGCAAGAAGAGAAAGTTATACAGCCACATGAAGAACCAATTGAAGTTGTGAATTTGGGAACTGAGAAAGACATGTAAGAGGTCAAGATATGAGCTAAATTAGAAGACAGTGTTAAGAACAGATTGATTCAAATGTTACATGACTATGTGCAGATCTTTGCTTGGTCTTATGAGGATATGCCGGGACTTGATACTGATATTGTGGTTCACCGTCTGCCAATGAAGGAGGGTTGTCGTCCAATAAAGCAGAAAGTTTGTCGTATGCATCCTGAAATGTCAGAAAAGATTAAAGCAGAAGTGATGAAACAATTTGATGCAGGGTTCCTAGCTGTCACTTCCTATCCTCAGTGGGTTACAAATGTAGTACCAGTACCTAAGAAAGATGGTAAAGTATACATGTGTGTAGATTACAGGGATTTGAACAAAGCCATCCCTAAAGATGATTTTCCGCTTCCACATATTGATGTTATGGTAGACAACATTGCTCAACATAAGGTATTTTCTTTTATGGATGATTTCTCTGGTTACAATTAGATTAAGATGGCACCTGAAGATATGGAGAAGACTACATTTGTTATACAATGGGGCATCTTCTGTTATAAGGTAATGTCATTTTCTTTGAAGAACGTCGGGGCAACATATTAGCGTGATATGGTAGCTTTATTCCATGATATGATTCACCATGAGATAGAGGTATATGTTGATGATATGATAACCAGATTTCAGATTGGAGAAGAACATCTTGATCATCTGCATAATTTGTTTGAGAGGTTGAAGATGTACAAGTTGAGATTGAATCTAAACAAATGTACCTTTGGAGTAAGATCAGGTAAACTTTGGGTTTCGTTGTCAGTGGTAAAGGTATTGAAGTTGACCCTGCAAAGGTAAAAGTTATATAAGATATGCTTGTTACCCGTAATAAGAAAGAAGTCAGAGGTTTCTTGGGATGACTGAACTACATCGCAAGATTTATTTTCCAATTAACCGCTACTTGTGAGCCAATCTTCAAGTTATTGAAGAAAGATCAAGTAATGGAATGGAACGAAGAATGTGTAAACACCCCAAATTTTCCCTCACCCATTCACACCATGACTTGTGACTCTTTTCATTTGCATAAGTTCAACCATAGCATCTCATATTGCATTTTTGTTTCACTGCATTAATTCAAAGTCATCTGCAGCTAGGGTTTGTGATCTGAGCCATCCCTGAGCTATTTGAGCCACTCCAAAGGCCATTAATCACTTCAAAGGGGTCCATGTATGTTCAAGCATCATATTATATCTTCACAAGGTCAAAGAAGTCAAAGAATCACAAGAACTGAAAAAGGCATGGAAGTAGAGCCAGGTTTAACTAAACAGGTGACCTAAAATTAGGGTTTTGGTTTCAGAGGCCATAAATCCAAATTTTTTGGTCATTCTTGTTTATATTGATCTCTATATGATATGAGGATCATGAATATCAATTTTCATGAAGAAATTCAGTGGGGAAGGCATCTGATTAAGAGATGACTTCCTGAGCAAGTCAGTGCAAAATCAGGGCATCTGAGGCCCCCAGTGACCCAAACAAAGGGTGTTCTCCATCATTTTGAATGTGTATGATCTTTATTTGATCATAGAAGATGTTAGAAGTTCACAAAATTGAAGAATTTCTAGCCATTTGCAAAGTTGCCATTTTGGGAAAGTGACTTGTAATGTAAACTTGCCATTTTGGGAAAGTTTTTCAACCTCCTCTTTTTGATTCAAAAATGCTTCAAATGAGGAAACTTTGGTCATGAAAGTTGTAGATTGGATCATTCCCTTTTCAAAAAGTACAATAACTCTTTCCAATTCATTTTGGATCAAAAGTTATGGCCTTGCAAAGTTGGGAAAAATCATGAAATTTTCACTTTTGCACAAAGAGGGAAACTTGCAAATTCACATGCCAAGCCTTTATGTGACCTCTAATTGATTTCTAACCATTGCACAAACATCACACATGACCTAAAATTCAGAATGCACCAAAGAATTACCCATTTCCATGTCTTGATCATTAAGAAACTTCAAAAGGGCCAAACTTTGTGAAATTTGCAAAACCTCACATAAACTCCAATCCACTTGCAAATTGGCCTCAAATTCATTTCCATGGTTCTCCTTGATCACAGCTTAACCAAGCCATGCCTCTAAACCAGCCTGTCATGACCCATACCTCAAAGGACACCTAACATTGACTTTTGGCAAAATGGACCATACCAATCAACATAGGCCAGCAACAACTCTCTGACCTATCCCAACTTGATACATGGACAAAATGGAACTCAACACAACACACAACACGGCCTGAGCTCTCCCACAAGTCAGCATTCTCCAAAATCCCCCTTTATGCATTTTGCTTCGAATCTCAATACACAAGCCACATACCTCAAAACAAACATCACAGAATCACTCACCATGATCCTCTGATCATTTCCCAACCATTACTTTGCCCTGAAACCTCCCACATCAAAAACACGATTTCCCTCCCCCATAAACCTGAGCTTCTGCAAACTTCCTCTAGAGGCCATATAAACTCCAGCTAAGCATCACAAACATCTGGGGAGGATCATTGGAGCTTGTTTGGACAAAAGAAGCAGCCAGAAAGCACCCAAAGCAAAAGCTCCAGTTCAGGTGAGCTCAAGAACATTTTTTACAGAACTTTGATTTATTGTTATAAAATGATTCTATGAGTTGCACTGATCATCTTGATGTGTTTGGTTTTGAAAATGGTCAAGAAATAAGCATGTACTGACTGTCTGAAATTTTTCCCGTAAAAATGATTTTGTTTGTTTCTCTTGATTCATGAAAAATAAATGATTTTTGTTGTGGGGTTTATGTTTAATGATGTTCATGGATTGATTCTGGAGAGTTTGATGAAGTTTTGATGCGTATTGAGTGAGATAGTAAAAAGATTGGCCGAAGAAGATGACCGGAACACTGTTCCGGTCACCTGAGAGTCATTAGGGCTCAGGATTATGGCTAATGACATAATTAAGCAAGTTTGAATTCTGGCCGTTCGTTTGCGCACTAAGTCAATTCCCGCGTCCCTGAGTTTGAACCACAGTCCTTGGATTGTTTCTCTTTCTCATTTTTCTTTTTAAATTCATTTAATTTCATTTGTTTTATATTTAACTTCAACGAATTTTTAAAAATAGCAAAATACTTTATAAAATTCTGAAAATTTTTGTCAAACATTTCATTAATTTTCAGAACCCAAAAATATTTTTATTTTTATTTTTTGCATTAAAAATTATTTTTAAATCATTTAAATGTTTATTTTTGATTAGTTAATAAAAATTAATTAATTAAAAATGCATTTAGGTATTTAAAAATCACAAAAAAAATTCACATTGCATTTTAAAACATTTAGAAACATTATCAAACTCTCAAAACAAATTTCTTTTTGGTCCTTGATGCATTTTGACAATTTTTATTGGAATTAAATTTGTTTAAAGGCATTATTTTGATCCTAACTTGAAAAAATCCATTCTGCCTAACCATGAAGAGTTTGATGATAGTTCTTCTTGCATTGAATCCTTCATGGCATGTAGTTTCTAGGGTAAAATTGGTTTGCATTTATCTTTCATTTTCAATTTAATGAGCATTTTTCCTTTTAAGGTACCTTGAAACCCTAGTTAACTTAGAAAAATCACAACTTCCATTAGGTTTAGATTTAGGTCTCCTCCTTTGGGCAGTGAACTTGTGTAGGGTTAGGGTTCCTTTGATCCCATTTTCAATTTTTTTATCATGTCATGTGCTTCTGGTTTTGAATTTTTGTGTTGCATATTGTTCATAAACCCTAATTCTTGCCTTCCTTTGCATTCATCTCTCATTTGCTTGCATTTAAGAACTTGCCATGACATATTGTGCATCCACATGATTCATAAGACATCTTAGGACATATTGGAATCATGTTTGATCATTTCATCTTTCATTTGCCATGCTATTCATTCATGTCATTTCATAAACTTTCATGAACTTTCATGGTTCAAAGCATGCTTCATTTGCATCCTCATCCTTGTATGATCATCCATAACTCTTGACATGTGTGTCGCTCCCGGGATTTTCATCCTAGTACAAACGCGAAAGTGGCGCGGAAAGGTAGAGTCGCCAGCCAGACATTTTTATCCCGAATGAATGGGAAAGGTAATGTTGCACAAACCTGAGGAAGAAGGAAAAGGACGAGGCCTTGCGAACCAAAGATCGGGGTTCGGGAGTCGGTTACGAATTGGGAAGGTATTAGCACCCCAATCCGTCCGTCGTACCCGACGGGATCCACGCTTGCTTGCTTTGTTTCAAAGGGTGAGAAAATAATAATGCTGCTGAATAAAACCGCTACTGGAACTGGAATGAAAATGAGAAAGGAATTAAAAAGAAAATGAACAAAAGGGGAAATGTAGGGAAAATAAAGAGTGTGCTCGAACGGGCCCTACCCCGCTGCCTACGTACCTCATCGGGATAATGAGGATCAGAGTCGACGTAGTTCGCCTAACCTAGGCGGGAACTATTTGCTTGTGTTTTTTACAGCTGGAACTGCGTATGTCTATGCTCAGGTGTTGCAGACTCGTCTGGTACGAGTGCGTTAACCGTCTTGCATGCGAGACAAGTAGTCGCGAGTTCGCGTTGTGAGTGAATGAGGTGAGAGAAGAAGTTCCCGCAGGATAGTCGGTTATTGTTTGTTTTTGGCTTTTAAAAGAAGTGTTTTGAATTTGTTTGTGAACTGTCTTGTACTAAGACCTATCCATCGCGGGAAGTATTTACACCTCGCCCCGAAACAGGACGCGTATAACCACTCCGCAACAAAGTCTCGTGTCGTACAAGATTGTTCGGTTTTTAATAAATGTTTTATTGCTTTTCTTTTGAGATGAGAAAGAGAATGACTCAAGTTGAGAAAGGAAAAAAACTAAGGGGGCCTAAGACACAACCCTAAGTTATTTATTTACAAAGGGAGATCCTAATGGTTAGTGAGGTTTCTAATCCTAAGGAAAAAAGGAAAAGAAAAAAAGGAAAAAGGATGCAACTTACTTCCTAAGGAAGATAAGTTGGTCCTAACAAGGGGGAATCCTACCAAACACAAATATGGAAGGAAAAATGAATTAAAAAGCCTAAAAGAAATGCATAAAAAAATAAAGGATAAAGTGAAGTAAACTTACCTCAATCTTCCCCCCTACAAAACAAGTGATTAGTGTGCAATTTATTAAAAAGAATAAGGCAAACACACATTAATTAAATCCTAATTTAACTTTGGACCTAAACTAGACCCTATTCTAATCCTAAAGGAACTAAAAAAATGCTAACTAAAATACAGCACCTATTACAGCCCCCTAATACACAAACAGCTATGAAACTAAGCCTAACACAAACCAGCTTTTTACAGCCAGCATGCAGCATGAAAAAGAAGGTGTAAAAAGTCAAATGCAGCATGTACACATAACAAACAGCACACATTTTACAGCACTTATGTAAAACAACAGCTATGAAATGCAAAATCCAGAATTGATTATTTTCATTTTTTAATGCACAAACTCAATTAAAAATGCACTAAACACATCACAAACATGCATTTGAACATGGATCAACATCTATAAATGCAAGAACATGAACATTATGGATTATTCAAGAATGCATCATGTGAATTGTGCAACAAGTAATGCAAAAATGAATCACATGAACATGCATATGAACATGGTGATTATTGATTATGAACATGCAACATGATGATTCAAAAATATACTAAACTCAATGCAAAATTCAGAATTAAATTTATGCAAATGCTATGATCAAGCATACAACTAAATGCAACCAAATGCACATACATACATGTTTATGCCACATGCAACATGCATCAACATAATGCGAAATGATGAAATGCAATGCAAACATGTAAAAACAGAATGCAACATGATTATTACATACCTAATGATGCACAAACATGGTAACAAAATGCAAGAAATCAAGGCATGCACAAAAAACACAAAAACCGCATAAAACGCAACATAAACGGAATCGTGTCGAAACGACTCGAAATGGGGGAACTAGCTACTGGAAATGGATCCAAAAATTCCCTAAAATCACTACCTAAACAAGTATGAACATTAGAGGCACTAGGACTTAGGGCTAAGCAATCAAAGAAACCAAAAACACAAAAATCCACAGCGTTAACCGGTTAACCATATGCGTTAACCGGTTAACAGACCCAAAACAGAAGCAATTTGGCCAAAACACGCACGCGTTAACCGGTTAACCCCATGCGTTAACCGGTTAACCCTGAACAGAATTGAAAAAAGCTTTTTAAAAAAAGTGCTTTTGGCCACAAACTTGCTTATAGACAATCCTAACATACCTAGGGACATGCTACCACTAATTTCTACTTATTCGGAGCTTATTTACACATGATAAAACCTATATCTATTAACACCTTAAGAGCCAATTCAACAAAAATCACAAAATGCAAACAACACATAAAGAAAATGAAATCGATCGCAAGCAAAACAAAAAGCACTTAAAGAATGCCGAAACGGCGAGATGAAGAGAATAACTTAAAGAAGAAGTGATTAAGATCACCAACCTACGAAGCGGAGGAGTGCTTCGGTGATTGTTGCAAGTATTGGAGCTTGAATCGAAAAGAAAACCGAAAACCGAGAAATCGCAAAATAAATGCGTTCTTGAGCTTGAATCTTCGTGTGCTTCCGATAAGTCGATAATCCTCACAAAATTCAGTAGCTTCTTCTTCCACAATCCACAAAATCCATGGAGGTTGAGGCTTAAGCTTCAAGATCTTCAAGTTTCAATGTGAAACTTGAAGAGCTTATTTGAAAAAGCTTTGGTGAAAGGGAGAGGAAAAGTGAGAGAGAAAAAGTGATTCTCAAAGAGTGAAAAAGTGAAAAATGGTGTGAACCCTCTTGGTTTGGATGAAAATGACTTAAATAGGGCTTAGGTTAGGAGCTAGGTTTGGGTTTGGGGCCCAAAAAATAGGTTTGGGATCCAAAATTAGGTTTGGAAGTTAGTTAGGGTTAGGGTTGGAAAAGAGAATATTCCTTGGAATATTCCTTGGAATATTCCTTGGAATATTCCTTGGAACACTCTAGAAGATGGTGGAAGGTGGTGGAAGCTTCCAAGGGAAATGGAGTGGAATTGAAATGGAAAAATGAGATGGAAAGAATGAAAGGAAGTGTGGAAAGAAAGTGGAAGGAAAGGTGGAGGGAAATGCAAAACCAACTACTTTTCAAATGATTTTTCTTTGATTTTTTCATGATTCCTCCATCGTTTCTTGACCAAATATGAACCATAGGATAATTGTAACCCTAATTTCACGATCACGATCTTAAAAGTCCGGAGTCGATCCCTTTTTTACCTAGCTCGGTCGCCTTTTCTCCAATTCTTCGATTTTCCGTCGTCTGGCCAGTCGAACCCCTTCCAAAATGAATTTGTGGACGAGATTTGAACCCTAGGCACTTGACATCATATATAAGTCAAAGAAATCTACTTTGACTCAAAAATTTATGCGGAAACCCTGTAGAAATGAAACCCTAATTCGGCTCTTTTCCCTCAAGAAGTATTGCACTGCTTGCCTCCTTCAATCAAACCAAAACTTTCCATGACTTGTGGCTTCAAGTGAAGACTTGTGGGATATTGTGAACCCTTTGCACAAGGTTGAGAAGCTTTGTGGCCCTTCGGTAGCCTCTTCATTACTTTCGGTTGCTTCGATCATTGATCACATACCCATGCCTCGGCTATGCTATATATGATGCAATGTTTTTTTTTTGGTTTTATGAATCCATATATGCAAAATGCTATGCAAAATGTTGAGGAAATGAGAGGGCAAATTTTGAGGTATTACAGCTGCCCCTATTCAATCAACTGCAGACCTGAACGGATAATTGCAACAGCTCTTAGACGTTCAAGGTATGGAGTGATTGAATACTCGAATAAAACCTGAAAATTTGCACACCAAGAGTAATGGAAATGCCATCTGCCCATTTATTTATTTATTATTGTTTTCTGATTTTGACCTCTGAATAGGTAGCGGAAAAATAGAAACAGGTGGAAATTTACTGGGAAGCATGCTATCCTCGAATGACAACTCAAAAGAAGATAAGACGAGATGAAACGGGATCATTGTACTTAAATGATAACCCGAATGAAATGGGATCGTTGTACTTAAACGAGAGCCCGAGCAAACAGGATCATTGTACTTAAATGATAACCTGAGACGCGACCGTTGTACTGAAACGGAGACGCGAAGAGAAATGAGACTGTTGTACTGAAACAAGACTCAAAGACGAGACCATTGTACTTAAATGGAAACTCGAATGAATGGGATCGTTGTACTTAAACGAGAGCCCGAGCAAACAGGATCATTGTACTTAAATGATAACCTGAGACGCGACCGTTGTACTGAAACGGAGACGCGACGAGAAATGAGACTGTTGTACTGAAACAAGACTCAAAGACGAGACCATTGTACTTAAATGGAAACTCGAATGGAATGGGATCGTTGTACTTAAACGAGAGCCCGATCAAACAGGATCATTGTACTTAAATGATAACCTGAGACGCGACCGTTGTACTGAAACGGAGACGCGAAGAGAAATGAGACTGTTGTACTGAAACAAGACTCAAATACGAGACCATTGTACTTAAATGGAGACTCGAATGAAATGGGATCGTTGTACTTAAACGAGAGCCCGAGACGCGACCATTGTACTGAAACGGAGACGCGAAAGATGAGAACATGAGATTGTTGTACTGAAACAATACTCAATTGGGGATAACAACAAAACCTGGAGGAAACACCCACCCTGGGAGATGAAGTTGCATTCTGTGGGGAACATATCAATCTGATGGGGGATATAACAGGTCTCATGTAATATACCTCAAAACTAGCCCATGCTGGCATGCATATGTTTGAATTTATGGCGTAATGCTCCATGATGATGGAAATGCTACGCTTTGGAGGATGCAAATGTGATGAATATGAGTATGCAAAATGCAAGGAGATCTCCTGATGAGGAGATCTACAAGTGATTCCAGATAACTTGGCTGGGGAGAAACGACGATCACTGCATTGATCTGGTTCATCCTGATGAGGAGGAGACAACTCTGCGGGGAAAGTTGTTAATAATTCACTGGCTCTGAATAGCCGCCACTGCCAAAAATAAATTGGACTTTGAGATTGGAGCGCCAAGACCCTGCTGGAGGTGGACCCTTCTTGAACTCTGGTGGGGAACCAAAGGCATGACACTGCTGGGGAGGCAAAACATCCCTTATGCTGTTAAGGATTGCCCCTGTCTGCACGGAGACTTCTGCTTGGGAATTGCACCCACTCATTGCTGTCTAGCTGGGAGAAATTTCACCTTGCACACGGCTGGGGATAGTTGGAAACACCCTGGGAGACATCTGTTCTTGCTCAAACAAATGGGAATGTCCATCCTGGATAATAGTCTTTAGCTCTGTTAGCAACACCAGTACCTGTACCTGCATGAACACAATCGATAGTACTTGCAACATAGAGATTTAGTTTGGGACCTGCTTGCCCCAGACTCCTAGCATGAATCATTGTCTAGGTATCTCAGCACCCTTTCAGAGTTGAATTTAAATGTTTCTATTCTTCTGCACGAGTTAGAAAAGCATTCAAATGTTCATAACACAATGCAAGTTAGACGTTTTCACAATCAATCAATGCTAGATGAAAAAGTAAAAACAAAGAAACAAGATAGTCAATTGAATGAAGTTGAACTTTATTGATTTGGAAAGGTGGCCCTGAATAGGCAATACAAAGGAAGCGGTTCCCTGGAATGAGGGAACAACTAAAAGAAAAACAAACTACCCTATTGGCAATGTGAAAAAATGAATCTCATCAAGTATCAACCCGGTTATGACTCGTATGTCTTCAAGACGCTCTGCTCTTCTGCCTTTTGAGAAAAAATAAGTGAACTGATCTTCAACCCTCAGGATAGCCTCAACTGTAGGTAGGTCATGGATCTCGCAGATCGCAGTCGTTTGTGTTAATCCCTCTTTTGCGTGGATCGCCCTTTCGAGTTTTCAATCCACCGGGATACCCTTTTTTGCCTGAGTTGTCCGATGTGGCTTTTCAACTCAGCGGGTGTACATTTTTTCAAAATTTCCCTAACTTTTGCCCGAGCCTTTGATTCTGTTTTTTGCTCGCCGGGATGCCCATTTTTGCCTGGATCTTTATTCTGTTTTTATCCAGCGGGTCCTTTTTACACGAAGTATTTTCTTACTGCGTCTGCGTTGACAGGGGATGGAAAGTCTTCTCCGTCCATGGTTGTCAGCATTAAGGCTCCGCCTGAGAAAACCCTTTTAACCACGAACGGTCCTTCATAATTGGGTGTCCACTTGCCCCTGTGATCGTTGAAAGGAGGAAGAATCCTTTTCAGCACTAAGTCTCCTGGCATGTACCTCTGTGGTCGCACCTTCTTGTCAAAAGCTTGCTTCATTCGTCGCTGATACAACTGTCCATGGCATACAGCTGCTAGGCGCTTCTCTTCAATGAGACTCAACTGATTATATCTGGATCGGAGCCATTCAGCTTCATCTAGCTTGATGTCCATCATCAGCCTCAAGGAAGGGATTTCCACCTCGATTGGTAAGACTGCCTCCATACCATACACCAATGAGAATGGAGTTGCCCCAGTTGAAGTGCGTACTGATGTTCTATATCCATGCAACGCGAATGGTAACATCTCGTGCCAATCTTTGTACGTCACAACCATCTTCTGAACAATCTTCTTGATGTTTTTATTAGCCGCCTCGACGGCGCCATTCATCTTCGGACGATATGGAGAAGAGTTGTGGTGTTCTATTTTGAAGTCTCGACACAAGTCAGCCATCATCTTGTTGTTGAGGTTAGAACCATTATCAGTAATGATCCTTTCAGGGACTCCATACCGGCAGATGATGTCCCGCTTAATAAACCGAGCAACCACTTGTTTAGTGACATTGGCATAGGAAGCAGCTTCGACCCACTTCGTGAAATAATCAATAGCAACTAGGATGAAGCGATGCCCATTAGAAGCTGTTGGCTCAATCTTTCCAATCATATCGATGCCCCACATAGCGAATGGCCACGGTGAAGACATGACACTCAACGGATTCGGAGGCACATGGACCTTGTCGGCATAAATTTGACACTTATGGCATTTGCGGGAATATTTACAACAATCAAATTCCATGGTAATCCAATAGTATCCCGATCTCAATAATTTCTTGGCCATGGCATGTCCTCCAGCATGAGTACCAAAGGAGCCTTCATGAACCTCCTGCATTAACAGGTCTGCCTCGTGTCTGTCCACACATCTGAGCAGCACCATGTCAAAGTTCCGTTTGTACAACACACCATCCTGATTCAAGAAGAAACCTCCCGCCAGTCTCCTAAGAGTTTTCTTATCTTTACTGGATGCCCCAGCCGGGTATTCTTGAGCTTTCAGGAATTGTTTGATGTCGTGGTACCAAGGCTTGTCATCTTCCCCATCACCAACTGCGAAGACATAAGCCGGTCTTTCAAGACGAGAGATCGAAATTCGAGGCACGAAATTCTCTTGGCATACTTTAATCATGGATGATAAAGTTGCGAGAGCATCGGCGAACTGGTTTTCGTCTCTAGGAACATAGCTCAGCTTTACTTTGGTAAAGAAGGTTAACAGCCTCCTGACGTAATCTCGGTAAGGAATCAAACGAGCTTGATGAACTAGCCATTTGCCATTGACCTGATTCACCACCAAAGCAGAATCTCCGAAGATCTCCAGGTTCTTGACTCGCAAGTCTATTGCTTCTTCGATCCCCATGATGCAGGCTTCATACTCTGCTTCGTTATTAGTGCACTCGAAGGTTAACCGAGCAGCGAGAGGTGCGTGGACTCCTTCTGGTGAGATAATAACAGCGCCTACTCCACTCCCATTCATGTTTACAGCTCCGTCAAACATCAACTTCCACCTGGATTCAGGGTCAGGCCCCTCCTCCGGAAGTGGTTCTTCATGGTCTTTCGACTTGAGGAACATGATGTCCTCATCCGGAAACTCAAACCTCATGGGTTGGTAATCATCAATCGGCTGCTGGGCCAAGTATTCTGACAACACGCTCGCCTTGATAGCTTTTTGTGAAGTGTATTGTATGTCATACTCCGTGAGTATCATCTGCCAACGGGCCACTCTTCCTGTCAAAGCCGGCTTCTCAAAGATGTATTTTACAGGATCCATCTTGGAAATTAGGAGAGTAGTGTGAGTTAGCATGTACTGTCTTAGCCGGCGAGCAGCCCATGCCAAAGCGCAGCAAGTTTTCTCGAGTAGTGAGTATCGTGTCTCACAATCGGTAAACTTTTTGCTAAGGTAATAAATGGCGTGCTCTTTTCGACCAGACTCGTCCTGCTGACCCAGTACACATCCCATCGATCCTTCCAGCACAGTGAGATACATAATCAGAGGTCTCCCTGGCACTGGAGGCATAAGAATTGGTGGTTCCAACAAATATTCTTTGATTCGATCGAAGGCCCGCTGACAGTCTTCATTCCATTTAATGGCCTGATTCTTCCTCAGAAGCTTGAAGATGGGCTCGCACGTGGCTGTTAAGTGAGAAATAAACCGTGCAATGTAGTTTAGTCTCCCTAAGAACCCACGCACTTGCTTTTCAGTCTTTGGCTCAGGCATTTCCTGGATTGCTTTCACTTTGGCCGGATCGACCTCAATTCCTCGTTCACTAACAATGAAACCGAGCAACTTGCCAGAACGAACCCCGAAGGTGCATTTGTTCGGATTAACCTCAGTCTGAACTTTCGAAGCCTGTCGAACAATTTTGCTAGGTTGACCAAGTGTTCTTCTTCCGTCTGGGACTTTGCTATCATGTCATCAACATAAACCTCAATTTCATGATGGATCATGTCGTGAAACAACGTTACCATTGCCCGTTGGTAGGTAGCTCCTGCATTCTTTAAACCAAACGGCATGACTTTGTAACAAAAGGTGCCCCAAGGAGTGATGAAAGTTGTCTTTTCCATATCCTCGGGAGCCATCTTGATTTGATTATAGCCTGAGAATCCATCCATGAAGGAGAACACGGAAAACTGAGCAGTATTATCGACAAGTACATCAATGTGAGGTAGAGGGAAATCATCTTTGGGGCTAGCCCTATTCAAATCCCTGTAATCCACACGCATTCTGACTTTGCCATCCTTTTTAGGAACCGGCACAATGTTAGCGACCCATGGAGGATAACTAGTCACGGCCAAGAAGCCAGCATCAAACTGTTTTTGCACTTCTTCTTTTATTTTGATTGCCATGTCTGGACGTGTGCGCCTCAACTTCTGCTTTACCGGAGGACAACCTTCTCTGAGGGGTAGCTTGTGTACCACAATGTCAGTGTCTAAACCTGGCATATCTTGGTAGGACCATGCGAAGACGTCAACGTATTCTCGAAGCATAGCCATCAAACGAGTCTTGACAGATTCCTCTAATGCAGCTCCGATCTTGACTTCTTTCTTGTCCTCTTCAGTACCCAGGTTTATCACTTCAACCTCTTCTCCATGCGGCTGAATCATCTTCTCTTCCTGTTTGAGCAGTCTGGCCAATTCTTCGGGTAAATCACAATCCTCTTCACCTTCCTCATCGGCTTGATAAATCGGATTGTCGAAGTCATACTTAGCCATAACAGGGTCGTCATTGATAAGATCCGGTGACGAGCACCTGCATGAATGATGATTCATGCAAGGCTTTAGCAACAACTTGAGAAAATGAGAGACATTGCCACTTTTTAAAACTTTTCTTTCTTTTTGAAAAACAAAAGTAAAACGAAAGACAGGGAACAACATGAAATGCATGCGAAACGTCAATTTTATTTATGATTGTGTTAATGAACAAATGAACCCTTACAAAGAGACACTATGCCCCGGGTAAGACATAGTGCTTTAGTACAGGAAAAAACAAACAATCATTACTCTTCGAAAGATGTTACTGAAATAAGCCTTTCCGATGTCCAGTTGCTAAGTGGAGTTCCTGGAGCGGCAGGCCTGATCCATTCATCTAAGTCACAATCACTATCGACGATGTCATCCTGTACGGCACTGATGTTCTCGTAGTTTACCACTCCCGCACTTGTGAAAGTAACCGGGCTCTGACGGTCTTTAGCACTTGATTCCGACGAAGATCTTCCAGGGTGATAGCCAATCCCGAACATGTCTTTCTTCTCTAGCACTTCTACCGGGCTGCCCCAGCCTTCTCGGATCCCGGACTCTACCAATTCACGCGCTTGTTTATAGGAAGCTATGGAAACTACCTTCTTCGGTTCTTCAGGAGAAGTTGCTACTGCAGATGCTTGCTCAGATTTTAAGGGCTCAAAAGCTTGACAAGGGGTCTCGACTATTTCGCCATCCATCTCCACATATTTGAATGAGGCGAGATGACTGACGAAGATATCTTCTTCCCCGCTGACTGTCACAACTTGACCTTCCCAGACGAACTTTAATTTCTGATGAAGTGTAGAAGAAACCGCTCCTGCCGAGTGAATCCAGGGCCTTCCAAGTGAACAACTATATGCCGGCTGGATATCCATCACGTAAAACGTGGTATTGAAGACTTGTGGACCTACCTTGATAGGTAACTCCACCTCTCCAAATACCGATCTTCTTGATCCATCAAACGCTCGGACTACTAGATCACTGGGCTTTAACACCACCCCATCATAGTCCAGCTTCATCAATGCCTTCTTAGGCAAGACGTTCAGAGATGATCCAGTATCCACCAGCACGTGGGAGAGTACTGCACCTTTACATTCAAGGGTGATATGCAACGCCCGATTGTGAGCACGCCCATCAGAAGTTAAGTCCAAATCCGTGAAACCCAATCCATGACTGGCGTTAACGCTGGACACCACTGTTTCTAACTGATTCACAGAAATATCCTGAGGCACGTATGCCTTGTTCAGAATATTTAGGAGAGCTTTCCTGTGAGAATCCGAGCACATGAGTAATGATAAGATGGAGATCCTTGATGGCGTCTGCTGCAAGTGATCTACAATCTTATAGTCACTCTTCTTGATGATCCTCAAGAATTCTTCAGCTTCCTTATCAAAGGTGAGATCTGGATCAGTTGATGGAGTTGGATCATTGGCAACTACAGGTTGCTTCCCTCTGGCTCTTGCTTGGGCTTCGGCAGTATCTCTAGGTGGTATCACATTGTTTCTCAATGCTTCAGGCGCAAACAATCTTCCACTTCGAGTAAAACCCCCTACTCCAACATTCTCTATTTGAGCTGGGGTTATACTAGTCGTGGCCAATTCTTGCCTCTGGCCATTGTAATACACTTCACCATCGTAATGCCAAGGAACTGCTCTGTCACTTTGGTACATTATGGGTCCAGCAGTTGTAATAGTTACTGGCGCCACTCTAGCACGCGAAGGAACTTGGGATGGATCATAAAAGATAGTCACCGTAGATACTTCACTTTCTTTCACAATCTTATCAAATTGCAGCACTCCTTCATCAATCATTCCTTGAATTCCGGCCTTCAATCTTTTACAACCGTTGGTAGCTTCTGTGCATTCTGAACAATCATCCTTGCATCCGGGGAAAATGCCTTTCTTCAACAAACAAGCCTTGATAGCAACCAAAGAAGTCTTCAAGTCATCTACATCATCCACCAGATTCAATTTCTCCCCTTCACCAATTGCACCAACCGTGCCCCTGTGATGAGGCATGGGATTTTCCAGCACATTAGGAGAGGGAGCGAAATTGATCGCTTTAGAATCCAACAAGTCCTGAACAGCATGCTTCAACGCTTTGCAATTCTCAGTACTATGGCCGGGAGCTCCAGAATGAAACTCGCATCTAGCATTCGAATCATAACCTTCAGGAATTTGGCCTGGCCTCGGAGGTTGCAAGGTACGGAGCTGAATCATTTGAAGCTGCAGGAGATTCTTCAACAGTTGGGAGTAAGACATTGGTGGAGCTTCAATGTGCCTATCCTTCGCCCTCTGGGAGTAGTACGGACGAGGGGGTCTTGGCTGATACCCCTGTGAGCGTTGCGGCTGTGGAGGCTGAACCTGCTGTTGAACTGGAGGAGTTGAAATAGTGACGGGGGCCACTTGTTGATAATATCCTTGGTGCATCATTCCTCTCTGCGCGTATACTGCTCCTGTTTCTCCTTCCCTCCTTTTCACAAAGGGTTTCTTGATACCAGATGCTGAAGCGCTTCCATTTTGAATTTTCCCCTGCTTGAGCCAGCTTTCAATTCTTTCTCCAGTCAGAATAATGTCCGAAAAACCACTTGAGGAACAACCAGCCAACCTTTCCATGAAATGCCCTGGGAGGGTATTCAGGAAAAGATCGACCATCTCTCTCTCCAGTAAAGGTGGTTGTACTCGGGCGGCCACCTCACGCCACCTCTGTGCATAGTCTTTGAAGCTCTCCGAGCTCCTCTGTGTCAAGCTTTGGAGCTGAGTACGGCTAGGTGCCATGTCAATGTTGTATTGATATTGTCTGAGGAAGGCCTCTCCCAAATCCTTCCAGCTTCTGATAGAACTTCTTTCCAACTTCATGTACCACTCCAAGGATCCTCCAGAAAGGCTATCCTGGAAATAGTACATCCATAGTTTCTCATCTCGCGTGTGAGCCGCGATCTTCCTGTAGAAAGCCTGTAGGTGAGTTTTCGGGCAAGAGTTGCCGTTGTATTTATCAAATGCTGGTGGCCTGAACTTGTGTGGAATGACCACCCCAGGTACTAAACCCATATCTGACACGTCGATTCCCAAAGTGTCCTTGCACTCTAAGGCCTTGACCTTCTCCGCAAGCACCAAGAAGTCGTTGAGATTTCCGTCACCGCCGAAACCCATATCGTTGTTGAAGTACTGGAATTGGTCTTCCTGCCTGTCCTGCACAGGAACATACGCAGCCATAGATGGATCTGGAACATGAGGTCCACCTGTACCGTCGTTAGTGTTGGGAGGACCCCCTTGTCCGCCGGAAGTAGTTGCCTGAACATTAGTGTTAGGAGGAGTCAACCCTTGAATTGCATTTCTTAGCTCCTGTTGCCCCTGGGCCATCCCCTGCATCAGAGTCATAAATTCTGCCATCTTGGTACGGACATCGTTGAGTTCTGTTTGCATGACGTCCATTGCTGTTCTTTGATTACTGCGGGTCGCGTACCGATGAGGAATATTTTGTCGAAGGTATCGGGTCTTGGCGGCCCTCGCAATCTTTGCCTGATGAACACAGATAAATTAGACACCTCGAAGAAAAACCTGCAAAGACAAAGACAAAATGCAAATGATGCGTATGCAATGCAATGTGTTCCTTTTATTCCCGGGTATTTTCCTGTATCCGGTCCTGGCATTAAGAAGATAAGAATTGGGAAGAAGACCCAAATGATATTCAGACATAATAACGGCTGTGGAGAATTGGTGCTTATTACCCCGTGTCGGTGCAAATAACGAACAAGAAATCCGGAACAAACTAATCGTATAAACTGGAGTTTGAAAATACAAAGTCCCCGAAGGGTGCCAATCACAATAACAAAAGTACATCACATATAAGGAATCCCACAACAAGCCTGTGGGTAATCCAAGCACAACAATATGAAATTACACACTAGGGAACTCTATATCTTTCAATCTCCAGCTAAGGCATTTGACGCTCTGGAACAGCTGAACCACATCTGGATGACCGGGCTCCTGGATGAGCTTCTGAATGAGGAGGTCCCTCGTATCAGAAGAAGCGTGCAACTCCTCGATTTGCTGTAGAAATGCTGCTTCATTCTCCTTGCTTTGCCTTGACTCGGCCTTCGATCTTTTCACATCAGCTTTCAACTTCAAGTCTTCAATCTCCTTTTGAGCTTCCTTCAGTGCCTGCTGACTTTCTGTTACGCGCCGGATACGATCCTCCTCTTGATAATAAGCTTTCCTGAGAAGCTCTTTCTGCCCATCCACAGAATCCTGAAGGCTTTTGACTTCCTGCTTGTGCTTGGCGTCTAACTCCTTTTGTTTCTTCAGATTTTCGTCCCATTTCTCCTGCCATAAAGTAACAGCTTCATTGGTTTCAACAAGATCTTTCTTCTCTCTTCGGCGCTGGGCCGCCATATGAGTCTCAGCTAAACCTTTCTTTCGGAAATAGAGCTCTCTATCTTCAAAGTCCTTCTGCTTGAGACGGACTATCTCCTCGGCTTGCACAGCTCTATCTTTCAATCGACGGTTCTGGATCATTAGCGCCTGACAAGAATTAAGAGCCTCTTGATTCTCAACCCTCAATTGCTTAACCAAAGCTTCTAACTTCTGATATTCCTCCAAAGGTACCGTAGCAGGTGGTGGAGTTGGCACAGAAAAAGGAACTGGAGCCGCTTGAACCTCCTTCTTTATCCAGGCTTCAAATTCAGGAAACATTCGATTGTTGCTCTTGCCCAGACATGCTATACCCTTCCTCTTAACCATCTTCCAGGACCCTGCAGCTTTCTGAACCAAAGGAAGATTGTCTTTTACCGGAAAATAGAAGGTTTGGAATAATTCAGACTCATCAGGAACCTCCTTGAGCGCATACCCTAACTGTCTTCTTAAGAGGATGGGATTGTAGTTAACACACCCTGATACTCCTAACAAAGGCACATTAGGGTAATTACCACAACTAGTAATGAAATTCTTTCCCTTCAACTTCAAAGTAAACCACCTGATATTTCCAGCAGACAAAGTACTCAGCTTCTGAGCCCAAGCAGAATTAGGATCCGCAAAACTCTCAGTAGTTGGCAAGTGTCTCATAATCCATTTTTAGAATAAAGGATCACAACATTTAACAAGACCTCCTCGCCTCTTCTCATTCTTGTAATGCACAGAATAATACAGATCACCCAAGAGAGTGGGCACCGGATTCTTCAACACAAACAAATGAATGGCATCCATGTCCACAAACTTGTCCATGTCAGCAAATAAGACTATCCCGTACACAGATAATGCCAAGATAGCACAAACTGAATCCCACTGCTTCTCCACGGCACGTTCTTCAGCTCTCTTGACCAGAAACTCTAAGGAAAAACCAAGTACTCCTGCTTTGGTGGAAACCAGATTAGAAGACACCTCTGACGGGCTCAAATAAAGAGCCTTAGCAATATCATCGTGAGTTGGTCTTGTCATCTCCGAATTAAAAGGAAGCTGATCCTTGATTGAAACCCCCATAATCTCAGCATATTCTTCCAACAAAGGACCCAACTGAAATTCATGAAATGTGAAGCACCTAAGCCGTGGATCATAATACTGCAATAAAGTGTGAATGGCACTCCTCTGAGAACTATCCAGGTTGAATACCAGATCCAAAATATCACCATACGTTTCCTTGAAGTAGTCCAAATGACCCGGGGTAATCAGAGACACCAATTGGTTGATCAGATCCATCTTAGTATCGAAGAATTTGTAGTGCACAGTTCTCTTTTTGACGTCTTCCATTCTGAAACAATAATATGGCCAGGAACCGGGAATAAATGTAGACCCTGAGAATAAAAGAAACACAAATGATGATATGATGCTTATGCAAGACAAGGCATGTGATCAGTGAAGTGTCTGTGATGTGCCAATCATATAATCAGGTGTCGGTGCACGGTTTCAAAATCCAGATATCACAATAATCATCCCTCTGATCCGGGGTCCATAACTTAAGAACAGAAATCCAGATCACAAAACTGAACCAATGGCAAAGTGGGTATGCTGTAGGTACCAGGGTTCCTGCAAACCTGTAAACCCCTCCCAATCTCACGGGTGTGCTACTCGGGTCAACATCACGGACTCTCAAAGCCGAGTAGCAATAATACATTCACCATTTCCGAGAAATGGCTCATGACCAGATCAGGGAATCGGTTTGGCATTATGTACTACTCAGGGAGGTCTCAGTTGAGTCCGGAAAAACAAGCATCCCTCACAAGTTTCCAGCTTCAAGCACTGAGTCGAGAAACAATAGTACATTCATCCCGAAGGGTACAATACTATCGTCATACGAACAGTTTGCTTTAACTGAATTCCTATGAGAGAACCAGGCCATCCTATGCGAGTTCCCAATGGACCCTCGGATGCGAGTGGGTTTGCCAACAAATGTGGTCTGCCACTGTCATCACTGGAGAGGGTTGTTTCCATTAAGGTTCTCAATGATCGGTCCCCAGCTGCACATAACCATCAAGGTTGTACCCTGAAGTGGGGAAGAACCCCCACACAGAATAGTCCCAAGACAGTCGCAACCTGGGTGTGGAACACATCACCACTCATCATGTAACCATGCGAGCACAACGTGTCCACGCTAATCCTATGGTGCACTCAAGCCGGGTATTTGGCTTATCTCACAGTAACTCCCAACCCACAGAAAAAATGAAAACCAGCACAGCCAGACAGTCCAGTATAATATGATGCATGGAAAATAAAATACTGAAAGCGATAAATAAATGCGATAAAGTAAAGCTGTAAATAAAACTGTAAATGAAAACAGTAAAGCTAAACTAAAGCACTCAGCATCAAACAAATAGACACCCAAAGAACAAAACCAAACAGGCGCTAGGATTGACTCTACAAGGGAAACCGGAAGAATCAGGTCTCGTCCCCAGTGAAGTCGCCAGCTGTCGCTCCCGGGATTTTCATCCTAGTACAAACGCGAAAGTGGCGCGGAAAGGTAGAGTCGCCAGCCAGACATTTTTATCCCGAATGAATGGGAAAGGTAATGTTGCACAAACCTGAGGAAGAAGGAAAAGGACGAGGCCTTGCGAATCAAAGATCGGGGTTCGGGAGTCGGTTACGAATTGGGAAGGTATTAGCACCCCAATCCATCCGTCGTACCCGACGGGATCCACGCTTGCTTGCTTTGTTTCAAAGGGTGAGAAAATAATAATGCTGCTGAATAAAACCGCTACTGGAACTGGAATGAAAATGAGAAAGGAATTAAAAAGAAAATGAACAAAAGGGGAAATGTAGGGAAAATAAAGAGTGTGCTCGAACGGGCCCTACCCCGCTGCCTACGTACCTCATCGGGATAATGAGGATCAGAGTCGACGTAGTTCGCCTAACCTAGGCGGGAACTATTTGCTTGTGTTTTTTACAGCTGGAACTGCGTATGTCTATGCTCAGGTGTTGCAGACTCGTCTGGTACGAGTGCGTTAACCGTCTTTCATGCGAGACAAGTAGTCGCGAGTTCGCGTTGTGAGTGAATGAGGTGAGAGAAGAAGTTCCCGCAGGATAGTCGGTTATTGTTTGTTTTTGGCTTTTAAAAGAAGTGTTTTGAATTTGTTTGTGAACTGTCTTGTACTAAGACCTATCCATCGCGGGAAGTATTTACACCTCGCCCCGAAACAGGACGCGTATAACCACTCCGCAACAAAGTCTCGTGTCGTACAAGATTGTTCGGTTTTTAATAAATGTTTTATTGCTTTTCTTTTGAGATGAGAAAGAGAATGACTCAAGTTGAGAAAGGAAAAAAACTAAGGGGGCCTAAGACACAACCCTAAGTTATTTATTTACAAAGGGAGATCCTAATGGTTAGTGAGGTTTCTAATCCTAAGGAAAAAAGGAAAAGAAAAAAAGGAAAAAGGATGCAACTTACTTCCTAAGGAAGATAAGTTGGTCCTAACAAGGGGGAATCCTACCAAACACAAATATGGAAGGAAAAATGAATTAAAAAGCCTAAAAGAAATGCATAAAAAAATAAAGGATAAAGTGAAGTAAACTTACCTCAATCTTCCCCCCTACAAAACAAGTGATTAGTGTGCAATTTATTAAAAAGAATAAGGCAAACACACATTAATTAAATCCTAATTTAACTTTGGACCTAAACTAGACCCTATTCTAATCCTAAAGGAACTAAAAAAATGCTAACTAAAATACAGCACCTATTACAGCCCCCTAATACACAAACAGCTATGAAACTAAGCCTAACACAAACCAGCTTTTTACAGCCAGCATGCAGCATGAAAAAGAAGGTGTAAAAAGTCAAATGCAGCATGTACACATAACAAACAGCACACATTTTACAGCACTTATGTAAAACAACAACTATGAAATGCAAAATCCAGAATTGATTATTTTCATTTTTTAATGCACAAACTCAATTAAAAATGCACTAAACACATCACAAACATGCATTTGAACATGGATCAACATCTATAAATGCAAGAACATGAACATTATGGATTATTCAAGAATGCATCATGTGAATTGTGCAACAAGTAATGCAAAAATGAATCACATGAACATGCATATGAACATGGTGATTATTGATTATGAACATGCAACATGATGATTCAAAAATATACTAAACTCAATGCAAAATTCAGAATTAAATTTATGCAAATGCTATGATCAAGCATACAACTAAATGCAACCAAATGCACATACATACATGTTTATGCCACATGCAACATGCATCAACATAATGCGAAATGATGAAATGCAATGCAAACATGTAAAAACAGAATGCAACATGATTATTACATACCTAATGATGCACAAACATGGTAACAAAATGCAAGAAATCAAGGCATGCACAAAAAACACAAAAACCGCATAAAACGCAACATAAACGGAATCGTGTCGAAACGACTCGAAATGGGGGAACTAGCTACTGGAAATGGATCCAAAAATTCCCTAAAATCACTACCTAAACAAGTATGAACATTAGAGGCACTAGGACTTAGGGCTAAGCAATCAAAGAAACCAAAAACACAAAAATCCACAGCGTTAACCGGTTAACCATATGCGTTAACCGGTTAACAGACCCAAAACAGAAGCAATTTGGCCAAAACACGCACGCGTTAACCGGTTAACCCCATGCGTTAACCGGTTAACCCTGAACAGAATTGAAAAAAGCTTTTTAAAAAAAGTGCTTTTGGCCACAAACTTGCTTATAGACAATCCTAACATACCTAGGGACATGCTACCACTAATTTCTACTTATTCGGAGCTTATTTACACATGATAAAACCTATATCTATTAACACCTTAAGAGCCAATTCAACAAAAATCACAAAATGCAAACAACACATAAAGAAAATGAAATCGATCGCAAGCAAAACAAAAAGCACTTAAAGAATGCCGAAACGGCGAGATGAAGAGAATAACTTAAAGAAGAAGTGATTAAGATCACCAACCTACGAAGCGGAGGAGTGCTTCGGTGATTGTTGCAAGTATTGGAGCTTGAATCGAAAAGAAAACCGAAAACCGAGAAATCGCAAAATAAATGCGTTCTTGAGCTTGAATCTTCGTGTGCTTCCGATAAGTCGATAATCCTCACAAAATTCAGTAGCTTCTTCTTCCACAATCCACAAAATCCATGGAGGTTGAGGCTTAAGCTTCAAGATCTTCAAGTTTCAATGTGAAACTTGAAGAGCTTATTTGAAAAAGCTTTGGTGAAAGGGAGAGGAAAAGTGAGAGAGAAAAAGTGATTCTCAAAGAGTGAAAAAGTGAAAAATGGTGTGAACCCTCTTGGTTTGGATGAAAATGACTTAAATAGGGCTTAGGTTAGGAGCTAGGTTTGGGTTTGGGGCCCAAAAAATAGGTTTGGGATCTAAAATTAGGTTTGGAAGTTAGTTAGGGTTAGGGTTGGAAAAGAGAATATTCCTTGGAATATTCCTTGGAATATTCCTTGGAATATTCCTTGGAACACTCTAGAAGATGGTGGAAGGTGGTGGAAGCTTCCAAGGGAAATGGAGTGGAATTGAAATGGAAAAATGAGATGGAAAGAATGAAAGGAAGTGTGGAAAGAAAGTGGAAGGAAAGGTGGAGGGAAATGCAAAACCAACTACTTTTCAAATGATTTTTCTTTGATTTTTTCATGATTCCTCCATCGTTTCTTGACCAAATATGAACCATAGGATAATTGTAACCCTAATTTCACGATCTCGATCTTAAAAGTCCGGAGTCGATCCCTTTTTTACCTAGCTCGGTCGCCTTTTCTCCAATTCTTCGATTTTCCGTCGTCCGGCCAGTCGAACCCCTTCCAAAATGAATTTGTGGACGAGATTTGAACCCTAGGCACTTGACATCATATATAAGTCAAAGAAATCTACTTTGACTCAAAAATTTATGCGGAAACCCTGTAGAAATGAAACCCTAATTCGGCTCTTTTCCCTCAAGAAGTATTGCACTGCTTGCCTCCTTCAATCAAACCAAAACTTTCCATGACTTGTGGCTTCAAGTGAAGACTTGTGGGATATTGTGAACCCTTTGCACAAGGTTGAGAAGCTTTGTGGCCCTTCGGTAGCCTCTTCATTACTTTCGGTTGCTTCGATCATTGATCACATACCCATGCCTCGGCTATGCTATATATGATGCAATGTTTTTTTTTTGGTTTTATGAATCCATATATGCAAAATGCTATGCAAAATGTTGAGGAAATGAGAGGGAAAATTTTGAGGTATTACAATGTGTTTGCATCATCTCTTTGCATCATTGAAATCATGTTTATGCTTCTGAATTTGGTTTGCATCATTGCATTTCATCTCATTCTCATTACATCTCATCTCCTTTGCTAACTTTTTAGGTGGTAAGTTGTTTTGAGAAGTGAATTTGCCTTCACTTCTCACAATCTCTTCTTATCTCTCTTGCATCATTTCTGCATTTTATATTTGCCTTAGAGTGAGCTTGCTCATTCATGATCTCTCCCACTTTCTTCTTTCAAGCAACTTGTCTTCTTTAGTGAAGCAAGTTGTCTTGCTTCTCTCTGTTTCTTTCTCCTTTCATCTGCTTCTCTCCTTGGTGGCTCTTTGAAGATCTCTTTCTTTCTTAGGCCTCACAAACCCTAGGAACAACCAAGCATGATCATAATTAGGGTTTGATTAGTCCCCCCATTTAGCTTTTACCTTTGTGTCATCTTTGAGTCTTCTCTTCTCATCTCATAATCAAGGACTAAACCTTAAAAGTTTTAAGGCTTTGTGATTAAGCTTATGCATGCATCCTTCTATTAGGATGGAGTGTATAACTTTAATCCTAAGTGTTAAACCCTTAATGTGTTTAAATCCTCTAATCAATTCACTTAATAATCATCAAGACATCAAGCTTGTAACTTGGGCCTTGCATTAGGTGTAGATGTCTTGAATTGGCAGAATTTTTGACCAACAAGAATTATTGAATTCAGTTCAGAATGTCCTATCAGATGTTGGGACATTATCAAACAGAGTATATGAACTTATTTCAGGATGTCTCATCAGATGTTGGGACATTGTGTAAATAACTTAAGTTCAGTTTTTCAGGATGTCCCAACAGATGTTGAGACATCTCAGACCTGCTACCAGAATTAATTATTGATTAACTGATCAGAGATATTTAAGGAGAATTATCTGGGATTAATTAATGATGGATAAAAACAGAACAAGGCGCATCTGTAGGGAGTTTTATATTGAAGATTCAGATTAAAACAGAAGACCTAAATCACCTAGAATCTAGGAGGTAACAAACCCTAAATTCAAGGTGGAAGCTGCTGCGCATTAGGGCTGGATCCTCTGCAGAAAGCCCAAATTACAGATACCTATTTAAGCAACAGAAACTCATAGAATTGTGTACGAATTTCAGAAGACCAAATAGGGTGTCTAGTGTTTTAATAGCAGGTTGTTTTTATTGTACCACTTTATGAGCTTTTAAGCAAAAGTGCATTTGTGACTTGATTGAAACTGTTAAGTAAGATCAAGCTGTATTGTTTGAAGGATGTCTTCAATTTTTGTAAACTTGTAAACTTGATCACTGTGTGATTGAGGGGGAGTGAGTAGGGTACTCTTATCTAAGGTGTGTCTTAGGTAGAAATTGCATTGAGTAGTTATTAAGTGATAGATTAAACAGGGTGGTTTAAGTCTAGAATTAATAATACTTATAGTGGATTTCCTCCTGGCTTGGTAGCCTCCAGATGTAGGTGTGGTTATACACTGAACTGGGTTAACAAACTTCTGTGTTGTTTACTTTTCTTGCTATTTAAGTTTTGGTTAAATTTGTCAAGTGTCCTATCAAGTGTTGGGACATCTCTTAGGACATCTCATACCTGATCACAGAATTTCAATTGGCATCAGAGCAGGCACCCTGCCTGTTTATACTGGGTGAGATCTAGGGAAAACAAATTCTGTAACATGGATAGAGATATAGGGTCAGTAAATAGACCACCTATACTGGATGGATCTAATTATGACTACTGGAAGCCAAGAATGATTGCATTCTTAAAATCACTTGACAACAGGGCATGGAAAGCAGTAAATGTTGGATGGGATCATCCTGTCCAAGACACCAAAGATGGATCAAAAGTGCTGAAACCTGAAGAAGAATGGAGTAAGGAGGAAGAAGACTCAGCACTAGGCAATTCAAAAGCCTTAAATGCTTTATTCAATGGCATTGATAGGAACATTTTCAGACTTGTGCATCATTGTGAGCTGGCCAAAGATGTTTGGGACACTCTCAAAACAACTCATGAAGGAACATCAAAAGTAAAAATGTCAAGACTTCAACTTCTCACCACCAAATTTGAAAACTTGAGAATGAAGGAAGATGAATCAATTCATGAGTTCTATATGAACATCTTGGATATAGCCAATACTTCTGGAGCTTTGGGAGAAAAGATGACTGATGAAAAGCTTGTAAGAAAGATTCTCAGAACTTTGCCAAAAAGATTTGACATGAAAGTCACAGCAATAGAAGAAGCTCAAGACATATGCTCCATGAAAGTTGAAGAACTCATTGGTTCCCTTCAAACTTTTGAGATGGGAATGAATGACACAAATGTTAAAAAGAACAAAAGCATAGCCTTGGTTTCAAATACAGATGAAGAAGAAGATGATGAATCAACAAATGATAAAAGCTTATCAGACAACCTTGCCATGCTTGGAAGACAATTCAAACAAATTCTCAGAGGAATGGAAGGCCAATCCAAATCCAGTGGAAGAAACACAAACTCTGAGAACATGAGACCTTATGATGCTAACAGAAAGTCAAAGTTTGCTGAAAAGATCAGTCAAGATAAAGGAGTCAAATGCCATGAATGTGAAGGATATGGACACATCAAGAAAGAATGTCCTACCTTCTTAAAAAGACAAAAGAAGGGACTATCTGTCACCTGGTCTGATGAAGACTCAGGAGGAGATTCAGAAGAAGAATCAGCTAAGCATATTACTGCTTTAGCTGGACTGTGTGAATATGATAGTGACTCCAGTTGTTGAGAGCTTACTTATGAAGAACTTGAGCAAGCATTCAAAGATCTATACAAAAGAAGCTCTGAAATATGCAGTGAGGTTATAAAGCTAAAGAAGCAGAATGAGGCATTAGAAGATGACAAAGCAAATGATCAGGAGATCATTGACACCTTAAAAAGTGAAGTAAGCCTTCTCAACTCTAAGATGGAACATATGTCCAAATCTGTTAGAATGTTGAACAGCAGCTCAAATACACTGGATGTTATTCTCAGCAATAATAAACATTCAGGGGACAAAAGTGGACTGGGATATAACAGAGATGAAGCCAGCTCTAGCAAAACTACTTCAAAAACTACACAGTCAAACAAGATGTCCCAACAGATGCTTCAACATCAGAACACAAAGACAAACATAATGTTCCAACAGATGTCTCAACATTCTGGAAAGAACAAAATGAAGAAGAAGTATCAAAGATGGAGATGCCATCACTGTGGAAGATTTGGGCATATCAAACCTCACTGTTATAAGCTACATGGATATACAAATCAGATGTATCAGCAAACTTCCAAGCAGAAAGTAGAAGCTACCAAGAAAGTGCTGCATAAACATCAAAGAAATCAGCAACCTCCTAAGCAGAAGACAGAAAACATCAAGAAGGTATGGAAACCAAAAGCTAGCACAGAAGCTGATCAAAGCTACAAGAACAAGATCAACAATCAAGCTTGGAGTTCAGCTGATAAACAACACACAGGGCAGAGGCATCAAAAGAAATCTCAGCTAATCTGGTCAAAGAAAAGTACTGCATACATAGCACATACATCACTGAAAGTATCAACTAAAGAAGACTGGTACTTTGACAGTGGATGTTCAAGACACATGACTGGATTGAAGAATCTGCTAGTAAACTTAAAATCACATTCATCAAAGTATGTGACCTTTGGAGATGGAGCTAAAGGAGAAATCAAGGGAGTTGGAACCTTGGACTGTCAAGATGTTCCAAGACTAAATGATGTGCTGCTAGTTAAAGGTTTAACTGCTAACCTGATCAGCATAAGTCAATTATGTGATCAAGGGTACAGTGTAAACTTTACCAAAATAGAATGCATAGTGACTAACAAAGAACAAGAGGTTGTCATGAAAGGAGCCAGATCTAAAGACAACTGTTACATGTGGGAATCCCAAAATCTCAGTCTCACTTCAACTTGCTCTTTAGCTAAAGAAGAAGAAGTGAAACTATGGCACCAAAGACTAGGTCATCTTCATTTCAGAGGCATAAAGAAGATCATATCTATGGATGCTGTAAGAGGTATCCCTAAACTGAAGATTGATGATGGAAAAATATGTGGTGAATGTCAAATAGGCAAACAAACCAAGATGTCCCATCCAAAGCTCCAACATCTGACAACTTCCAAAGTTTTGGAACTTTTACATATGGATCTTATGGGACCTATGCAGGTTGAAAGTCTTGGTGGTAAAAGGTATGCCTATGTGGTGGTTGATGACTTTTCAAGATATACTTGGATAAATTTCATCAAAGAAAAGTCTGATGTATTTGATGTATTCAAAGAATTATGTCAAAGATTACAAAGGGAAAAATCCAGCTGTGTGATCAGAATTAGAAGTGATCATGGAAAGGAATTTGAGAATCAAAAGTTCTTAGATTTCTGCTCTTCAGAAGGAATCAATCATGAATATTCTTCTCCTATCACTCCTCAACAGAATGGGATTGTTGAAAGAAAGAATAGAACTATTCAAGAATCAGCAAGAGCTATGATCCATGCTAAAAAGTTACCTCTGTATTTCTGGGCTGAAGCTATGAACACTGCCTGCTACATCCATAACAGAGTTACCTTGAGAAAAGGAACTTTGTCCACAATATATGAAGTCTGGAAGGGCAGAAAACCCACTGTTAAGTACTTTCATGTGTTTGGAAGTAAATGCTATATTCTGGCAGATAGGGAGCAAAGGAGAAAAATGGATCCTAAAAGTGATGAAGGGATTTTCCTTGGATACTCTATAAACAGCAGAGCATATAGAGTATTTAATTCTAGAACCAAGGTTATCATGGAGTCCATAAATGTGATAATTGATGATGCTTCTACAGATGTCCCAGAAGATGTTGGAACATCTGCTGATATCAAGATTGAAGCTGAAGAAAAGAATGATCAATATAACTTCACTCAAACTGATACAAGAACAGAAGAATCAAGCAAACCTCCCTCCATCAGAATACAGAAGGATCATCCCAAAGATTTGATAATTAGTGATCCCAACAGAGGTGTGAGAACTAGATCAAGAGAAGTGATTTCAGGTTCTTGTTTTGTTTCCAAAATAGAACCTAAAAATATCAAGGAAGCTCTCACTGATGAATCCTGGATTTGTGCTATGCAAGAGGAATTAGGTCAATTCACAAGGAATGAAGTGTGGAATCTTGTTCCTAGACCTGATGATATAAATGTGATTGGTACAAAATGGGTGTATAAGAACAAGTCAAATGAACAAGGAGTTGTTACAAAGAACAAAGCTAGACTTGTGGCTCAAGGATATACTCAAATTGAAGGGGTAGACTTTGATGAAACCTTTGCACCAGTAGCAAGGCTTGAATCAATAAGACTACTGTTGGGAA
Organism: Lathyrus aphaca; assembly: GCA_963966055.1. Taxonomy (NCBI): domain Eukaryota; kingdom Viridiplantae; phylum Streptophyta; class Magnoliopsida; order Fabales; family Fabaceae; genus Lathyrus; species Lathyrus aphaca. The sequence continues at coordinate 371,958,081 of OZ014523.1, forward strand.
TTGCTTGTATCTTGAAGTTCAAGCTATTTCAAATGGATGTGAAAAGTGCCTTTTTAAATGGCTACCTTAATGAAGAAGTATATGTAGAACAGCCTAAAGGATTTGTTGATCCAAGCTGTCCAAATTATGTATACAAACTAAAGAAGGCACTTTATGGTTTGAAGCAAGCTCCAAGGGCATGGTATGAAAGACTAACCACATTTCTTATCAAGCAAGGATACAGAAAAGGTGGAATTGATAAAACCCTGTTTGTTAAAGATGAAGAAGGAAATGTCATGATTGCACAAATATATGTTGATGACATTGTCTTTGGTGGGATGTCTGACAGGATGGTCAAACATTTTGTCAAGCAGATGGAATCTGAATTTGAAATGAGCCTAGTAGGAGAATTAACCTACTTTCTTGATCTGCAAATAAAGCAAATGGAAGACTCAATGTTCATCTCACAAAGAAAGTATTCCAAGAACATAGTCAAGAAATTTGGAATGGAAAATGCTGCTCACAAGAGAACTCCTGCCCCCACACATTTAAAGCTGACTAAAGATGAAAAGGGTGAGAATGTAGATCAAAGCTTATACAGAAGCATGATTGGAAGCTTGTTATACTTGACTGCTAGCAGACCAGACATTGCATTTGCAGTAGGAGTTTGTGCAAGATATCAAGCTGATCCAAAAGTCAGTCATCTCAATCAAGTCAAGAGAATCCTTAAATATGTTAATGGTACTTGTGACTATGGCATAATGTACTTTCATGGTTGCAAACCAATTCTCACTGGCTTCTGTGATGCTGATTGGGAAGGAAGTGCTGATGACAGAAAAAGCACTTCAGGAGGATGCTTCTTTCTAGGAAACAATCTGATTTCTTGGTTCAGTAAGAAACAAAATTGTGTATCCTTATCTACAGCTGAAGCTGAATATATAGCAGCTGGAAGCATTTATTCTCAGTTAGTTTGGATGAAGCAAATGCTCACTGAGTACAATGTCCCACAGGATGTCATGACATTGTACTGTGACAACTTAAGTGCAATCAACATATCAAAGAACCCTATCCAACACAGCAGGACCAAGCATATTGATATCAGACATCATTTCATCAGAGATCTTGTAGAAGAAAAGGTGATTTCATTGGAGCATGTAGCTACAAATCTGCAGTTAGCTGATATCTTTACCAAAGCATTGGATGCTACACAATTTGAGAACTTAAGGGGCAAACTTGGAATCTGTTTATGTGATATGTAGCAGTTAATGAGATGTGCCAACATGTCATATGACATTGTATGGCATAAGTTCCAGATGGCAAAACCAGTCTGGACAATATTCTTGGGAATTCCATTCCAAATCATTTGCACTGTAACGGCTACTTATTTAGTAACTATTTATAAGCAGCTATCAAGATTCTCATCATACTATCACAAGCGAATCACATTAACTAGCTATCCTTCAGAAATCATAAACCCTAAAGCTGTTCATCCATCTTCCTCAACAATGTCTCAAAACCCTAACACAACTGAGGAAGTTCTCAACAAGGAGGATGTAGTTCATGCCACTCCCATCTCTGTAGTACCAATGCAATCAACCCCATTGGACGAACTCAGGGGAAGCGTTTCTCACACTAAAAAGGCAAGAACTCCAAAGAGAGCTAAAGATCAAGTACGCAGCAAAGCAAACGGCATTCCCTCTCCTTCTAACAGGCCCCCAAACTCTTCAAAATATGTTGATGATTCCATCAAGGAGATTATCAACCAAATTCTAATTGAACAAAGAGTGGTGAGTGGGATCTCTGTTCCTTTGAACACCATGCCTGCACCTCAAGAAGAACCAGCTCAAACTGCAAATGACACTCCTGCAGAACAAGATGTCCCAACAGATGTTGGAACATCTGCAGATGAGAAAGAAAATTCATCTGATGCTGATACTGAACAGACTGAGGACCAGAAAAAGGCCTCAAATAAAAGTGATAAAGAAAACTCTGAGGATCAGATCAAAGCCTCAAATGAAGATCAAGTCCCTGCTGATCAAACAGCTGAAGAGGAGACTGCTCAATCTCCTCCAATGGTCAACCTGGAGCAGGACTCTGATGCAGAAATTATAGCATCTGTTAAACCCAGCATAGCCAAAAGGCTCAGGTCCAGGAAAGGCAAGATGCAAGCTGAAACAGCAATCCCTGAGAAGAAGAAAGCCTCTCCAAAGAAATGCAAAGCTAAAGTCACTTTTGGGCCATCAAAACAATGGAGTAAAGTCCAAACTCAGAAAAGGAAAGCTGTCACCCCATCTGACTCAGATGTTGAATCAGATGTCCCAACATCTCCTCCCAAGAAGAGACCAGCCCCATCTAGGGCTTCAACAGTTGTTCCAGAAGCTCCATTAGACAACATATCCTTCCACCATGTCTCTAGTGTGAACAAGTGGAAGTTTGTGTACCAAAGAAGAGTTGCCCTAGAAAGAGAACTGAGCAGCAATGCACTTGAGTGCACTGAACTGATTGACCTCATCTCTGCTGCAGGACTATTCAAGACAGTCTCAGATTTCTCTCCCTGCTATGAACTTCTTGTCAAAGAGTTCATTGTGAATCTTCAGGAAGATTGCTCAAATGGTAACTCATCTGAGTTCAGAAAAGTGTTTGTGAGAGGTAAGTGTGTTGAGTTCTCTCCTCAAATCATAAATCAGTACCTAGGAAGAGAAACAGATGGACCAAATGAGCTAGGTAAGACAGATAATCAAGTCTGTAAAGTGATCACTGCAAACCAGGTCAAGGCATGGCCTGTGAAGGGAAAGCTCTCAGTGAGCATGCTTACCAGAAAGTATGCCATGCTGAACAGAATTGGTACAGCTAACTGGGTGCCTACCAACCACACCTCTTCAATCTCCACTGGTCTGGCCAGATTTATCTATGCTGTGGGAACTCAAACCAAGATGGATTATGGAGCTTATATTTTTGATCAGACTATGAAGCATGCCATCTCTTCTGCAACAAAGCTTCCAATAGCTTTTCCATCATTGCTGTGTGGTATTGTGCTCAATCAATACCCTGGAATTCTCACTGACAAGGATACAGCCTGCAAAAGAGAAAGCCCCTTGGCTTTTCACTACAAGTTATTCCTCAGTCATCATGCAGCAGATGTTGAAGCACCTTCTGGGACATTTGCAGGTCCTTCAACTGCTAAGAATCCAATCTCCAAGAAGGCTTTAATTGCTGAACTCAAAAGCACCTGCAAAGAGCTTGAAGCTAGAAAGCAGAAGCTTGAGGAAATCATTAAAAGACTGGAGAGTGAAGAAGATCAGAATGCTGCATCTGATGAAGACAGTGAAGCTGATGAAGAAAGTGAAGCTGATAAAGAAACTGAAGTGGAGGAAGAAACTGAGAGTGATGAATCTGAGTGATCAATGTATGTGAGGCAAATGTAATGACAGCAATGTATTTGGAATAGTGTCTTTGGCCCCTAATTTTGTGTCTACCAAGGGGGAGAACAACATCAAATTGTAATTGCTGTTTAAGTATGAATGAAAAAATCTGTTTGTTTGCTTCTGAACTGAATAGTGTTTTTCTGTTGTAACAAGATTGGATACATATATGTTTGAGGGGGAGTAATCTCAAATAAGAATCAACAGAAAAGTAATGCTATACTCAGATAAAAAGAACTTCTGCTGCACTCTGAAAACCAGAAAAGATGTTAGCCAAAAATTAGCCAAAGGGGGAGTTTGTAGATGTCTTGAATTGGCAGAATTTTTGACCAACAAGAATTATTGAATTCAGTTCAGAATGTCCTATCAGATGTTGGGACATTATCAAACAGAGTATATGAACTTATTTCAGGATGTCTCATCAGATGTTGGGACATTGTGTAAATAACTTAAGTTCAGTTTTTCAGGATGTCCCAACAGATGTTGAGACATCTCAGACCTACTACCAGAATTAATTATTGATTAACTGATCAGAGATATTTAAGGAGAATTATCTGGGATTAATTAATGATGGATAAAAACAGAACAAGGCGCATCTGTAGGGAGTTTTATATTGAAGATTCAGATTAAAACAGAAGACTAAATCACCTAGAATCTAGGAGGTAACAAACCCTAAATTCAAGGTGGAAGCTGCTGCGCATTAGGGCTGGATCCACTGCAGAAAGCCCAAATTACAGATACCTATTTAAGCAACAGAAACTCATAGAATTGTGTACGAATTTCAGAAGACCAAATAGGGTGTCTAGTGTTTTAATAGCAGGTTGTTTTTATTGTACCACTTTATGAGCTTTTAAGCAAAAGTGCATTTGTGACTTGATTGAAACTGTTAAGTAAGATCAAGCTGTATTGTTTGAAGGATGTCTTCAATTTTTGTAAACTTGTAAACTTGATCACTGTGTGATTGAGCGGGAGTGAGTAGGGTACTCTTATCTAAGGTGTGTCTTAGGTAGAAATTGCATTGGGTAGTTATTAAGTGATAGATTAAACAGGGTGGTTTAAGTCTAGAATTAATAATACTTATAGTGGATTTCCTCCTGGGTTGGTAGCCTCCAGATGTAGGTGTGGTTATACACTGAACTGGGTTAACAAACTTCTGTGTTGTTTACTTTTCTTGCTATTTAAGTTTTGGTTAAATTTGTCAAGTGTCCTATCAAGTGTTGGGACATCTCTTAGGACATCTCATACCTGATCACAGAATTTCATTAGGGTTCTAATTCTTCCTTAAATGGTCGAGAAGGACTAACCCTAGTGTTAATGGACAAGTCCCCCTCAAGTTGTCTTACAAACCATAAACTTCACTTCTTAATCTCACCATTAGCTAAAATGCACTTTAATAAAGGCTTTGTTTTGTCATGAGGTCAATCCCTAATCATGGATTAAGTTGAGGAGCCTTCCTCAGCTTAAATGTTCTCATCTATTATCCGTCTATTAGGATGGTGTAATGGGTCCATTAAATCTCTGATTATGGCTTAATCTCATTACTCAACACTAAACAAAAACAACAAAAACATCTAAATAACTATAAGTAGGTTAATGATCTTAACCCTACATCATGGTGATTAAGTGTGAGGTGTTTACTTCACACTTAAGGTATTCTCATTACCCCTAATCAGAGGGAGGATGTGATAAGTTTACCAACCCTTGATTTAGGCTTAAGCTCATTTTCTTATGACAAACTTCAAAAAGCAATAAAAGACTGAAAACACAAAACCAAACAATAATCGTCTCCTTCGGGATTCTTTTTCTCACCTCATTCACTCACAAGCGAGAACTTGCTTCTTCCTTCTAATGCAAGACAATTAGCACCTGAGACAGACAGGTCATACACTTGAGCATAGGCAAGTAAGCAGTTCACCAGTCAATTTATCTTTCAGTCTCTTTGAGTCGAACTACGGTGTTCTGACTTCCTCATTGCACGAGAGGATACGTAGGCATAACTTAACGGTTATCGAACAAAAGTTTCTGTATATTCCCCCTCCTCCAGCATCATTCTTTAAGCCTCATAGTCTTGAGCATTTCACTCCTGTTCTTACACTGACACTTCTCTTATACACTTCACACTTCTTTTACACTGACACTTGCATTCTTTCCAGCTTTGATACACAAATTGCACTGACACTACCCCTTTAAAACACAAATCTTTTAAGCGTGGATCCCGTCGAGTACGGCGGACAATCTGGGTGCTAATACCTTCCCAGGTTGTAACCAACCCCCTTTCTCAGTCTCTCTAGTTCGCGACCGTCTTATCCGTATCTTTTCTCAGGTTTATGCAGCATTACCTCTCCTCCGGGATAAAAATGCCTAGTTGGCGACTCTTTTCTTTCTGAGTTCACCCTTGTGTGTTCTCTTCCTTTCGCCGACCGTTCGCGTCTGTACCCCATTTGACCTGGTGTCATTTGGTGGGAGCGACAGCTTGGCGACTCTGCTGGGGACCCTTATACTGTAACCAGGGCTTCTGGTTCTTTTTGTGGGTTCCTCCTAGCGCTTGTTTGATTTGTGTTTACTGGGGTGTTATGTGCTATATGTGTTTATGTATTTATTTTATTTCTTTATGTACAGTCTTGATTACTACTTTCCTTACAGTTTTATACATCATACTGTCATACTGTCATTTTGCTGGATCTGGTTTATTGTTTTGATGGGTGGGGTTTCATTGAGAGTTTGAGGTCCTATACGTGGGACCTGAGTGACACCTAGGCTAGAGTGGTTCATATTCTTTCCCATTCCATTTCGGTCTGTTGCGGGAATATGAAACACGTTTCAGATGTGGGTTTCTTCTTGAGAACTCTGTGCTACAGATTTCCTGTAGTACTATGGCTATCTGGGAAGCCTGCTAAGTCTGGATGACCTTTATTATGACCTTCAGAAACTGAGGTGAATTAGAGGAGGATTTTTTATGGTTATTGTAAACACTGTACCTCTGGGTTAGAAGTGTTTACACTTCTCATAACTGATCCAAGTCTGAGGATCCTTGTTCTAGAACATCACCTGTGAGGGGGTTGGGCTGTTTGCAGGTTTGCAGGTTTGCAGGTACCATTGACCACATCATACCCTGATACTTGTTTTGATTAAGAGTACCTCATTTTGGACAGTTCTTGTGATTTAACCCTGGACATGTGATTCTTTATTTGAGTCCCCCACCTTGGTTACTGGATTTCTAAAACTCCATCTGGACTTCTTAAAAATACATGGGCTTTATATCAAGACAGATAATCAGATCCAACTTGATCACAAACCCTTGCATATCATTTGCATACATCATCATTTTCATCATTTAACATTTGTTTATTTGTTTTTCAGGGTATCCACATTATATCTGGTTTGGTTTTGACCCCTTCTCTTGTATAGACCTCAGCTTCAGCTGTCCTCATTAGTTATCTGCTTCAGCTATTCTCATCATCACCAGCACCAGCCTATCAGTGGCTCATCTCCAGTATCAGTGTTGATCATCATCAACACTTGTCTTCATCTCTTCATCAGCACTCATGACCACTCCTAGGAAGAGCAACATATCATACCATTTCTTTGAGCCTGTGTTGACTGGTATCAAGCAGGTCCAGTCACTTATCACACCTGACCACATCCCATTATTCAGAGAGCATTATGGAGGTATCCTGGATATGGTTATGGACCTGGACCCTTCTCAGAGGAGCATGATCCACACATGCTTACAGTTTTATGACCCTCCTTTGAGATGTTTCACATTTTCAGACTTTCAGCTAGGGCCTCTACTGGAAGAGTTTTCTTTACTGATTGGAGTACCTATCAGAGGTGGAATCCCCTTCAACCCAGAAATGACTTCTCCCAGCAATGGAGAAGTAGCAAAAGCATTGTACCTGGAGCCTACTTTGATTGAGCAAAATATGACAACAAAAGCTGGGATCCCTGGTTTACACTTAGCCTTCTCAGGCCATCCTGAAGGCCTCCTTGGGAGAATGGAGGGCAGTCTGTGCACTGTTAGCCCTCAGCATATATGGGGTTATACTGTTTGCAGATGAGCCCAAATTTATCAGCAAGAATGCCATTCATCTCTTCCTTCTGAGGAACCCAGTACCCACATTGCTGGGAGATTTCTACTACTCCATTCATCAGAGGAATGAGAAGCAAAAGGGAAATTGGTGAGATGCTATGCTCCTTTATTTCACACCTGGCTGCTCAAACACCTACCCAAGTCAGATGCCTTCTTGAATCCTCACGAGCAGAAGAATTGGGCCAAGAGGCTCATTGCTTTGACTTCAGATGACATCAGATGGTGCACCCAGAGCACCAAAGGCAAAGATATAATCACCAGTTGTAGGCAATACCCAAATGTGCCTCTGATAGGAGTAAAGGGTTGCATAAACTACAATCCTTTGCTGTTTAAGAGACAACTGGGCTATGCTTTGGTTCACCCTCCCAAAGTGCAAGATTTAGCTGAAACCCTGTATTGTGAAATAAAGCATAATCTAGCTTCTGTCAGACAAGCATCCTAGGCTTGGGACAACATCCAGACAAAGGGGATGGCTATTCTTGGAAGGTGTAATAATGTTGCTTCAGCTCAGTACTATGATTGGTCCCGTACTAGAGCTCAGATTACTGGAATGCCCTTCACCATTGAGGACATACCTGGACCATCCACAGCATAGCCAGCAGCAACTGTCAGCCTAGAAGAATTTGAGAAGCTGAAGGAAAGGAATGAGAATCACTCTCAAGCTCTGAAGAAGACCCTTTAGGAAAGGAATGATGGTCGTCTGGACATTGAAAGGTTGGAGAAGCTTAGGGTGGAGCATCTGGCCAAGATTGAGAAAACAGAGGACTACATCCGGAAAGCAAGAGCTGGGGAGCAAATATTGAAGATTGTCTATAAGGAGGACAAGATTCAGAAGGCTAGGACTGATCTCTATCTGCAGGAGAGTCAGGCTAGGTGGGTCAGGATCACTGAATCCCGGGCACAAGAAGATCAGAGAACTCAAGCCAAGATTGAGCAGTTAGAGGCCAATGAAAAGAAGCAACAGGAGGCTTTGCTGGCAGCCCAGAAGGAGATTTCAGAGTTGAAGCTTAGGGCTGGATTGAAGAGATCAAAGGACCAGGACAAGCACAAGAAGCTGACCACTGCCATTGCCACCAGGAACCTCCTCATTAGGACCATTACAGAGCATCCAGCTGATCCAGTGACTGAGGCACTTTTGAAGGAGGATGAGTTTGGACTAGATGTTTGACTTTTTCATTGTTGTTGTTTTCATTTGATGTACTTTTCTTTTGTGTTGTATTTTGACCCTTCAGGGACATGTGTTGTAAAAAAAACAGAGTATGTATTATTCATCATTTGTAATATATTTTAGTTTGTTTCCATTTGGGTTTTCTTTTCTCAACAAAGTCAAAAGCATCTTCCTCGAGGTCTGGAAAGGTCAAAACCAAGAACCAAGCCGGATACCTTAGAAAACAAATAAGCATACTGCATTGCATACTAATTTTTGTTTTGTTTTGTAGGTTTTTTCATTATTTTGTTTGTTTCTAACTCTGTTGTGCTTTAGGAAATATTGCTCGTCGCCGGGTGTTCCCTGTCAACCGTACGCACCGGTACCCTACTCGCAACAACCTTCCTGGTATCCAAATGGATCAAGTACAACAGGACCTGACTGAGGTCAGAACTCAGATGGCTAATGAAAGAGTGAAGATGAGAAACCAAATGGCTCAATTCATGACTGTGATGACTGGCTTGGCCCAGAGCCAAGAAAGGTTAATGGCATTATTAGAAAGACAAACTCCCGAGGAACCTCATCCTGGCACTGAAGGAACTAGCAACAATGAGGGAGGTCAGCCTCATGTTAACCCACCAGTATTTGGACCTCATCTAGATCCGGAAGTCAACATCCCAAGGAATGTGCAGGGCAACACTGCTGCAGGCAGGATCTTGCAAGAAGATCCTCAAGAAGAGCAGTTTACTGTCATGGGAGCTGGAGACGAAGTCTATGATAGGAGGTTTGATGAAATTGCTGAGAAGTTGAGATCTTTGGAGTCTCAAAACTCCTTGGGCTTCGATGTAATGGATATGGGGCTAGTGGATGGGGTGAGAATTCCTCACAAGTTCAAGCCCCCGTGCTTTGAGAAATACAATGGAACTTCCTGTCCACGAACTCACCTACAGTCTTTCCTGGGGAGACTTAAAGCATATACTATGGATGAGAAGCTGTGGATGTTCTATTTTGAAGACAGTCTGACTGGGGCTTCAAGGGAGTGGCATTCACACTTGACCATAGCTACCATCAGATGCTGGAAGGACTTAGCTGAAGCCTTCATCAGGCAGTATCAATACAATATGGACATGGCTCCTAACAGGACCCTCCTAATGGGAATGTCTAAATCTTCCAGAGAAAGCTTCAGGGAATATGCCCAGAGGTGGAGACAGCTTTCTGTTGCTTTCCAACCACCCATGTCGGAAAGAGAAATGGCCGACATGTTCATGAATACTTTGCAAGGAACATATATTGATAGGCTGGCTGCCTTTTCTTCTACCAGCTTCGCTGATGTCGTCATAGCTGGTGAAAGAATTGAAAGTCTGTTAAAAATGGGCAAAATTTCTGATAACGATGCAAGTTCATCTAGTAATCCCAGGAAGCCTTTCGTGGGACCCCGAAGGACCAGTGAGACAAATGCCATTCATGCCAGCAGGGGCAGACCTCAATATGTTCATAGATCAGTAGCAGTTGTCACCATTCCAGCTCCGATTCCTCAGCAACCAACATATCAACAACCACAATATCAACAACAAGTTCAGTATCCGCCACAGAGAACCTACAACAACAAAAATAGCAATCAACAACAACGACCCTTTCAACAAAGACCATCACAGGCAAACAGGGTGATTGACCCTATCCTTATGCCTTATGTTGCCTTATTGTCGCAACTCCTGAAGCTTAACTTAGTTGAGTTAAGGACATTGGCACCACCAGATCCTCTAAATCTCCCAAGGAACTATGATGCCAACGCCAGATGTACTTTCCACTCCAATGCACCTGGCCACAATACTGAAAAATGCAGGGCCTTGCAAATGAAAGTCCAAGATCTGGTGGATTCTAAAGCCCTCAACTTTGCACCTCCTCCAAATGTCAACAACGGCGCCTACAAATCCAGCAATTCCTTTGACAATAATTCCTGACTCTTCTACAACAGCAGCAACAATCATTCCTACCGATTCATCAATATCATCAGCAATGGCTCCGTCCATCACTTCAACAACCATTTCTTCTACAACATCAGCATCCATTTTATCAGCAGAATCTTCTACAATGCCAAAAGAGATTAATGAAGATGTCTCAGCAGTCACCATCTACTATGATCCATCAAATGTTCCTCCCAGCAACAATTTCCAGCAACAAACAGTGGCACCTCCTGCCAGGCCACCAGTCACAATTTACTACGATCCGCACACCATTACAATACCCTCCCCTGCAGCAGTCAGTCCAGTTACTATTACGGTACCTGGACCCGTTCCTTATGAAAGTAGTAATGCCATACCTTGGCATTATGGCTCTGATCTTTACTGCAACGGGGAGAAAATCACTCTGGATTCATCAACCTCTTTTCCACAAATTGATAATGTTGGGGGAGGCGGAGGCTTCACCAGAAGCGGACGCCTTTTTGCCTCACAAGTGCAAAGACCTAATGTTGAAGCAGAAGCTGCTGCCAAAGCAAAGGGAAAGAGTGTGGTACCTGAAGAGCCGACTGTCAAGGAAACTTAGAAGACATCTTTTGAACAAGATGTAGACGAGTTCATGAGAATCATAAAGAGGAGTGATTACAAGGTGGTGGATCAGCTTCACCAAACTCCCTAAAAAATCTCCATATTATCATTGTTGATGTGTTCTGAAGCTCACAGGAATGCATTATTGAAAGTCCTGCACGCCGCATACGTGCCGGAGGAGATTACTGTTAACCAGCTAGAAACTGTGGTGGCAAATGTCAACACCAGTCATGGACTGGGTTTTACCAATGCTGACTTAACAACTGAGGGACGTAACCACAACAAGGCTTTACATATCACCCTGGAGTGCAATGGTGCTGTTCTATCTCATGTGCTGGTGGACACTGGGTCATCACTCAATGTTCTGCCAAAGAAAGCCTTAGTGAAGCTGGAGTATGATGGCTTGGCACTGCGTCCGAGTAATTTGGTGGTGAGAGCTTTTGATGGCTCTAAAAGATCAGAGCTTGGGGAGATTGATTTTCCTGTGATGATTGGCCCACAGACTTTTAAAACTACCTTCTATGTGATGGACATTCAGCCGGCCTACAGCTGTTTGTTGGGTAGACCCTGGATCCACGCCGCTGGCGCTGTTACGTCTACCCTTCACCAGAAGCTGAAATTCGAGTGGGAAGGCCAGATCATCACCATCTGTGGGGAGGAAGACATCTTTGTTAGCCATCTGGCTACGTATAAGTACATAGAAATGGATGGAGAAATCCATGAAACTATGAGCCAGGGGTTTGAGGCCCTGAACATTAATGAAGCATCTGTTGTACTGGGAAATTCCATAACATCTTATCAGCAAGCCCAGAAGGTTGTTGAAGAGGGTACTGCCCAAGGCTGGGGCAAGCTGTTGCCCGTGGAAAAGAAAGAAGACAAATTTGGGTTGGGTTACAAACCAAATCAACAAGATCAATCAGAGGCTGCAAAAGAGCCTAATTTTGTCAGCGGGGGAATGCTCACCCCGGATGCTGTAAACAATTTGGAAGACAAGGAGGAAAGCGACCGCAACCTGGAGAGCTGGATACGTCCAAGGATCCTGGGGAGCCAAGTCCTTAACTGGTCTTCCCAGGAAATTATAAGGGTTACTCCTGCAGAGTAATTATTATTTCCTGTATTTTTAAAGCATGCATCAAGTCTTGCATCTTGCCCAAGATGCCAAGACTCATTTTGTAATCGGGCCATCTTGTAATTTTGTGCAAATAGATCAATCAATGATTATCGGACAACTTTTGCAAACGAGTCTCTTTTTTCGCTCACTGTCTTTTCATTTTTCTTTTTGTACAAAAAATAAAATGGCAATGTTTTTCAAAATAAATAACTTCATTTTCACTTTTTCTAAACAAGATTAAAACTGATCACTAAAATAAACCAATCTAAACCCTTGCAGAAAGTGCCCTCCAGACTGCACCGACAACAACACTGCTATGACTTCATATGACTTTGACAATCCAATCAATCAAGCTGATGAAGGGGTTGAAGAAGATTATGAGCTACCTGAAGAGCTAGCCAGGTTGTTAAGGCAAGAAGAGAAGGTTATCACTCCTCATCAAGAGGAGGTTGAAACGATTAATCTTGGTACGGAAGAAGAAGTGAAAGAAGTTAAGATCGGGGCCTGCTTACAAGATTCAGTAAAAGAACAACTGATTGATATGCTTCGGGAGTATGTGGATGTCTTTGCTTGGTCTTATCAGGATATGCCAGGGTTGGACACCGATATTGTCATGCACAAGCTGCCTTTAAAAGAAGACTGCTCGCCAGTAAAACAGAAGCTGCGCCGTACTCGCCCAGATATGGCAATGAAGATAAAGGAAGAGGTACAAGATCAGTGGGACGTCGGGTTCCTTGCTGTGACTAGCTATCCGCCATGGGTTGCTAATATTGTACCTGTGCCTAAGAAAGACGGCAAGGTGAGGATGTGTGTGGACTACCGAGATCTGAACAGAGCCAGCCCGAAAGATGAATTCCCTTTACCTCACATTGATGTATTGGTGGATAATACAGCTCAGTTCTCGGTATTCTCCTTCATGGATGGATTTTCGGGATACAATCAGATCAAAATGTCATGTAAAGACATGGAGAAGAGGACTTTCATCACACCCTGGGGCATATTCTGTTATAAGGTGATGCCATTCGGACTGAAGAATGTTGGTGCCACTTATCAACGGGCTATGGTAACATTATTCCATGACATGATCCATAAAGAAATTGAATGTTATGTGGATGACATGATTGCCAAGTCCCTCACAGAAGAAGACCACCTGGTGAATCTGTTGAAGTTATTCAAGCGTATGAGGATGTACCAACTGAAGTTAAACCCCAACAAGTGCACATTCGGGGTACGATCTGGTAAGCTGCTGGGATTTATTGTAAGTGAGAAAGGGATTGAAGTTGACCCTGATAAAGTCAAAGCCATTCAAGAAATTCCTGCACCAAAGTCTGAAAAAGAAGTTCGGGGGTTCCTAGGTAGATTGAACTACATATCAAGGTTCATATCTCATCTTACAGCAACCTGTGAGCCTTTGTTCAAACTGTTAAGAAAAGAACAAACGGTCAGGTGGAATGAAGACTGCCAAAGGGCTTTTGACAAAATCAAGGAATACTTATAAGAGCCTCCAATCCTTATGCCTCCAGTTGAAGGAAGACCTCTAATCATGTACTTAATAGTATTAGAAGAGTCAATGGTGTGTGTGATGGGCCAGCATGACGAGTCTGGTCGAAAAGAGTATGCAATATACTATCTAAGCAAAAAGTTTACCGACTGTGAACAACGTTATTCACTGCTCGAGAAAACTTGTTGTGCTTTAGCGTGGGCTGCTCGCCGACTAAGGCAGTATATGTTGACCCACACTACCTTGTTGATTTCAAAGATGGATCCAGTTAAGTACATTTTTGAGAAGCCAACACTTACCGGACGGGTTGCAAGATGGAAAATTATCCTCACAGAATATGATATTTAGTACACATCTCAGAAAGCCATCAAGGGCAGTGTATTGTCTGATTATCTTGCTGAGCAACCTATTGATGATTACCAGCCTATGAGATTTGACTTCCCTGATGAAGACATCATGTTCATAAGAGTAAAAGATCATGAAGAGCCTATTCACACTGAAGGGCCTGACCCAGAAAAAGAATGGACTATGATGTTCGATGGGGATGTTAATATGAATGGTCGCGGTGTTGGTGCAGTACTCATTACACCTAAGGGAGTTCACATGCCTTTCTCGGCAAAACTCACCTTTAACTGCACTAACAACGAAGCTGAATACGAAGCTTGTATTATGGGTCTTGACGAAGCCATTGACCTCAGAATCAAGACTTTGACTGTATTCGGAGATTCAGCACTGGTAATTAATCAAACCAACGGCAAATGGTACACGCACCAGGATCATCTGATACCTTACCGGGATTATACAAGAAGGTTATTGACTTTCTTCACAACGGTCAAGCTTGAGTATATTCCTCGAGACGAAAATATGTTTGCAGATGCTCTGGCTACCATTTCATCCATGATCAAGGTTCAAGCTGCCAACTTTGTGCCTCGGATTTCGGTGTCCAGACTTGACAGACCAGCATACGTATTCTCAGCAGATGTCGTTAAAGATGATAAGCCTTGGTTCCAAGATATCAAATGCTTCTTGGAGGATCAAACATACCCACCTGGGGCATCTTCCAATGATAAGAAGACATTAAGAAGGCTAGCTGGTAGTTTCTTCCTGAACACTGATGGTTTCCTGTACAAGAGAAACTTTGATATGGTACTCCTCAGATGTGTTGATAGAACAGAAGCAGACTTGTTGATGCACAAGGTGCACGAAGGATCCTTTGGTACCCATGCTGGAGGGCACGCAATGGCTAAAAAGTTGTTAAGGTCAGGCTATTACTGGATCACAATGGATGCAGACTGTTGTGCCTATGCCAGAAAATGCCATAAATGCCAGATCTATGCGGATAAGGTGCATGTGCCTCCGAATCCTCTGAATGTGATGTCTTCACCCTGGCCCTTTGCCATGTGGGGAATTGATATGATTGGCAAGATTGAACCGACTGCTTCAAATGGACACATATTCATCCTGGTTGCCATTGACTATTTCACCAAGTGGGTCGAAGCAGCTTCTTATGCAAATGTTACCAGGCAAGTGGTAGCCCGATTTCTGAAAAGAGACATCATCTGTCTGTATGGAGTTCCCGAGCGAATCATTATTGATAATGGTTCCAACTTGAACAATAAAATGATGGCAGAACTATGCCGAGACTTCAAGATCCAACACCACAATTCTTCTCCTTACAGGCCAAAGATGAATGGCGTTGTTGAGGCAGCTAACAAGAATATCAAGAAGATTATGCAGAAGATGGTGGTTACCTATAAATATTGGCATGAAATGCTACCATTTGCCTTACATGGGTACCGTACGTCAATCAGAACATCCACTGGGGCAACACCGTATCAGCTTGTGTATGGTATGGAGGCAGTCCTACCTGTTGAAGTTGAATTACCCTCCTTGCGAGTATTGATGGATGTTAAATTGAATGAAGCAGAGTGGGTCCGATCCCGATACGAACAACTAAATCTGATTGAAGAGAAGAGGTTGGCTGCAATTTGTCATGGGCAGTTATATCAGAAAAGAATGAAGAAAGCCTTCGATCAGAAAGTCAAGCTTCGAGAGTACCAAGTAGGAGATCTTGTGCTGAAAAGACTCCTCCCTCCTTATACAGACCACAGGGGCAAGTGGACTCCGAATTATGATGGTCCGTTCATAGTAAAGAAAGTTTTCTCTGGTGGAGCACTGATGCTCAGTACTATGGATGGTGAAGACTTCCTGTCCCCTGTGAATTCAGATGCAGTTAAAAAATACTTCGCATGAAATGACCCGCTGGACACGAAAACAGAATGTAAGTCCAGGCAAAAATAGGGCATCCCGGCGAGTCAAAAACAGAATAAAAGACTCGGGCAAAAATAAGGGAAAATAAATAAAAAATGTACACCCGCTGAGTTGAAAAGCCGCATCGGACAACTCAGGCAAAAATGGGTATCCCGGTGGATTGAAAACCCGAAAGGGCGATCCACGCAAAATAAGGGGATAAGCGAACAACTGCATCCTGAATTCGCATGTATCACTTACAACATGGCAAGCTTCGAAAGGTTCGAGCATCGGTCTGAATCAGCATTCTTCAGAAAGCAAGATGAGAAGAACGTCAATGTCATACAAGTCATAGCAAAAGGGAAAGCTCCTTGAAGCGTCATCAACATTGCCACTATCTTTTTGCTTCTCAATTTGTAACGATTTCCTCATTTCAGGGGATCTGTTTCTCTGACTGTATCTTTCCAATTCAGGGCACACAAATTAATAAAATCAGATTTTCAGTCATATCTTGTCTCGTACATTTTATTTTTTCATTTGAAAAATGTCTGATGTCCTTGAGATATTGATTGCATAAATACAGATGCTTCCCTTCTAAAAATACGTGCTCACAGGAAATATATTTGCTCCCGGGAGTGTCTAAACTCCTATGATGGAATCCGGTAAGGGATACCTCGGGAAACTTGTATGTTTCCTTGTCATGCAGGATTGCAGGTGTTCAAAGCACAACATGGGGCATGAAAGCTTCTCCTCAGTAGGCTGCCAAATCATTGTCTCCTCAGCACACCTTCCAAATAGCACCAGAGATGCTTTCTCCCCATCCGAGTTTCCAGGCATCGCTTCTCCAACATTTCCATCAGAGCAGCACCTGAAGGTGTTCATATCCCTGGCTGAGTTGTCAAGTATCATCCTCAGCAGGATCCCCATAGAAATCTCTAGGAAGATCTTTCAGTGATCTTTCTTCTTCTCCAGCCAAGTGCTAGACAGGGAACCACTTCCCCACAAAGTTTCAATCTCTATCCAGAAGAGCAACGCCTGAAGATCTCACAACAGAGTGACGAGAGTTTCTACAAACCCCAGTTGGGTCCCTCATTATCAAGATAGGTCTATCAGTAATCTACTTCCCCATGCAGAGTCAGATATGCTAGATCTACCAATGATCTCATCCCCAGCTGGGATGTCCATTTCAAGCAGATCAGCCAGAGATCTCCACAGCAATGGGATCAGAATCCCGGATTGGCATCTTTGCATAATCATAGCATTCGCATCATATTTTCCCACAGAGCGTAGCATTCCGTCTAATACGGAGCATCACGGCAAAAATCAAACATATTGCATAATCATAAGCCATGTGTCGAACTGAACACTTGTAAATACTGACAATCCATCAGCAATATACAAAATATTTCCCAATTCCCCACCAGAGAATCAAAGCATTTCCTTTACAGATACAGATACACACTCCTTTTTGCACTCGTCTGTGTCACCATTCCCCAGTAAAGTTGCCCGAGCAAACAAATACTTATACATTACAGATACTTCTCGACACCCATCCGTGTCATATCCCCAGCAGAGAGCCAAAGCGTCCCCTTTGCACTCACTAACACAGATACATATATATACAATTCTTTTGACACCCGTCCGTGTCACCCCCTAGCATAGTTGACTGAACACTTTGTGAATCAAATACTTGCTTATAATACACTTCTTCCGACACTCGTCCGTGTCGCACTCTCCCCAGCAAGTTAAACACTCGTCTGTGTCTCACTCATCACTTTTCACTCATACAGATACTCGTCTGTATCTGGTATATACCACTTAAATCCCCTCATATTCGAAACTCGTCCGTGTTCTTTGTTAACCAGTTGATACTCGTCCGTATCATCATCTCTGAACATGCGTCAAGCGTTTGTTTCTACTGATACTCGTCCGTATCATAGTCTTAAGGATGCTCGTCCGCATCTTTAATCTATACACCGTGTCAAACACTTATGTCTTCTTGAATTTAGACACTCGTCTGTGTCTACTATTCCCAAGAAGAGTCCCGACAAATCCCAGTGAATTATTTCCTTTCTATCTGACATTCGTCCTATGTCATGATACCTTTCGGCAGCCGTACCCTGCAAGGTGATCGTCCTTCACCTTTTTGATGATCGTCCTTCATCACCCCCAGTGGAGTCTATATTCATTAGAACCCCTTCCTATCCGACATTCGTCCTATGTCGTGATATTTTCAGCAGCCGTCCCCTATTAGGTGATCATCCTTCACCTCTTGATGATCGTCCTTCATCATTTTTATCCGAAGGTCGTCCCCATCGTTGATTTTGTTATTTGACATTTGTCCTATGTCATGATAAACCCCGAGAGCAGCCGTACCCTGCTAGGTGATCGTCCTTCACCTCTTGATGATCGTCCTTCATCATGCTTATCCGATGGCCGTCCGCATCGTCGACCTTTTTATCCGGCATTCGTCCTATGTTGTGATACTTTTGGCAACCGTACCTTGCCAGGTGATCGTCCTTCACCAATAGATGACCGTCCCTCATCTTATCCCCAACAGAGCAGCCGTCCCCTGCTAGGTGATCGTCCTTCACCTTTGATGACCGTACCTCATCATTTATTTCATTTATGCTTTGAACTCGATGGTCGTCCCCATCATTTACTTATAATCCCCAGAGAGTCTTATAGCTTTACATGATGGTCGTCCCCATCATAATCTCTTATATCCCCAGCTTGCCGGCCGTCCCCCGTCATAACTTTATTTCCCGCATTTTCCCCAGCATGTCGGTCGTCCTCTGCTCGACGGTCGTCCTCCATCACCCGCACCTTTTAAACATACTTTATTTTCTTTTACAATCTATATCCCTTTTCTTCTTCATTCTGTGAGTGCAAATTTCGGACTGTCTTTGGTATTCAACCACAAGTTATCTTATTTGAATGATAAGTCGTCGCTTACATCCTGCACAGCTAACTCATGCTTGAATAGGGGAAGCTGTAAACACCCCAAATTTGCCCTCACCCATTCACACCATATATTGTGACTCTTTTCATTTGCATAAGTTCAACCATAGCATCTTATATTGCATTTTTGTTTCACTGCATTAATTCAAAGTCATCTGCAGCTAGGGTTTGTGATCTGAGCCATCCCTGAGCTATTTGAGCCACTCCAAAGGCCATTAATCACTTCAAAGGGGTCCATGTATGTTCAAGCATCATATTATATCTTCACAAGGTCAAAGAAGTCAAAGAATCACAAGAACTGAAAAAGGCATGGAAGCAGAGCCAAGTTTAACTGCACAAGTGACCTAAAATTAGGGTTTTGGTTTCAGAGGCCATAACTCCAATTTTTTTGGTCATTATTGTTTCTATTGATCTCTATATGATATGAGGATCATGCATATCAATTTTCATGAAGAAATTCAGTGGGGAAGGCATCTGATCAAGAGATGACTTCCTGAGAAAGTCAGTGCAAAATCAGGGCATCTGAGGCCCCCAGTGACCCAACCAAAGGGTGTTCTCCATCATTTTGAATGTGTATGATCTTTATTTGATCATAGAAGATGTTAGAAGTTCACAAAATTGAAGAATTTCAAGCCATTTGCAAAGTTGCCATTTTGGGAAAGTGACTTGTAATGTAAACTTGCCATTTTGGGAAAGTTTTTCAACCTCCTCTTTTTGATTAAAAAATGCTTCAAATGAGGAAACTTTGGTCATGAAAGTTGTATATTGGATCATTAACTTTTCAAAAAGTACAAGAACTCTTTCCAATTCATTTTGGATCAAAAGTTATGGCCTTGCAAAGTTGGGAAAAATCATGAAATTTTCACTTTTGCACAAAGAGGGAAACTTGCAAATTCACATGCCAAGCCTTTATGTGACCTCTAATTGATTTCTAACCATTGCACAAACATCACACATGACCTAAAATTCAGAATGCACCAAAGAATTACCCATTTCCATGCCTTGATCATTAAGAAACTTCAAAAGGGCCAAAATTTTTGAAATTTGCAAAACCTCACATAAACTCCAATCCACTTGCAAATTGGCCTCAAATTCATTTCCATTGTTCTCCTTAATCACAGCTGAACCAATCCATGCCTCTAAACCAGCCTGTCATGACCCATACCTCAAAGGACACCTAACATTGACTTTTTGCAAAATGGACCATACCAATCAACATAGGCCAGCATCAACTCTCTGACCTATCCCAACTTGATACATGGACAAAATGGAACTCAACACAACACACAACACGACCTGAGCTCTCCCACAAGTCAGCATTCTCCAAAATCCCCCTTTATGAATTTTTCTTCGAATCTCAATACACAAGCCACACACCTTAAAACAAACTTCACAGAATCACTCACCATGATCCTCTGATCATTTCCCAACCATTACTTTGCCCTGAAACCTCCCACATCAAAAACACGATTTCCCTCCCCCATTGACCTGAGCTTCTGCAAAATTCCTCTAGAGGCCATATAAACTCCAGCTAAGCATCACAAACTTCTGGGGAGGATCATTGGAGCTTGTTTGGACCAAAGAAGCAGCCAGAAAGCACCAAAAGCAAAAGCTCCAGTTCAGGTGAGCTCAAGAACATTTTTTCCAGAACTTTGATTTATTGTTATAAAATGATTCTATGAGTTGCACTGATCATCTTGATGTGTTTGGTTTTGAAAATGGTCAAGAAATAAGCATGTACTGACTGTCTGAAATTTTGCCCGTAAAAATGATTTTGTTTGTTTCTCTTGATTCAAGAAAAATAAATGATTTTTGTTGTGGGGTTTATGTTTAATGATGTTCATGGATTGATTCTGGAGAGTTTGATGAAGTTTTGATGCGTATTGAGTGAGATAGAAAAAAGATTGGCCGGAGAAGATGACCGGAACACTGTTCCGGTCACCTGAGAGTCATTAGGGCTCAGGATTAGGGCTAATGACATAATTAAGGAAGTTTGAATTCTGGCCGTTCGTTTGCGCGCTAAGTCAATTCCCGCGTCCCTGAGTTTGAACCACAACCCTTGGATTGTTTGACTTTCTCATTTTTCTTTTTAAATTCATTTAATTTCATTTGTTTTATATTTAACTTCTACGAATTTTTAAAAATAGCAAAATACTTTAAAAAATTCTGAAAATTTTTGTCAAACATTTCATTAATTTTCAGAACCCAAAAATATTTTTATTTTTATTTTTTGCATTAAAAATTATTTTTAAATCATTTAAATATTTATTTTTAATTAGTTAATGAAAATTAATTAATTAAAAATGCATTTAGGTATTAAAAAATCACACAAAAAATTCACATTGCATTTTAAAACATTTAGAAACATTATCAAACTCTCAAAACAAATTTATTTTGGTCCTTGATGCATTTTGACAATTTTTATTGGAATTAAATTTGTTTAAATGCATTATTTTGATCCTAACTTGAAAAAATCCATTCTGCCTAACCATGAAGAGTTTGATGATGGTTCTTCTTGCATTGAATCCTTCATAGCATGTAGTTTCTAGGGTAAAATTGGTTTTCATTTATCTTTCGTTTTCAATTTAATGAGCAGTTTTCCTTATAAGGTACCTTGAAACCCTAGTTAACTTAGAAAAATCACAACTTCCATTAGGTTTAGATTTAGGTCTCCTCCTTTGGGCAGTGAACTTGTGTAGGGTTAGGGTTCCTTTGATCCCATTTTCAATTTTTTATCATGTGATGTGCTTCTGGTTTTGAATTTTTGTGTTGCATATTGTTCATAAACCCTAATTCTTGCCTTCCTTTGCATTCATCTCTCATTTGCTTGCATTTAAGAACTTGCCATGACATATTATGCATCCACATGATTCATAAGACATCTTAGGACATATTGGAATCATGTTTGATCATTGCATCTTTCATTTTCCATGCTATGCATTCATATTATTTCATAAACTGTCATGAACTTTCATGGTTCAAAGCATGCTTCATTTGCATCCTCATCCTTGTATGATCATCCATAACTCTTGACATGTGTTTGCATCATCTCTTTGCATCATTTAAATCATGTTTATGCTTCTGAATTTGGTTTGCATCATTGCATTTCATCTCATTCTCATTACATCTCATCTCCTTTGCTAACTTTTCAGGTGGTAAGTTGTTTTGAGAAGTGAATTTGCCTTCACTTCTAACAATCTCTTCTTATCTCTCTTGCATCATTTCTGCATTTTATATTTTCCTTAGAGTGAGCTTGCTCATTCATGCTCTCTCCCACTTTCTTCTTTCAAGCAACTTGTCTTCTTAAGTGAAGCAAGTTGTCTCGCTTCTCTCTGTTTCTTTCTCCTTTCATCTGCTTCTCTCCTTGGTGGCTCTTTGAAGATATATTTCTTTCTTAGGCCTCACAAACCCTAGTGAAATTCTGTGATCAGGTACGTGATGTCGAATGAGATGTTTAAACACTTGACAACTTGACCAAAACTTAAAGGGCAGGAAAATTAAACAACAGAGGAAATTGTTAACCCAGTTCAGTGTATAACCACACTTACATCTGGGGGATACCAAGCCAGGAAGGAAATCCAATATAAGTAATATTAATTCTAGACTTAAACCACTCAGTTTAATCTTTCACTTAATATCTACCCAAGGCAATTTCTACCTAAGACACAACTTAGATATGAGTACCAACTCACTCCCCCTCAATCACACAATGATATGTTTACAAGTTTAGTAAAATTGAAGTCATACTTCAAACAAAACAGCTTGATCTTACTTCACAGTTTCAATCAAGACACAAATACACTTTTGCTTAAAAGCTCATAAAGTGGTACACATAAAACAACCTGCTATTAAAACACAAAACACCCTATTTGGTCTTCTTAATTTCGTACTCTATTCTGAGAGTTTCTGTTGCTTAAATAGGTGTTTGGATTTTGGGCTTTCTGTAGGTTTATCCAATCCTGATACGTATGCTGCCATCACCTTGAATTAGGGTTTGTTACTTCCTAGATTCCAGGTGATTCAGTTCTTTTGATTATGTTGAAGTCACATAACAAATCTCCCTACAGATGCGCCTTCTTCTGTTTTATCCATCCATAATTAATTCCAGATAACTTCCCTGAATTTACTCAGTTCTGTTAATCATTAACTAATTCTGGTAGCAGGTTTGAGATGTCACAACATCTGGTGTGACATCCTGAAAACTGAACTTACTTCATTTACTGATACAATGTCACAACATCTGGTGTGACATCCTGTAAACTAAACTTACTTCATTAACTGATACAATGTCACAACATCTGGTGTGACATCCTGGATTCAGTTCATTTACTTATACTTTGTTTGATAATGTCACAACATCTGGTGTGACATCCTGAACTAAATTCATAACTTCTTGTTGGTCAAAAATTCTGCCAATTCTAAACATCAACAAACTCCCCCTTTGGCTAATTTTTGGCTAACATACTTTTCTGTTTTATCAGAGTGCAACATAATTTCTTATATCAGAGTACATCAGTTCTTTTCTGTTGAGTCATGTGAGAGTTTACTCCCCCTCAAACCTACATGTGTTCAGACTTGTTGCAACAAAAATTTTTCATCAAAAAAAAACACAGCTTTAGTTCAGAAGCAAACAGAAGTTCTTTCATTTATCAGTAAGCTGCATCATACATTGTTCAGTTCTGTTCACTTCTCCCCCTTGTTAGACATAAATTGGAGCAGACATTACATATTCCTCACATACATGTTTCACTCAGAATCCTCATATTCAGTGTCTTCCTCTTCTTCAGTTTCTTCATCAGAAGCAGCAGCTTTCTGAGCATTCTCTTCAATCTCCAGCCTTTGGATAATCTCCTCAAGCTTCTTCTTCCTGGCATCCAGTTCTTTGCATGTGTTCTTCAGCTCAGCAATCAAAGCAGCTTTGGAGATTGGAGTCTTTGCCTTTGAAGATCCAGCAGATGTCCCAGAGGGAGCTTCAACATCAGCTGCATGATGACTTAAGAACAACTTGTAATGGAAGGCCAGGGGACTCTCTCTTTTGCAGATTGAATCTTTCTCAGAGAGGATACCTGGATATTGGCTGAGTATTATTCCACAAAGCAGAGAAGCGAAGGCAATAGGCAGCTTTGTTGCAGATGATCCAGCATGCTTCAATGTCTGATAAAAAATATAAGCCCCAAAATCCAGCTTTGTTTGGGTGCCCACAGCATATATAAACCTGCCCAATCCAGTTGCTATTGAGGAGGTATCGTTGGTTTGACCCAGTTTGCAGTGCCAATCCTATGCAGCATTGCATACTTCCTTGTCAGCAAGCTCACATAAAGTTTCCCTTTAACTGACCAAGTCTTTACCTGATTTGCAGTGATGACCTTGCACACCTGGTTATCTGTCTTTCCTAGCTCATTAGGTCCATCAGATTCTCTTCCTAGATAGTGGTTAATAACCCTAGGAGAGAATTCAACACATCTCCCTCTTACATATACTTTTCTGAAGTCAGCTGACTTACCATCAGCACAGTCTTCTTGAAGGTTTACAATGAATTCCTTGACTAGCAGCTCATAGCAAGGAGAGAAGTTTGACACTGTTTTGAACAAGCCAGCAGAAGAGATGAGATCAATTACCTCTGTGCACTCAAGTGCATTACTGCTCAGCTCTCTTTCAAGTGCTACCCTTCTTTGATAGACAAATTTCCATCTGTTCACACTTGACACGTGATGGAAAGAAATGTTGTCCAGAGGAGCTTCTGGAACAGCATAGGAGGACCTTGAGGGTGCTGGTTTCTTCTTTGGTGGGGATGTTGGGACATCCTCTTCAACATATGAATCTAGAGGGGTGACAACTTTCCTCTTCTGTGTATTCACCTTGCTCAATTGTTTGGTAGGACCAAAAGTAACTTTAGCTTTATCCTTCTTTGGTGTAGGTTGCTTCTTCTCAGGAGTTGCATGTCCTGCAGTCTTCTTTTCCTTCCTAGTCCTAAGCCTTTTGGCTATGCTAGGGTTTACAGAAGCAATGATTTCTGTGTCAGAATCATGCTCTATGTTTACAACAGAAGGGGGTTGAGCAGTCTCCTCTTCAGCAGGTGGATCAACAGAGGCTTGATCTTCAGTGGAGGCCTTGTGCTGGACCTCAGATGTTTCATCATCACCATCAGTGGAGGCCTTTTTCTGGTCCTCAGATGTTTCATCAGCATCATTAGTGGAGGCCTTTTGCTGGTCTTCAGATGTTTCAACATCTATTGGGACATCCTGTTGAGCAGGAGTGTCCTCTTCAGCCTGATTTTGTTGTTCTTCCTATGGAGCTGGCATGGTGTTTAGAGGGATAGATATGCCACTCACAACTCTTTGCTTAGACAAAATCCTGTTCACCAGTTCCTTTATAGAATCATCCACATATTCAGAAGCTTTTGGAGTAGTGTTTGAGGATGAAGGCATGCCTTTTGCTTTGCTGAATATAGGTTCCTTTGCCCTTCTCACAGTAGGGGTTCTTGGCTTTTGAGCAAGAGGAACACTTCCTCTGATTTCATCTATTGGAGTTGAATCCATAGGTACCACAGAGATGGGGGTTGCATGCACCACATCTTGGTTGAGAATTTCTTCAGAGAAAATAGGGTTTTGATGTTGAGACATTTTCGAAAGAGGTGGATGAAGAGCTTAGGTTTGAATGATTTTGATGAGTTCTGAAAAAGCAGTTAGAGAATGCAATTCATTTTGAGATGATGATGAGAAGATGGATAGCTGAGAACAAGATGATATTTTTATAAGTAGCCGTTACTTGGAGAAATTTTAGGAGTGGAATACCCAGAGTCCTTGACCATACTGGTGTTGCCATCTGGTGATCATGCCACATGATGTCATATGACATGTTGGCACATCTCCATAACTGTTATATTTCACATAAACAGATTCCCAATTTACCCCTTAGGTTTTCAAATTGGGTAGCATCCAAAGCTTTAGTAAATATATCAGCCAATTGCAGATTTGTAGCTACATGTTCCAATGAGATCACTTTCTCTTCCACAAGATCTCTGATGAAATGATGCCTGATATTAATATGCTTGGTCCTGCTATGTTGAATAGGATTCTTTGATATGTTAATAGCACTTAAGTTGTCACAGTACAATGTCATGACATCTTGTGGGACATTGTACTCAGTGAGCATTTGCTTCATCCAAACCAACTATGAACAACTGCTTCCAGCTGCAATATATTCAACTTCAGCAGTAGATAAGGATACACAATTTTGTTTCTTACTGAACCAAGAAATCAAATTGTTTCCTAGAAAGAAGCATCCTCCTGATGTGCTTTTTCTGTCATCAGCACTTCCAGCCCAATCAGCATCACAGAAGCCAGTGAGAATTGGTTTGCATCCATGAAAGTACATTATGCCATAGTCACAAGTACCATTGACATATTTCAGAATTCTCTTGACTTGGTTTAGATGACTAACTTTTGGATCAGCTTGATATCTTGCACATACAACTACTGCAAAGGCTATGTCTGGTCTGCTAGCAGTCAGATATAATAAGCTTCCAATCATACTTCTGTATAGGCTTTGGTCTACATTCTCACCCTTGTCATCTTTAGTTAGCTTTAAGTGTGTGGGGGCAGGAGTTCTCTTATGAGTAGCATTGTCCATCCCAAATTTCTTGACAATGTTCTTAGCATACTTGCTTTGAGAGATGAACATGGAGTCCTCCATTTGCTTTATTTGCAGTCCAAGAAAGTATGTTAATTCTCCTACTAGGCTCATCTCAAATTCAGATTCCATTTGAGTGACAAAATGTTTAACCATCCTGTCTGACATCCCACCAAAAACAATGTCATCTACATATATTTGAGCAATCATGACATTTCCTTCCTCATCTTTAACAAACAAGGTTTTGTCTATTCCACCTTTCCTGTACCCTTGCTTGATAAGAAAAGTAGTCAACCTTTCATACCATGCTCTTGGTGCTTGCTTCAGTCCATAAAGAACCTTCCTTAGTTTGTACACATGATTTGAACAGCTTGGATCAACAAATCCCTTAGGTTGTTCTACATATACCTCTTCATTAAGATATCCATTTAGAAAGGCACTTTTTACATCCATTTGAAATAGCTTGAACTTCAAGATACAAGAAATTCCCAAAAGTAGTCTGATTGATTCAAGCCTTGCTACTGGTGCAAAGGTTTCATCAAAGTCTACTCCCTCAATTTGTGTGTATCCTTGAGCTACAAGTCTAGCTTTGTTCTTTGTAACAACTCCCTGCTCATTTGACTTGTTCTTATACACCCATTTAGTGCCAATCACATTTATGTCATCAGGTCTAGGAACAAGATCCCACACTTCATTCCTTGTGAATTGACCTAATTCATCTTGCATAGCACAAATCTAGTACACATCAGTAAGAGCTTCCTTGATGTTTTTAGGTTCTATTTTTGAGACAAAACAGGAACCTGAAATCACCTCTCTTGCTCTAGTGCTTACACCTCTGTTGGGATCCCCAATTATCAAATCTTTGGGATGATCCTTCTGGATTCTGATGGAGGGAGGTTTGCTAGATTGTTCTGTCCTTGCATTAGTTTGAGTGGAGTCAGGATGATCACTCTTTTCTTCAGCTTCAGTTTGGCTGTCAGCAGATGTTCCAACATCTTCTGTAACATCTGCAGGAGCATCATCAATTATTACATTTATGGACTCCATGATAACCTTGGTTCTAGAGTTAAATAATCTATAGGCTCTGCTGTTTATAGAATATCCAAGGAAAATCCCTTCATCACTTTTAGGATCCATTTTTCTTCTTTGCTCCCTATCAACCAGAATATAACAATTACTTCCAAAAACATGGAAGTACTTAACTGTGGGTTTTCTGCCCTTCCAGACTTCATAGATTGTGGACAAGGTTCCTTTCCTTATAGTGACTCTATTATGAATGTAACAAGTTGTGTTCATAGCTTCAGCCCAGAAATACAATGGTAACTTTTTAGCATGGATCATAGCTCTTGCTGATTCTTGGATAGTTCTATTCTTCCTCTCAACAATCCCATTCTGTTGAGGAGTGATTGGTGAAGAGTATTCATGATTGATTCCTTCTGAAGAACAGAAATCTAAGAATTTTTGGTTCTCAAACTCCTTTCCCTTCTTATTCTGACCACACAACTGGCTTTTTCTCTTTGTATTCTTTGGCATAAATCTTTGAATACATCAAATACATCAGACTTTTCTTTGATAAAATTTATCCATGTATATCTTGAAAAGTCATCAACCACCACATAGGCATACCTCTTACCACCAAGGCTCTCAACCTGCATAGGTCCCATAAGATCCATATGCAATAATTCCAAAACTTTGGAAGTTGTCAGATGTTGGAGCTTTGGATGGGACATCTTGGTTTGCTTGCCTATTTGACATTCACCACATATTTTTCCATCATCAATCTTCAGTTTAGGAATACCTCTCACAGCTTCCATAGATATGATTTTCTTTATGCCTCTGAAATGAAGATGACCCAGTCTTTGGTGCCATAGTTTCACTTCTTCTTCTTTGGCTAAAGAGCAAGTTGAAGTGAGACTGAAATCTTGAGGTTCCCACATGTAACAGTTGTCTTTAGATCTGGCTCCTCTCATGACAACCTTCTGGTCTTTATTAGACACTATGCATTCAGTTTTGGTAAAGTTTACACTGTAACCTTGATCACATAATTGACTTATGCTGATCAAGTTAGCAGTCAATCCTTTTACCAGCAGCACATCATCTAGTCTTGGTACATCTGGACAGTCCAAGGTCCCAACTCCCTTGATTTCACCTTTAGCTCCATCTCCAAATGTTACATATCTGGATGAATATGACTTTAAGTCTACTAGCAGATTCTTCAATCCAGTCATGTGTCTTGAACATCCACTGTCAAAGTACCAGTCTTCTTTAGCTGATACTCTTAGGGATGTATGAGCTATATATGCAACACCCTTCTTTGACCATTTGTATTGAGGTTTCTTTTGATACCTCTGCCCTGTGCAGTGTCCATTAGTAGAGCTCCAAGGTTGTTTGTTGAACTTTTCTTGGGCATGTAGCTTTGATCAGCATGAATACTAGCTTTAGGTACCCATACTTTCTTGATGACCTCTGTCTTCTGCTTAGGGGGTTGCTGATATCTTTGATGTTGATGTCTATGCAGCACTTTCTTGATAACCTCTATCTTCCGCTTAGGAGGTTGCTGATACATCTGATTTGGATATCCATGTAACTTGTAGCAATGAGGTTTGATATGTCCAAACCTTCCACAATGATGACATCTCCATATTTGATACTTCTTCTTCATTATGTTCTTTTCATGATGTTGAGACATCTGTTGGAACATTATGTTTGACTTTGTGTTCTTTTCATGATGTTGAAGCATCTGTTGGGACATCTTGTTTGACTGTATGGAATTTGAAGTAGTTTTGCTGGTGCTAGCTTCAACCTTATGAACTTTGTTAAATCCCAGTCCACTTCTATCCCCTGAATGCTTATTGTTGTTGAGAATAACATCCAGTGTGTTTGAGCTACTGTTTAGCATTCTAACAGATTTGGACATATGCTCCAACTTGTAGTTGAGAAGACTTACTTCACTTTTCAAGGTGTCAATGATCTCTAGATCACTTGTTTTTTCATCCTTTAGTGCCTCAATCTGCTTCTTTTGCTTTATACTCTCCATGCATATTTCAGTGCTCCTTTTAACCAGTTCTCTGTATGATTGCTCAAGCTCTTCAAAAGTAAGCTCCCCATCACTGGATTCACTTTCAGATTCACATAATCCAGCTAGAGCAGTGATATGCTTAGCTGATTCTTCTTCTGAATCACATCCTGAGTCTTCATCAGACCGTGAGAGACCTTTCTTTTGCCTTTTTAAATAGGTAGGACATTCATTTCCGATGTGTCCATATCCTTCACATCCATGACATTTAATCCCTTTTTCTTGACTGGTCTTTTCATCATAATTTGACCTTCTATTAGCATCATAAGGTCTTTTGTTCTCAGAAGAGTTTGTGTATCTTCCACTTGGTCTGGACTTGTCTTCCATCTTTCTGAGAATCTTTTTGAATTGTCTTCCAAGCATAGCAATGGTTTCTGATAAATTTTCTTCAGGTTCTGATTCATTATTTTCTTCTTCTTTATCAGTATTTGACACCAAGGCTATGCTTTTGTTCTTCTTTACAATTGTGTCATTCATTCCCATCTCAAATGTTTGAAGAGAACCAATGAGCTCTTCAACTTTCATTTTGCATATGTCTTGAGCTTCTTCTATTGTTGTGACCTTCATGTCAAATCTTTTTGGCAAAGATCTGAGAATCTTTCTTACAAGCTTTTCATCAGTCATCTTTTCTCCCAAAGCACCAGAAGTATTGGCTATTTCTAAGATGTTCATGTAGAACTCATGAATTGTCTCATCTTCCTTCATTCTCAAGTTTTCAAACTTGGTGGTGAGAAGTTGAAGTCTTGACATCTTCACCTTTGATGTTCCTTCATGAGTTGTTTTGAGAGTGTCCCAAACATCTTTGGCCAGCTCACAGTGACGCACAAGTCTAAAGATGTTCCTATCAATGCCATTGAATAAAGCATTTAAGGCCTTGGAGTTGCCAAGTGCTGAATCTTCTTCCTCCTTACTCCATTCTTCTTCAGGTTTCAACACTTTTGCTCCATCTTTGGTGTCTTGGACAGGGTGCTCCCATCCATTGTTGACTGCTTTCCAGGCCCTATTGTCAAGTGATCTTAAGAATGCTACCATTCTTGGCTTCCAGTAGTCATAATTAGATCCATCCAATATAGGTGGTCTGTTTACAGATCCTACATCTTTGTCCATGTTTCCAGAATTTGCAGTCCCTATATCTCACCCAGTTAAACAGGAAGGGTGCCTGCTCTGATGCCAATTGAAATTCTGTGATCAGGTACGTGATGTCGCATGAGATGTTTAAAGACTTGACAACTTGACCAAAACTTAAAGGGCAGGAAAATTAAATAACACAGGAAATTGTTAACCCAGTTCAGTGTATAACCACACTTACATTTGGGGGCTACCAAGCCAGGAAGGAAATCCAATATAAGTAATATTAATTCTAGACTTAAACCACTCAGTTTAATCTTTCACTTAATATCTACCCAAGTAAATTTCTACCTAAGACACAACTTAGATATGAGTACCAACACACTCCCCCTCAATCACACAGTGATATGTTTACAAGTTTAGTAAAATTGAAGTCATACTTCAAAGAAAACAACTTGATCTTACTTTACAGTTTCAATCAAGACACAAATACACTTTTGCTTAAAAGCTCATAAAGTGGTACAAATAAAACAACCTGCTATTAAAACACAAAACACCCTATTTGGTCTTCTTAATTTCGTACTCTATTCTGAGAGTTTCTGTTGCTTAAATAGGTGTTTGGATTTTGGGCTTTCTGTATGTTTATCCAATCCTGATACACATGCTGCCATCACCTTGAATTAGGGTTTGTTACTTCCTAGATTCTAGGTGATTCAGTTCTTCTGATTATGTTGAAGTCACATAACAAATCTCCCTATAGATGCGCCTTCTTCTGTTTTATCCATCCATAATTAATTCCATATAACTTCCCTGAATTTACTCAGTTCTGTTAATCATTAACTAATTCTGGTAGCAGGTTAGAGATGTCACAACATCTGGTGTGACATCCTGAAAACTGAACTTACTTCATTTACTGATACAATGTCACAACATCTGGTGTGACATCCTGTAAACTGAACTTACTTCATTAACTGATACAATGTCACAACATCTGGTGTGACATCCTGGATTCAGTTCATTTACTTATACTTTGTTTGATAATGTCACAACATCTGGTGTGACATTCTGAACTAAATTCATAACTTCTTGTTGGTCAAAAATTCTGCCAATTCTAAACATCTACAAACTCCCCCTTTGGCTAATTTTTGGCTAACATACTTTTCTGTTTTATCAGAGTGCAGTAGAACTTGCTTCTTCGGGATTCTTTTTCTCACCTCATTCACTCACAAGCGAGAACTTTCTTCTTCCGTCTAATGCAATACAGTTAGCACCTGAGCCAGACAGGTCATACACTTGAGCATAGGCAAGTAAGCAGTTCACCAGTCAATTTATCTTTCAGTCTCTTTGAGTCGAACTACGGTGTTCTGACTTCCTCATTGCACGAGAGGATACGTAGGCATAACTTAACGGTTATCGAACAAAAGTCTCTGTATATTCCCCCTCCTCCAGCATCATTCTTTAAGCCTCATAGTCTTGAGCATTTCACTCCTGTTCTTACACTGACACTTCTCTTATACACTTCACACTTCTTTTACACTGACACTTGCATTCTTTCCAGCTTTGATACACAAATTGCACTGACACTACCCCTTTAAAACAAAAATCTTTTAAGCGTGGATCCCGTCGAGTACGGCGGACAATCTGGGTGCTAATACCTTCCCAGGTTGTAACCAACCCCCTTTCTCAGTCTCTCTGGTTCCCGACCGTCTTATCCGTATCTTTTCTTAGGTTTATGCAGCATTACCTCTCCTCCGGGATAAAAATGCCTAGCTGGCGACTCTTTTCTTTCTGAGTTCACCCTTGTGTGTTCTCTTCCTTTCGCCGACCGTCCGCGTCTGTACCCCATTTGACCTGGTGTCATTTGGTGGGAGCGACAGAATGCCATGTAGCTTTTGATGAGATCAAGAAGTACCTCTAGGAACCTCAAATATTGATGCCACCAGTTGAAGGAAAACCCTTGATTATGTACCTGACAGTATTAGACAACACAATGGGGTGTGTGTTGGGGAAGCATGATGAGTCTAGTCGAAAAGAGCAAGCAATATACTACCTTAGCAAAAATTTTACCGATTGTGAAACAAGATACTCACTACTCGAGAAAACTTGATACACTTTGGCTTGGGATGCTCGCCGATTATGACAGTATATGTTGACTCATACCACCTTATTGATTTCAAAAATGGATCCTATTAAATACATATTTGAGAAACCTGCTCTCTCCGGACGAATAGCAAGATGGCAAATGATTTTAACAGAGTATGACATATAGTATACTACTCAGAAGGCTATCAAAGGAAGTGTGGTAGCTCATCATTTGGCTCATCAAGCAGTAGATGATTACCAGTCTATGAATTTTGAGTTTCCAGACAAAGATATTATGCTTATTGCTAACGAACCTAGACAATATGAAGGACCTGAACATGGATCCCGATGGACTATGGTTTTTGATGGAGCTTCTAATGCACTTGGTAATGGTGTTGGTGTTGTGATTATCTCTCCAAAGGGTTATTATACACCATTTATTGCCAGACTTTGTTTTGATTGTACCAACAATATGGCTGAATATGAAGCGTGTATTATGGGTATCAAGGCAGCCATTGAGATGAGGATCCAGTTTTTGAATGTGTATGGAGATTCAACCTTGGTAGTTAGTCAGGTTAAAGGATAATGGGACACGAAACATCCCAGACTCATTTCTTACAGAGAGCATGTGTTGTCTTTAATTCCATACTTTGAAGAAATTACTTTTGGATATATCCCATGAGAAGAGAATCAGTTGGCAGATGCTTTAGCCACAATGTGATATATGTTTGAAATTAGTTAGGATGATGAAGCACCCAAAATTACTATTGATCGGTTAGATGAAGCAGCATACTGTTATGAGGTTGATACTGAAGGTGTGGAAGAAAAGCCTTGGTTCCATGAAGTGAAAAGATATCTCGAAGCTCAGGAATATCCTGAAGGGGCATCTATCTATGACAAGAAGTTTCTGAGGAGATTTTCTTCCAAGTTTTTCCTGAGTAATGGTATTTTATACAAGCATAATCACGATTATACTTTGCTTCGTTGTATGGATAAGAAGGATGAAATGGGGATTATGGAAGACATGCATGATGGGATCTTTGGTACTCACTCTAGTGGGAATACAATGGCTAAGAAGATTTTGAGAGCAAGTTACTATTGGTCTACCATGGAAGCTGATTGCTATCAGCACTCCAAGACTTGTCATAAGTGTCAGATCTATGCTGACAAAGTACATTTACCTCTAGTTCCATTGAATGTTTTGACTTCTCATTGACCTTTTGCCATGTGGGGCATTGATATAATTGGTGATATTAAACCTACTGCTTTCAATGGACATCGTTTCATCCTTGTTGCTATTGATTACTTCATGAAGTGGGTAGAGGCAGCTTTGTTTGCTTCTGTTACCAAGAATGTTGTGACTCGGTTCATCAAGCATAATCTTATATGTAGGTATGGCATCCCCGAATGGATTATCACAGACAATGGTACTAACCTGAACAATACTATGATTACTGACCTCTGCACGTAGTTCAAGATTAAACATCACAATTCTTCTCCATATCGTCCGAAGATGAATGGCACAGTGGAAGCCGCCAACAAAAATATTAAGAAGATCTTGCAAAATATGACATTTACGTATAAATATTGGCATGAGATGTTACCATTTTCTCTTCATGGTTATCGTACCACAATATGTACTTCAACTGGGGCAACCCCATTCTCTCTTGTCTATGGTACGGAAGAAGTTTTACCCATTGAAGTCCAAATTCCTTCCCTGGGAATTATGAAGGATGCATACTTAGATGAAGATGAATGGATTCAGACTCGACTTGACCAGATAAACTTGATTGATAATAAGAGGTTGGCAGCTGTTTGTCATGGTCAGATGTATCAGAAGCGTATGATTAAAGCCTTTAATAAGAAAGTCAATAAACAAGTATATCAGGATGGAGACTTGGTAATCAAGCGTATCATATTACCACAGGGTGATCCTAGGGGAAAATGGACTCCCACATATGAAGGGCCATTTGTAGTCTAGAGGGTATTTTCGGGAGGTGCCATGATGCTTACTACCATGGATGGTGAAGATTTCCCACAGCCTGTGAACACAGACATAGTTAAAAAATACTACGAATAAAAAGAGACCCACTAGGTTGACTGGCCTAGGCAAAAATAAGGGCATCCCTGCGAACCAAAAGGGTTCGAGAAAAACTTAGGGATATATATATATATATATATATATATATATATATATATATATATATATATATATATATATATATATATATATATATATATATATATATATATATATATATATAATTGTACACCCGGCAAGTCGTAAAACCCGATAGGGAGGCTTTGGCAAAAAAGGGTATCCCAGTGGATTGAAAACCTGAAAGGGAAATCCAGGAAAAAGTTAGGGATTAAAGAGAATGACTATGTCTCGTTGGATCACCCATGTAACCGCAACTAGTTGTACTACCTATGTCAAGTTCATACAGGTGCAGATTAACCCAATCATTTATATTCTGACAGCAAGGGTTGAGATATGTGAAGATAATGGCAATAGTAGAGTTGAAACTCAATAGGATCATTTACACATAGCTATTTTTCCTTGTTTTTTTGTACTCCTTTAAAAAAATTCTTCGAAGAATTCCTCTTACTAGGATTTTCGTCTCCGTGTTAAAACTTTATTGTTTATGGGCCACTTTCTAAATAAATAAAATTCTATTTTCGAATTCTGGTTTACTTTTCCCATTTTACTTAAGCGAAAACATATGTTGATTATGTTTGAATGTATATATGCTTTTGGATATGATTGATGTTTACCAGAAATGCATTAAATGCAATAATAGTATCTACTAAGGACGATCGGAGGTAGGAATCAAACGAATCTTTGCCGGTTAATCCCCACAAAGTAATCTTTACGGATATTCTTATGGAATACTTCAAGTAGTATTTTGTACTTCCAACTCTACGAAGTCTTCAAGTAGTTTCCTTTCAAATATAATGTATCCTCCGAAGAATTGATACTTGACCGGATAAGTCTCCCGGAGGAATATCCATCTCTTTTATCCTCAGTCAGGATATTCAGGAACTTAATCCTTCAATAAGAAGTACGAAGAACAAAAATTAGAGGTTCTAAGTACGATATTCTAAAACAAGACGGGAACAAAGTGTTCTTATCCCTCAGCAACGAATCGAGATTTATTTTCCCCAGCCAGTAGTTGTTATACGAAACTACTCATGCAATTCAACTACATAATTCATACATACATCATTTCATATCATACGCATACAACATTCTCATTTATGATAAGAATATTATCTTGCAAAATGTTATATACATGACATGTGCATAGAACTAACCTTGTTTTTAAGGTTAATTCCCCAGCAGATGAACGTCATCAAAAATTTATTCTTGGACTTCTATATCCCCTAAGGGTTACTTCAAACAATATCTTGGATTCCTCTATCCTCCAGGAATACATATAACAAAATCTTGGATTACACTACCCTCCTGGAATACATGTACCAACATCTTGGGCTGCTACATCCCTCAAGATTACATCCATAAATGTCTTTGTAGATTAAGAGTACGCCTAAGAGGGGGGTGAATTAGGTCTTATAAAATTTTCTCGATTATTTTCTTGATGGATGGATTTTTCTCTTTTACTTGTGTATGATAAGAAAGCTGTAAAGCAAGGAATTAAAGAGACACAACAATTTATCCTGGTTCCCTTCACAGTCCGGAGGTACATCCAGTCCCCTTTCCAACACGAAAGAGATTTTCCACTATAGTTTTTAGATCGTACAACCTATCGTACGATCAACCGGTGAGGCCTACTTTCTAAACAACTATACAATAACTATTGTGCAAGAACAATCCTCTTTCAAGCACTAACCCTTGTGTCCAACAATCCTAGACCACAAGTCACAATAGAAAACTTCTATAAATCTTTGTTTTTGAGAGTAATACAATGCATGGTATCAATACAAGATTGATCTTCTCCTTTGATCAAAATCCACTTCTCAATCTCAATGCAAGTGTTCAAATTATGAGTATGAAATGTAATGAACAAAATGAACACTTTGAAATATTTGAAAAATATTTGAATTAGAGTGAATTTGATTGAGTGATAATTTTATGAAAATTCTTGGAGGTGTTTTGTATTAAAAAATTTTAGAATATATAATAGTCAAAACACCTATTCAAAAAGGTATGAAAAGTATGAAAATAAATATTTGAAAAGGTATAACATTAAGAAATATTTGAAATTGAAAAGAAACAATTTTTCAAAAAAATATTCAGTGTTAACCGGTTAACCAAATGGGGTAACCGGTTAACGCTTTAACGTTAACTGAGTTTTTCAAAAATTTTGAACCGTTAACCGGTAACCCATTTGGTTAACCGGTTAACACTGTAAAAACACATAAAAATACTTAAGTTTTAAGTGTTAAACCAGTTCCAATTTATTTCCAAATATGCCTATGCAATGTATTATCATGATAAACTATTTTGAACACTTGTATATCAATCAAGGAAGTGAGTTATGATATACCTATGCTTGTGTCCAAGTCTTGAAACAATACGGGCATTTTCACATAAACTTGATCCGCAAGAAAACAATTCATTGTTGATGCATAGCCTTAATCTTGATCCCTTTTGAAAGCTTGACTTTTTGCAATACGGAATGAGCTTGAATATTGTTGACTTCATCAAAACCTTGAGATTGAAGTATGCTTCTACATTCTCATCCTTTTTGATGATGACAACCAAAAGAATTTTGCGTGATAGCTTTGATCGATGTGTCAATCTAGGCATGCTTCTCCCCCTATGTCCAGCTACTCCCCCTATATTAACAGAGGCACAAATTCTGCACAAGGAGATATTAGACACCAAGCGCTTCCCCACCCCCCTTTGTCATTAGCAAAAAGGAAGGAGCTTTCAAACAATAAGAAGCAATATCGGCATATACGTAAGCATTCATTCAAGTAATAAGCAATCAAGTAAGGCATATAACACACATTCATACTAAAAACTAGAATTGATTAAGCACACAAGGTGCGACATGAAGTTGATAAAAACGGAAACAAGCAAGAGTGTGATAAACGAAAAGTGCCTAAACAACCTTAGGACTTACAACAGAATTTATAAAACTAATTAAAAAAGAATAAAACAACAAGACAAGCATGATCATTCTTCATCCGACATTCCATCACTTTCATCTTCATCGTCTTCACTACCGGCTTCACTTTCATCATCCTCTTCGGCTTGGTTGCGAGAACCGGGTACTAGTTTCTGAAGGTTTTTGATAGCTTGGTGGGTTTCACGGTGGTTTGACATGATGGTGGTGTATAGGAATTCATTGGTTATGCCCCCTTCAGGAATAGGAAAGGATGGTGCGGAGGAGCCATCGGCATATTCATATGAACCGTCATTGCGTTGAACAATTCTGGTATTCTTCACTATGGTAATATTATTAATCTAATTTGTCGTAGTCTTCATGGCAATGAATGGTTCCCTACCAATCTCCAAGTTGGTTTGCTCAATGATCCGAGAGATAAGCCGAGCATATGGAAGTCTTGTTTTGAGTGAAAGTTGTTGCTTCAAATGGCACAACATTGTAAGCATCCAATTAACCTTCACATTTTTCTTGATCGCAAACATAACTTGCATCTCTAAATCATTAAATTGAGAGTGGTTTGAATCCTTGGGTAGCAGCACATAACAGATGATGTAATGTAACATTCGGTCGTCGACCGTCAAATTCTTCGCATAACATAGAACCCTTGAAGTGTGTTGTCCCGATGTGACAACATTCTTCGAAAAACGACAGATTGAGTAATAGTACTCCATTTTATCATAACCGGACCAAATGTCATCTGTGTGGTTCACGCCTTTACGGAGAAACACACTGGAAAAGGGAATTTTTAGTGACGCGGAAAGAGCACCTAAATCCTCCTTAATTTCACAGTTTCTAACAAGAGTATGCAGCTTATGTTTCCCATGTCTATCCATGTTGAGTGAAATGTTATGCATGAAAGATTGGACCAAATCCGGGTAAACTTTCCCTTGGTGGATTCTGACTTTGAAATCTAGCCTCCTCTTCTTGGTGAATTCCATTGGTGTTTCTGCAACCGGAGCATCTTCTGACACTGAGGCAGGTTCCATTCCTTTCCTTTGGGGTGCCATGAACAAATGATGGAGTTAGGGTTTGGAAGAGATGATATTTTCGGATTTGTTGTGAGGTGAGTGGAATGAGGTTTGTAGAGGATTTATAAAGACTAAGAGATAGTGGGTTTTTAATGGGGGTTTTATTTGTTGAAGGTTGGAAGAAGATGATAAATAGTGTTTATTGTAGTCAATAGATGAAGAGTCAAAGCTTATGAATGTGGAATAGAAACATGCAATGAACTAAAATGATGTACAATAAAGACATACATAAAGCAAAAAGAATAAAATAAAATAAAATTTTTAAACAAAAACATATACTGAACGCGTGCTGGGAATCCAAAATTTGGATGTGTTAATCGGTTAACCGATTGCGTTAACCGGTTAACGGGCAAAAAAATTCAATTTTTCAAAAAATCCAGCAGCATTTTTTAGAGAAAATAGGAAATGTTTTTCATAAACTTTTTTAACAAAGTGTTAGCACAAGACCTAATGCAACTTTTGATCAAAAAATATTTTAAAAATGATACTTTTCGGTTAACCGAAAGAGTGAAAGAACAAAAACGGCGAAAAGTGAGTGCTTGCATTTTGTAACAAAAAGTGAACAAAAAAACATATATTAAGCAACTAATACATATAACAAGCAATTTTTAAGTTAAGGTTAGATGTCACCTTCATTGAGAATACCAAGTTCTCGTCAAATCTTGAAGAATTGCTCCTTAGCCAATGGTTTAGTGAAAATGTCGGCGAGTTGATTGTGTGTATCCACGAAAGTAATGTCTACATCTCCGTTAAGTACGTGATCTCGAAGGAAGCGATGTCAGATATCTATGTGCTTTGATCTTGAATGCATGACCGGGTTCTTTATGATATTGACGACACTTGTGTTATCGCATCGGAGAGGAATGCAACCAAGATCTACACCGAAATCAAGGAGTTGTTGCTTAAGCCACTTGATTTGTGCACAACAACTTCCTAATGCGATGTACTTTGCTTCGGCCGTGCTAAGTGCAACGCATTCTTGCTTCTTACATGCCCACGACACTAGTGCATTCCCGAGAATGTGACAGGTACCACTCATACTTTTTCTATCGGTCTTACATCCGGCATAATCACCATCAGAATAACCAATTAAAGAACATGTGCTACCTTTTGGATACCATAGTCCGACATTCGTTGTTCCTTTGAGATACTTCATAATCCTCTTCACGGCGGTGAGATGCGATTCCTTCGGATTTGCTTGAAAACGTGCACACAAATAAACACTAAACATAATGTTAGGACGGCTTGCCATCAAATATATAATGAACCGATCATACCTCGATATTTTGTAATATCAATTGAAATGACGGATAGATCTTGATCAACGTACGTTCCGGATCCCATAGGAGTAGACATCACTTTGCAACTATCCATATCAAATCTTTTCAATAATTCCTTGCAATACTTGGATAGGTTGATGAAGATGCCATCCTTTGTTTGCTTGATCGGTAATCCAAGGAAGTAGTTCATCTTTCCCATCACGGACACCTCGAATTCTCCTTGCATCATAAGTGAGAATTCTTTGCAAAGATCTTTGTTTGTTGATCCGAAGATGATGTCGTCAACATAGACTTGAACTAATAAGGTGTTACCATTGAAATTCTTGATGAACAACGTCTTTTCAACCTTTCCTTTTGTAAAACCCTTCTCACATAGGAAGTTTCTAAGGCGATCATACCATGCTCTTGGTGCTTGCTTTAAGCCATAAATAGCCTTCTTCAACTTGTAGACAT
This sequence comes from Lathyrus aphaca, assembly GCA_963966055.1. Lineage (NCBI taxonomy): Eukaryota > Viridiplantae > Streptophyta > Magnoliopsida > Fabales > Fabaceae > Lathyrus > Lathyrus aphaca. Next base: position 371,998,842 of record OZ014523.1, read on the forward strand.
GAGAGGGATTCTTGAAGTCTTAAAATCCCGGAGGTTGTTTGACATAGACTTCTTCATTGATGTAACCATTCAGGAAGGCGCTTTTGATATCCATCTGGTACAACTGAAAATTCATGGAACAAGCGTAAGTAAGTAATAATCTAATTGCTTCTAACCTTGCTACCGGAGCGAACGTTTCATCAAAGTCGATTCCTTCTTCTTAGTTGTAGCCTTGTGCGACCAATCTTGCTTTGTTATGAACTATGATCCCATTCTCGTCAAGTTTGTTCTTGAACACCCATCTCGTTCCTATGATGTGCTTGTTGTTCGGTCTTAGTACAAGACTCCAAACATGATTCCTGTCGAATTGGTTAAGTTCTTCTTGCATCGCTACTGTCCATTGATCATCGACTAAGGCTTCATCGATTTTGGTTGGTTCAATTTGAGACACAAAAGCCATGTTGAGACAATCATCCTTGAGATTTAGTCGATTTGCAACGCCTTGGCTAATATCACCAATAACTTTATCTATCGGGGTGATCTCTATGAGTTCTCCATTCTTTCGGAAGATCTTGATGTTCTTCAATGATTGGTGAGTCATCTTCTTGTGGTATTTCTTGATCATTTGATATCTCCTTTTGTTGTTGTGGCATATCTACTATATCATCATCATCATCCACAATAATATTATCCTCTTTCGAGGGGTTAGTCTCTTCAAACGAAACATGTATAGATTCTTCAATAGTAAGTGTTCGTTTATTGAAAATTCTAAAAGCTCTACTAGAGAGGGAATAACCAAGGAATATACCTTTGTCGGACTTCTCATCAAACTTACCGAGATTGTCCTTGTCGTTGTTGAGAATGAAACATTTTCATCTGGATATTTGAAAGAATGATATGTTTGGTTTCCTACCCTTGAACAACTCATACAGAGACTTCTTGAGAATTGGTCGAATATTGACACGGTTGCTTACGAAACAAGTCGTGTTAACAGCATCCGCCCAAAAATATTTAGGAAGATTTGAGTCGCTAAGCATTGTTCTTGCAAGCTCCACCAATGCCATATTCTTTCTTTCTACGACACCGTTTTGTTGAGGAGTCCTTGGTGCGGAAAAGTTGTGAGAAATTCCATGCTCTTCGCAAAAATCTTCAAAGGAAGAATTTTGGAATTCTCCACCATGGTCGCTTCTAATGGAGACTATAGTGAGTGACTTCTCTTTTTGAATTTTCTTTGCATACTTCTTGAATGCTTTGAAAGCATCACTTTTCTGCACTAAAAACAATGTCCATGTGTATCAAGAGAAATCATCAACAATAACTAAAGCATAAATGTTACCTCCGAAGCTCTTTGTTCTTGATGATCCGAAAATATCCATATGCAACTATTGAAGTGTCCTTGAAGTAGATACCACTTTCTTGGACTTGAAAGTTGTCTTGGTTTGCTTCCCTTTTTTGGCAAGCATCACATAACTTATCCTTGATGAACTTTATCTTCGGAAGACCAACAACTAGGTCATGCTTTATCAACTTATTTAAATGCTCCATGTGAATGTGAGCAAACCTTTTATGCCATAGCCACGCCTCGTTGTTGTTCGCCATTAAACATTTTACCTTCAAGGAAGAGGTCATGGGTGACTTCATGTTCTATCAAGCATTCATCCTTTGTGAAGTTGATTCGGAACCCTTTGTCACACAATTGACTTATGCTAAGTAGGTTGTGTTTAAGGCCTTCCACATAAAGAACGTCTTCGATGATTGTATGAGGAGGTGCACCAACGGTTCCTACTCCAAGAATCTTTCCTTTATTATCATCACCGTAAGTAACGTATCCTTTGTCCTTTAGTGATAGACTTGAAAATTTGTTAATATCGCCCGTCATATGCTTTGAACAGCCGCTATCAAAATACCATTGATTAGAAGTTGTCTTCAAGCATACCTACAAAACAAAATCAAATATTGTTAGGTACCCAAATTGCTTTGGGTCCTTGATAGTTAGTACCCTTTTCAACCCACACATAATGCCCTTTAGCAACACCAATGTTGCGCACATAGAAAGCATTAGGTGTATGGCCTTTGATTCCACAATAAAAACAAGTAGGTTGAAAGTGACTTTTATATCTAGGAACATACTTATTTTTCTTAATAAATCTTTTCTTTTTATGAATTTGATGTATAGTTTTAGAATTGTTTGCCTTTTCTTTAACAACTTGTTCACTAGCTTTCACAAAAATGGTTTCATTTGTGCTTGGTTTGGAAAACTTAGAATATCCTAAACGACTTTTGCCATTAGGATATCTTTGGTGCCTAAGAATTTCCTCCAAGTCAATTTGACCTTTTTCATATCTTTCTAAAACTCTTTTAAGTTGAACAATTTTAAAAGATAAGGACTCACAATTTTTGCATACAAGACTTTGTTTTTCATCCTTCAATTTTTGTTTTTCACTTTCAATGTATTTTCCAAAAGCGGTATTTTGTTTTTCTAAAGATAGAATTCCTTTCTTTTGGGATGAAATGCTTTTATACAAAGTCTTGAATTCTTTTAGAATTTCATCTATAACTTCTTGTGCATCATTCTCATAAATTGAAAAATCACTACTAACCTCATCATTTTCTTCATCGAAGTGATGTGAAGCCATTAGAGCCATATTTACACATTCATCGCTTTCCGATTCCGATGAGGAACTAATTTCATTATTGTCCCAAGCAACATAAGCCTTCTTATTCTTGAAATCCTTCTTGCCTTTGAATCCTCCTTTCTTTGCAAGTTTCGGGCAATCCGGCTTTATGTGACCTTGCTTTCCACATTCGTAACATGTGACTTCTTGAATCGATGTGGATGCATCCTTTTTCCTGAAATGTTTATTCTTTTTAGGAAAATAGGAATGTTTATTTTTGTTAAAAAACTTACCAATCTTCTTAACAAGAAGCATGAAGTTCTCATCTTCAGAAGTCTCGTCGTCTTTGTCATCCTTCGTGTCAATCTTCAAGGCAATTCCCTTGGACTTCTTTTCTTGACTTTAGTGCTTCTCGAGCCTTCCAAGTTCCAATTCGTGCTCTTGAAGTTTGTCAAATAGAGACGCGGATGTCATCGTTGAGAGACTCTTTTTTTCCGAAATAGCGGTCACTTTCGGTTTCCATTCCCTTGTCAAGGATCTTAGGACTTTCAAGTTGAGATCGTCGTTGGTGAAGGTCTTCCCGAGAGCAATCAAGTGATTTGTTAGATGAATAAATCTTTTTTGTAAGGCAACAATAGATTCCCCGGGCTGCATATGGAACATCTCATATTCTTGACTCAAAGTATTAAGCCTTGATCTTTTTACTTATGTTGTTCATTCATGCGTTTCTACCAAGGTATCCCAAATCTCCTTTGTCAATTTACACTAGGATACACGGAAGAACTCATCCATACTGATAGCGCTTTGGAGTATGTTGATTTCCTTTTTCTCATTTAGATTCTTCTTCTTATTGTCTTCATCATATGTATTTTTTAACTTTGCGGTTCCAACACCATTGATCACGTTTAGAGGATTATGTTGACCTTCTTTGATCGCTTCCCATATACCTTCTCCTTGGGCTTCAAGATGTGCTTTCATTATGATTTTCTAGAAGTCAAAATATTCCCCAAAGAATAGTGGAGGCTTATTGCTACTTCCACCATCTTTGAAAACATGATTCGAGTTTGCGGAAGCCATACCAGATCTTGTAGAAACAGGTTACCTAAACCTGCTCTGATGCCAATTGTAGATTCAGAGTACGCCTCAGAGGGGGGTAAATTAGGTCTTATAAAATTTTCTCGATTATTTTCTTGATGGATGGATTTTTCTCTTTTACTTATGTACGATAAGAAATCGGTAAAGCAAGGAATAAAAGAGACACACCAATTTATCATGGTTCCCTTCACAGTCCGAAGGTACATCCTGTCCCCTTTTCCAACACGAAAGAGATTTTCCACTATAGTTCTTAGATCGTACAACCTATCACACCATCAACCGGTGATGCCTACTTTCTAAACAACTATACATAACTAGTGTGCAAGAACAATCCTCTTCTAAGCACTAACCCTTGTGTCCAACAATCCTGGATCACAAGTCACAATAGAAAACTTCTATAAATCTTTGTTTTTGAGAGTAATACAATGTATGGTATCAATACAAGATTGATCTTCTCCTTTGATCAAAATCCACTTCTCAATCTCAATGCAAGTGTTCAAATTATGAGTATGAAATGTTATGAACAAAATGGACACTTTGAAATATTTGAAAATATTTGAATTAGAGTGAATTTGATTGAGTGATAATTTTATGAAAATTCTTGGAGGTGTTTTGTATTAAGAAATTTCAGAATATATAATAGTCAAAACACCTATTCAAAAAGGTATGAAAAAGTATGAAAATAAATATTTGAAAAGGTATAAAATTAAGAAATATTTGAAATTGAAAAGAAACAATTTTTCAAAAAACATTCAGTGTTAACCGGTTAACGTTGTAACATTAACTGAGTTTTTCAAAAAATTTGAATCGTTAACCGGTTAACCCATTTGATTGACCGGTTAACACTGTAAAAACACAGAAAAATACTTAAGTTTTAAGTGTTAAACCAGTTCCAATTTATTTCCAAATATGCCTATGCAATGTATTATCATGATAAACTATTTTGAACACTTGTATATCAATCAAGGAAGTGATTTATGATATACATATGCTTATGTCCAAGTCTTGAAACAATACGAGCATTTTCACATAAACTTGATCCGCACGAAAATGATTCATTGATATGCATAGCCTTAATCTTGATCCTTTTTGAAAGATTGACTTTTTGCAATATGGAATGAGCTTGAATATTGTTGACTTCATCAAACCTTGAGATTGGAGTATGCTTCTATAGTCTTAGGTTTCTATATCCCCCAGGACCACAAAAACCAATATCTTAGGCTACTACATCTCCTGAGATTACATCTATATCCATTTTGGGCTCTATATCCCCCCAAGGGCTATCTCAAACAAAATCTCGGGCTGCTATAAACCCCTAGGATAACATCTTGGACTGCTCTATCCTCGATGATTACACATAAAAATATCTTGGATTGATCTATCCACCAGGACCACACCAAACAACCTTTTGGGCTGCTACATCCCCCAATATTACATCAATCTACATTTTGGATTGCTTTATCCTCCAAGAGGTATATCTGAAGAACATTCTTTCTGAATGGCATCTTTAAGCCCATTCAAGCAATACAACCAACCAACAACATGATTATGCGCACCGACAAGTGCAAATTTTTGGGCTTTAGTGTTCAATCCCCTTCAACCTTCAAGTCACGAATGGCGTACATGCCAATCTAACTCCTCAGGATTCAGAAAATTGAACAGGGGCAGCTGTTGTACCCCAAAATTTCCCCTCCCACATTCAAGATCATATACTTCAATAGGTCTCTTAATAGTCATAGCATTCTCAATTGGTCAAAAAGATTGAAGGTTTCACCAGACAAAGCCTCCTCCTAAAAAATGCATCTTAGCACTAGGGTTTTGAGTTTCCTCAAGCAAATTGGACTTCCAAGGCCTCAAATGGACTTCATAACATCCCATACATCTTAAAGAATCCTCAAGTCAAGTTTCAAAGATTTCCCAACAAGTTTGATCATGATTTGTGGTCAACTCAAAGTCAAACTTCAAGATTTTTGGTCAACATCAAGATTATGAGGTGAAGTTCATCATTTTATCAAGGGTTAATCATGATTCATCAAGGAAACCTCAGATCATCAAGAATCAATAAGTTTTTAAATTAGGATTTTCATAGTAAAAGTAACTTGAACTTTGACCAGCCATAACTTTCACATACTTAATCAATAATTTTGAAGGTATGAGCTAAAACATTATAGGTCCTTTTGAAAGTCAACAAAAAGTCAACTTCTTCCCAAGCTCATAATTTAAAAATGACAAATGATATGGACATGGGACCAAAATATTTGGTTAGAGGACACTCCCAGGTTTCTAAAAAGTCCTAGAACACCCTCATAGCATCAAAATAGAGGATGTTATGCATTGTCAAAGTTGGATGATTTTTAAGGGGTGTATGAAGCAACAAAGGCCATAAGTTCAATTTTTCCAAATGGGCCCATAAAGTTGCAACCCAAAGTTGAAGATGAAGTAATGCACGACCCAATGACCATTCATTCTTATTTTTATAATTTATTTTAGATTATTTTGGATTTTAATTGTTAAAATTCAATTTTAATAGAAATAAAATATGAAAATCAAATATTTGATCTCATAACTTATTTTGGGATCAAATATATGATATTTAAGATGATTGCAATCATCCAAATTCGTGCAAGATCAATATAGAAGGAGGATATTTGATTTTTGGACAAAAATAGTAAGGATATTTCTTCATCATCAAGTAATGCAAATCCATTTTAAAAAGCCCAATGTTTTGACCTAAAATGCTACACTATAAAGCCTTGATCATAACACAAGCAAAGGACAGGAATTTCAGAACCGAAAGAGCCATTGTCACATTCAAAATTTTCCAAGAAATTCAAGATTCGGTTTTGGCCTTCCAGCCCCTTTCAAAGCTTTTCAAAGGTTGCATTCGCATCCTTGAGGGATTTTGAGTATATTTCCATCATCACCATCATTCATAACACCTTGAAATGCATAAACCAAACTCATATTCTTCCTTTTTTTATTTTTCGATTCCGCTTATTTATACATAATCAATTGATTTTGTTTGTATAATCTTGTTTGTTTGAAGGTTTAGAACGATTATGGATGCTTTAATTTGGTTTTCGATGCAGGAATAACGATTCACCATGTTTAGGGTGTGCGAATTCAAATTTGGGAATTCAAGATGGAGGCTATTTCGCATGAAATTGATGACCATTTGGGACTTAGGAACCTCTTATTTATTGACTTGAACCCTTAAAACTGATTTATCCTTCATATTTTCATGTTTGATTTTGCAGGAATTTTAGTGACGAACAAAATCCGCCACTACAAGCTTTAGTGAAGAACGCCTGTCACTAAAAGAAAAACGGACGGCTCAAGGTTGACGGAGATGTTTGGCGCGTTCAGAAATTTGAATATTTGATATCGCTTATGTTGTTTTTGTTTCGCATGATGAACAAATGTATGGCATAGCTCAAATCGTTGAGCGTGCATGCCTTGAACCTTCAGGGCGTGAGTTTGATTCCCAGGTCCCTTTATTTTGTGTATTCGCTTTCTTTTTTCTTATTTTCTTTATTATTATTTCTAATTAATTTCTTAAAACAATAATTAATTAAAATCAATTAATAATTAACTATTAGGTTAATTCTCCACAAATATTTTCTTAAAAAATACAATTTCACTAATTTTTTTTATGTGAATTATTTAATTTTAATAAATAATAATAATAATTTTCTTATATAAATTAGTTTTTATAGTAATTTGTAAATTAAAACCCTATTTTTTCTAAATGAACCCTGATTTTTCTAAAAAACGATTAATTATTTTCTTAAGTTTGATTTTATTTAGTTATTTTCTTATTGTATGGATAATTTTTGTTTTCGCTTTTATTCCCGATTATGTAATTGTTCTTCCTATGTAATAGTTAGTTAGGTTTAATTTTCCGCACTTTAATATTCTACAATCCCCTTAAAAAGACTAATGTACCCCTCTCCCTAATGTAATAGCGTAGGATCTTTATTTCTGCCTTTTTAATTTCTGCAAATAATTGTGTGGTTAGTAATTTAGGGAGTGCAAATATTATATGATTAATTAAATGGACTTAGCCCACTAAATTCAAACATAAATAACTAAAATAGAATTCACACACGTAAGTCAATCGTTCTACGATCGCCATCAACATTTCTTAGGGTTGCCTTTAATATGGTCAGGTCTCTCGAATAAAGGGGTGTCTTTAAAAGCAAAGTCCCTTAACAAATGAATCATCATAGTCCCTTCCAGATTAAAAGATCATAGTCCCTCCAAGGTTGCCTACGCTATGATGATCTTGTCCCTTCGATAAAAATGATGATAGTCCCTACGAATTGCTAAAGACACCCTTATAAGTTGCCTTCGTTGACCATACGATGACCCTACGCCCATCCCTTAACAAAATCCAAGGTAATGAATATCTACTCCTTAATAGTAGGGACAGTCTTACCCTTGAAAGGAAATAAAAGAACACGAAAGATCAGTCTAGGGTAGGTAGCTCTCAGATACTTGCTCACTTATTCAAAATACTCTTTACAACCCACATTTCAAACAATTTTAAAACTTAAAAGCTTTGTATACATCCATACGAGGATCATTACAAAGACTTTTGAAAATTTCTAAATACACACTACACATTTTTTTAAAGAAATAAGTGAACTAAGTAACTAAGAGCCCATGGATAACCATGGATATAAAGGGTGCTTACACCTTCCCTTTATATAACCTACCCCCCGAACTTAGAATTTTTAAAAGGTCTTTCCTGTTCTTTTATAACCTTTCCTATTCGATAAAATAAAATTCAGTGGCGACTCTTGCTATCCGCAACATAAATAAAAAGTCAGTTCTCCCATCGTGTTACAACATCCCTCTCCAGTGGTGACAGTGGCAGACCATATTCGGTGGCAATCCCATTTGCACCCGAGGGCCCACTGGGAACTCGCATAGGATGGCATGGTTCCCTTATAGGAACTCAGTTAAAGAATTTGGTCGTATGACGATATTATTGTATCCCAAGGACTGAATGTACTATTTTTCCTCGATTTCAGCGCTTGAGGTTGGGGATTTGTTGGGGATGCTTGGTTTTTTCAGACTAATGCTGAGACCTTCCTAAGTAGTATATAATGCTTAATTGATTCCCTGATTTGGCCACTAGCCATTTCTCGAAGATGGTGAACGTATTATTGCTATTTGGCTTTGAGAGTCTGTGATGTTTAACCCGAAGCACACCCGAGAGATTGGGAGGGGTTTACAGGCTTGCAGGAACCCTTGACCTCAATATACCCTGGTTACCAGTATGGTTCTATGATTTGATCCGGTTATTATGGCTCTGGAATTCTTGATCCTTTGGTTCTGATTTATTATCCTTGTTATTATTCAAAGATCTTATGGTTTCAGACACTTGGTTCTTGGCTCCGTGTTCAGTATCCAAACAGATTCCAGTCACTGATCACATGCCAGTTGCATACATGACAGCATAGCATTTCGGCACATATGTTTAGTTATTTCCGAGGATCTTATATCTGAATTATGATGTTGAATTTTCTTTTGTATCAAAATGTGAATCAAAGAAGATAGATTCCCCGGAAGTAACTGAACATGGCATCTCATAGCATTTGCATTGCATTTTAGTTCCACCAGCACGGCTCATCTGTTCTTTGTTCACAATCTACAGTTGAGATCCCAACTTTTGTATCAGACTTGAAGCAACTTTTAGAAATATAATGTTGTTTCCTCGACCCTCGAGTCAATATTATGGTTATTCTCCGACCCTTGATTCGATATTATCGTTCTCTAAACTCTCGATTCGATGTTGTTGCCTTTTTTCCTCGACCCTTGAGTCGATGTTGTTGCTTTGTTCCTCAGCCCTCGAGTCGATATTGTCGTCTTACGACCCTTGATTTGATATCATAGTCTTCCCTTCTTAAACCCTTGAGTGGATACCTAGTGATTCCGTCATAAAAACGAAAATCAATCAATCATATCATCCAGACTCAACCATACTTGATTTGTTTCTGTCTGGGGCATGTGTGCATATTCTTTTGCTTACAAGTAACAGTTTTATACTGTGCTCAAAAGCGAGATGGAAGTTTCTTCAAGAGTATGGGATGTTCTTCCTTCTTGAAAATTTATAGACCTATCCAGGGTTCAGAATACGGGGCATAATATCTCATAGTGACATGAGGTTTTTCAGGAATCCTCGTGAGACAAATTCTTTCACAAGCTGTGCAATCTGGGGAAGTTATGCCAAGATTCGACGAACCTCTCCAAGAGTTTGAAGATGTAGGGGGCACTTTGGATGCCATTTCTTTGTAAAATCCTCTTTAATTCATCTTCGAGCAGTCAATTAGTCCATAAAATGAAGGTGATAAGGTGATGTTCCCCAACCAGATTCTTCTCCCCGGCTAGAGATGCATTACGACTCTTATCTCCAGCAGAAGGGGTGACCCTTACATCATCCCCAATAGAGTTCAAGAAGGGACCTTTCCCAACTGAGTCAGAGTATGGTGGTGTTCCCAGCAGACTTCAAAGATCAATTGATTTGTTGTCATCCCCAAGCGGAGTTATCATATAATGCCCATATATAAAATACAAGCACAAAGCATATTTTTCATATATAAGTTCAAGTTTGGTACTGAAATTCAATTAGTTTTTACTAAAACACATTGTAAAATTTTAGCCAACTAAATACATAAGGTACTACAACAAAAGGCTAACAATAATACAAGATGTCCAAAACAAAGAAAACTAAGAACTAGATCCGAAGATCTCAAAATATCCACAGCGGAAGAAAGCAATTATACGCAAGGATAATCAAACTGCATTATCCTTACCCTTCGCGGAACCCGAAGTACCTGTAAAATATAACAACAACATGGGGTGAGATAACAACATCTTAGTGAGTTCCCTATCTTAGAGTTCTCTCGACTCTAAAGGTTCAATTCTAATATTCTCATGTCTTTGGCCACTTCTCATACAAGAAACCAAAACGAAATGGGACATAAGCCCATGCTTACTCTCGATGCAAAACGAGTGGAACATCTACCTCAAGCTTCCCGTGGGACTAAAGGTAACCCACTTCAAGACTTACTCAAGAATTTATGGAGGATTCGATATAATACTCACTAAAGTCTTTACGGATGCTTCCCGTGGGACTAAGAATAACCCACCTTAAGACTTACTTAAGATTTCCTACATAATTCAATGTAGTATTCACCTCAAGTCTTTACAGATGCTTCCCGTGGGACTCAAATTAACCCACCTCAAGACTTACTCAAGACCTTATGGAGGACTCGTAACATACACACCTCAAGACTTTACGGATGCTTCCCGTGGAGCTCATATCACCCACATTAAGGCTTACTCAAGACTTTACAGAGACCACAAAGTAATATAACTCAAACCGCTACCGAAGTCTTACCAACGGTACGTCAAGCCTTTACAGATGCTTCTCATGGAACATTAGGTAATCCACATCAAGACTTACTCAAGACTTTACGGAGGACCTAATGTCACACATGCCAACAAATCACACCATCTTATGGTAGTCCTAAAAACATCTCACAAGTTATACCTTTTATTTCCAATAGCTCACACTTTTCCTAACTAACATAATTACGGTTAATTAGAAAAGTCGGGTAAAAATATTATTTTTCAATCTCATTAGATAGAACATATTTTTAGCTTCGAATCGGTATAAAGAACAATTAAATCTTTTTTCCCACACTTACAGTGTTAACCTGTTAACGCCCTGGGTTAACTGATTAACCATATCAGAATCCAAATTCCAGTAGCATATATCAGCTATGTTAACCGGTTAACACCCTAGGTTAACCGGTTAACCAAAAGACAGTGGCTGAAAATACACGTTTTTCACATACAAAACTTTTCCAAAACTCATCCAAAACATCATCAAATACCAGAACAATCAACAACAAGGTTCCTACACCTATAGTCAACATACTCATGCATTTTAATCGATATTTAACCCCTTTAGTCAGCATACTCATGCATTTTAATCCAGATTTAACCGTTCAAACTCTCGATTCTACGATTTTCTAGCATTTTTCCCTAACCTCAAAACGCTACAAAACTCTAGAAAATAAAAGTATCTAACTAGAACCCACCTCTACCAAGATGATTGAGAAGATTGAGAGATGAATGGTCGATGAACTTCAAGAATCAAGAGCTTTCTTCTTCTTCTTCAATATTTTCCTCTTCCTCCCTTTTCTCTTATTCATTTTCCTTTTTCCTTTCCTCTTGTTTTGTTTCTATGTAATGAAACATAAAGAAAAACAAACTTAGATCTTATATGAGAAAAGAAGAAATTGCTCCCAACGGGTCCAAATAGAGGGTATCCAAAAATGTCTCTTAATCCACATTTAATAAAACCTCTGAGTCAAATAATATTAGTTAATATTAATTAATTCATGGATTGCTCCAATTATTTTTGTTAAATCATTTTAGAGCAATTCGGAACCCTATTGATATCAATTAATATTATTCAGAGCATTAAAATAATTTACGGGGTATTACATCCTCCCCCTTAAATAGAAATTCATCCTCGAATTTAAAGTTTACCTGAACAGATGAGGATACAACTTTCTCATCTCTGATTCCAGCTCCCATGTAGCATCTCCCGGATGCGTCACATCCCATTGTACCTTAACAAGTGGAATCTCCTTGTATCTTAACACTTTGGTTTCTCTTCCAACAACACGACTCGATTGGGGTTCAAAAGTCAAGTCCGTTTCTATCTCGATAGAATCCGGAAGAATAGGCTGAAGAGGATCAGGAACAAACCTACGAAGTTGAGACACATGAAAAACATCATGCATTTCAGATAGAGAGGGTGGTAAGGCTAATCTGTAAGAAACTTCACCAATCCTTTCTAAGATCTGATACGGTACTACGTATCTGGGGCTTAACTTGCATGACTTGAACGGTCCTTTCAATCTCAATCTCAGGGTAACCTTCAAATAAACATGGTCACCTTCATCAAATTCTAAAGGTCTCCTTCGATTGTCAGCATAACTCTTCTGATGATCCCGGGCTTACTTAATTTTATCTTGAATCATTCGAATATTTTCCGTGTCTCTTGAATAACTTCGGGTCCTAAAATTCTATCTTCACCCACTTTCGACCAACACAAAGGCGTCCTAAACTTTCTTCCATATAAAGCCTCATATTGAGTCATACCAATGCTCGCATGGTAACTATTATTGTAGGAGAACTCAATCAAAGGTAAAAGATCCTTCCAATTTCCTTTACTTTCCAACACACAAGCTCATAACATGTATTCCATCGTTTGAATTGTACATTCCATCTGACCATCCGTTTGAGGATGATTAGAAGTGCTCAAGCGTAAATTCGTACCCATAGCTTGTTGGAACACTTTCTAAAATCTCGAAGTAAACTTTGGATCTCTATCAGTTACAATGCTAGACGGAACACCATGCAACCTTACAATCTCAGTAATAAACAACCTCGCAAGATGACTTTCCTTGTACGTAGTCTTAACGACTAAGAAATGCGCAGATTTCGTTAGTCGATCTAAAATCACCCAAATAGAATCATAACCACCTTGAGTACTAGATAAACCCACTACAAAGTCCATACAAATTCTATCCCACTTCCAAAGTGGAATATCCAAAGGTTGTAACAAACCGCCTGGTCTTTGGTGCTCGATCATTACTTGTTAGCATACCGCATATTCCGACACAAACACTGCAATATCCTTTTTCATACTGGTGCACCAATACTCTTTCTTTAAATCTTGATACATCTTCGAAGAACCCGGATGTATCGTAAAAGTTCCTTTATGGGCTTCCTCCAAAATATTTCTCTTTAACACATCATCATCTGGGATACAAATCCTTTAGTTAAATAGGATAATCCCATCCAACGCTCTTACAAAACCTGGTTGGAGTAACATCTCTTGTAACTTCTCATCTTAAACCTGTGCTTGTTGAATTTCGTTCCTTAAGGTAGAATTGATATTCAAATTTCTCATGATCACATCATTCGGAGTTCATACAAATTGAAGATTAAGATCTCGAAACTTCTCCAATAATGTATATTCCAACACCATCAATTCGGAACCATGAATCACTTTACGACTTAAAGCATCTGCCACTTTGTTCGCTTTTCCCGAATGATACTTCAATTGTAGGTTATAATCCTTTAAGTACTCCATCCACCTTCTTTGTCTCATATTCAATTCCTTTTGATAAAAAAGATACTTCAAACTCTTATGGTCACTGAACATCTCAAAGCACACACCATACAAATAATGCAGCCACACCTTTAGAGTAAACACCACGGGTGCTAACTCCAAATCATGAGTTGGATATTTCTTCTCATGAACTTTCAACTATCGAGAAGCATAAGCCACAACTTGACCTTCCTGCATAAGAACACCTCATAATCCCATTTTAGAAGCATCGCAAAACACTTTGTAAGACTTGTTAGGATCGGGAATGATCAACACCGGATCAGTAGTCAATCTTTCTTTCAAATACATGAAACTTTTTTCACAACCAAAATCCCATTTGTAAGTGAAATCCTTTCTAGTAAGCTTAGTCAATGGCAACGCCAACTGAGAAAAACCCTTGATGAACCTTCTGTAGTAACCTGCCAAACCTAAGAAACTTCTTACTTCCGAAGCATTCCTCAGTCTCTCCCAATTTACCACGACTTTAATCTTTGATGGATCCACTACTATACCTCCCTGAGATATAACATGTCCAAGAAATTTAACTTCTGACATCCAAAACTCACACTTGCTAAACTTAGAAAAAAGTTGCTTCTCTTACAATATCGACAGAATAATCCTCAGATGCTCTTTGTGCTCTTCTGGAGCACGAGAATAAATGAGAATGTCATCAATAAAGATTACGACAAACTGATCCAAATAAGCTTGAAATATCCGGTTCATGTAATCCATAAAAACAGCTAGGGCATTCGTCACACCGAAAGGCATCACTAGGAATTCATAATGACCAAAACGGGTTCTGAACGCAGTCGTCGGTACATCGTAACTCTTTACATGAATCTGATGATACCACGACCTCAGATCAATCTTCGAGAATGTCGCTCCCACCAAATGAGGCCTGGTCAAATGGGTTACAGACGCGAAAGGTCGGCGAAAGGAGAGAGAACACACAAGGGTGAACTCAGAAGAAAAGAGTCGCCAGCTAGGCATTTTTATCCCGGAGGAAAGGTAATGCTGCATAGACCTAAGAAAATATATGGATAAGACGATCGCGAACCAGAGATACTGAGAAAGGGGGTTGGTTACAACCTGGGAAGGTATTAGCACCCATATTGTCCGCCGTACTCGACGGGATTCACGCTTAAAAGATTTGTGTTTTAAAGGGGTAGTGTCAGTGCAATTTGTGTATCAAAGCTGGAAAGAATGCAAGTGTCAGTGTAAAAGAAATGTGAGGTGTATAAGAGAAGTGTCAGTGTAAGAACAAGAGTGAAATGCTCAAGACTATGAGGCTAAAAGAATAATGCTGGAAGGAGGGGGAATATACAGAGACTTTTGTTCGATAACTGTTAAGTTATGCCTACGTATCCTCTCGTGCAATGAGGAAGTCAGAACACCGTAGTTCGACCCAAAGAGACTGAAAATAAAATTGACTGTGAACTGCTTGCTTGCCTATGCTCAAGTGTATGACCTGTCTGGCTCAGGTGCTAACTGTCTTGCATTAGACGGGAGAAGCAAGTTCTCGTTTGTGAGTGAATGAGGTGAGAAAAGAATCCCGGAGGAGACGATTATTGTTTGTTTTTATGCCTTCAGTCTTTTATTGCTTTTGAAAGTTTGTCATAGGAAAATGAGCTTAAGCCTAAACCAAAGGGTTAGTAAACTCATCACATCCTCCCTCTGATTAGGTGTAATGAGAATACCTTAAGTGCGAAGTAAGCACCTCACACTTAATCACCATGGTGTAGGATTAAGATCATTAACCTACTTGTGATTATTTAGATGTTTTTGTTGTTTTTGTTTAGTGTTAAGTAATGAGATTAAGCCATAATCAAGGATTTAATGGACTCATTACACCATCCTAATAGAAGGATAATAGATGAGAACATTTAAGCTGAGGAAGACTCCTCAACTTAATCCATGATTAGGGATTAACCTCATGACCAAACAAAGCCTTTATTAAATGGATTTTAGTTAATGATAAGATTAAGAAATGAATTTTATGATTTGTAAGACAACTTGAGGGGGACTTGTCCATTAACACTAGGGTTAGTCCTTCTTAACCAATTAAGGAAGAATTAGAACCCTAATGCAAGGCCCAAGTTACAAGCTTGATGTCTTGATGATTATTAAGTGAATTGGTTAAAAGGGTTTAAACACATTAAGGGTTTAACACTTAGGATTAAAGTTATACACTCCATCCTAATAGAAGGATGCAGGCATAAGCTTAATCACAAAGCCTTAAAGCCTTTAGGGTTTAGTCCCTGATTATGAGATGAGAAAAGAGGACTCAAAGATGACCCAAAGGTAAAACTAAATGGGGGACTAATCAAACCCTAAGTGTTATCATGCTTGGTCATTCCTAGGGTTAATGAGGTTTGCGAGGAGATCTTCAGAGAAACCACCAGGAAGGAAGCAGATGAAGAGAGCAAGAGGCAAAGAGAAGCAAAACAACATGCCTCACTTAAGAAGACAAGTTGCTTGAAGGAAGAAAACAAGAGATGAACATGAATGAGCAAGCCAACTCTAATACACATACAAAAGGAAGTAAAGAAAGTATGCAAAAGATGAAAAGAGATTGTGAGAAGTGAAGGCAAATTCACTTCTCAAACGACTTACCACCTGAAAAGTTAGCAAAAGAAATGAAATGCAATGCAAATGGGATGAAATGTCATGATGCAAACCAAAGTCAGAAGCATTTACATGAGGTTAATGATGTTAAGAGATGATACAAACATGAGGCAAGACTTGGGAATGATCAAACAAGCATAAGGATACAGATGGAACATGCTTTGAACAATAAATGTACATGAAAAGTTATGGAATGCAAAGGACATATAACATGGCAAATGAAAGATACAATGATCAAACATGATTCTAATATGTCGTAAGATGTATTATGAATCATATGGATGCACAAAATGTCATGGCAAGTCAATGGATGCAAGCAAATAAGAAATGGATGCAAGGGAAGGCACAAATCAGGGTTACATGCATCATGCAAAGCAAAAATCCAAAACCAGAAGCAAATGGCATGATAAAAATTTGAAAATGAAAGCAAAGATACCCTAAACCTATACAAGCCCACTGCCCAAAGGAGAAGATCCAACTCCTAACCTAATGAAAGTTATGAATTTCCTAAGATTGATAGGGTTTTAAGGTACCTCATTAAGAAAAATGCTAAACAAATTGAAAATACAAGATCAAATCAAACCAAATTTATCCTATAAACTACATGCTATAAAGAGTGCAATGCAAGAAGAATCATCATCCAACTCTCAATGGTTAGGCAGAATGAAATTTTCAAAGGGTGAACCAAAATATTGCCTTAAAATGAAATTAAATCCAATGAAAATGATCAAAGGGCATCAAGAACAAAAAAGAAATTTGGTTGGAGAGTTGGATAATGTTTCTAAATGTCTCTAAATGCAGTGTGAATTTTTTTGGTGATTTTTAAATACCTAAATGCATTTTTAATTAATTAATTTTCATTAACTAATTAAAAATAAACATTTAAATGATTTAAAAATAATTTTAAGTGCAAAAAATAAAAATAAAAATATTTTTGGGTTTAAAAAATTGATGAAATCTTTGACAAAAAATTTCATAATTTTTAAATGATTTTAGCTATTTTTAATAATTCGTGCAAATAAAATGAAAAGAAAATGAAATAAAAATGAGAATAATGAAAAGTATGCAAATCTGAAGGCTGACATTCAAATGGAAAAGGAGGGAATTGACTGGCGCATCATCCAACGGCTACAATTCAAACTGACCAGATTAATTTAAAAACCTAATTAATTAAACTAATGACGTGGATTAGGGCTTAAGTGATGGATCTGAGCCATTCGTTTGCGCGCGGGTCAATGCGAGTCAATTGGATCTATGGCCTATATTCAAACCAAACCCTAATCGTAATTAAAGACTTAATGACATTCAGGTCACCGGAGAAGAGCTCTGGTCGTCTTCTCCGGTGACATCCTTCCCTGAAATTTTCAATCTCACTCTCTAGGTCATTTCTGGAGCTCTAAAGCTCCATATCACTTCCTCTCACCTCCCTAAGCTCATCCTTGCCCTCAAATGGAATTTATTTCACACCATTAACAAGATTTGAAGCTATGAACAAAAATGGCAGAAATTTCAGGCAAACAATACACTCTCAATTCTTCATCATTTTCAAAAATAAAAAGTTCAATGAACTCAGGGGATCAAACTTAACAAGTTGAGAACTTAAAATGGAGCTTCTGGAAAAAATAAATTTCGAAGCTACCTGAGGTGAAGCTTTCAGTTTGGAGCTTTCAGCCTGCCTCCTTGCTTCCAATCACCTCTACTGACCTCCCTCAAGTGTTTGCAAAGCTTGTTTGGAGTTTATTTTGGCTAGTTTGTGAGATTGATTGAGTTCTGTTCAGGGAGGGGAAGAAATCGTGTTTTGATTCCAGGTGGTTTCAAGGCAAGGTGAAGGGCCAGGGATGATCAGTGGAGTGTTTTGAGATGGATGGTGGAAGAAATTTGAGGAATGGGTGGCTGAGTTAAGGGATTCCATAGAAAATGCAAAATGGAGGATTTTTGTGAATGCTAGCTTGTGGTGTGTTTCTGGCTCCAAGAAGTTATGAAATGGCTTTCTTGAAGTGTGTTTGTAAAGTCTTGATTGGTCAGAATAGTTGGTGTGGCACTGTGGGATTGGTATGGGGGTTTTTGCAAAAAGTCAAGTCTAGGTGTAAGAGAGGTATGGGCTATGGCATTGAAGGTACAAAGCATGGCTTGGCTGCAGCTTGAATCAGGGAGAACCATGGAAATGGATTAGAGGCAATGCAGCAAGTGGATTAGGGTTTGTGATAGGTTTTGCAACCTTGTGACTTTTTGGCCCTTTTGTGATTACTTGAAGCATAAGTCATGAAAATGGATGGATCTTTGGTGCAATATGATCCTTAGGCATTGGTTTATGTTTGTGCAAAGATTAGAAGTCCATTTGAAGTTACAATTTGCCTTGGCAAGAGGTTTTTCAACTTTGCCTCTTTGGTGCAAAACTTGAAATTATGTGATTTTCCCCAACTTTGACAAGCCATATATTTTGATCCAAAATGAATTAGAATGAGTTCTTGTACTTTTTGAAAAGGGAATGATCCAATCTACAACTTTCATGACCAAAGTTTTCTCATTTGAAGCATTTTTGAATCAAAAAGAAAGGGTTGAAAAAGTTTCCCAAAATGGCAAGTTTTCATTACAAGTCACTTTCCCAAAAAGGAAACTTTGCAAATGGCTTGAAATTATTCAATTTTGTGAACTTCCAACATCTTCTATGACCAAATAAAGAATATACATGTTCAAAATGATGAAGAAAACTCTTTGGTTGGGTCATTGGGGGCCTCAGATGCCCTGATTTTGCACTGACTTGCCCAAGAAGTCAACTCTTGATCAAATGCCTTCCCCATGGAATTTCTTCATGAAACTTGATATGCATGATCCTTATAACATATAGAGACCAATAGAAACAAGAATGACCAAAAAAATTGGAGTTATGGACTCTGAAACCAAAACCCTAATTCTAGGTCATCTATGCAGTTAAACCTGGTTCTGCTTCCATGCCTTCCTTAGTTCTTGTGATTCTTTGACTTTCTTGACTTTTTGGGGATATAATATGAAGCTTGGACATACATGGACCCCTTTTAAGTGATTGAAGAACTTTGGAGTGACTCAAATGGCCCAAGGATGGCTCAGATCACAAAACTTAGATGCAGATGACTTTGAATCAATGCAGTGAATCAAAAATGCAATATGAGATGCTATGATTGAACTTATGCATATGAAAAGATCACAAGCCATGGTGTGAATGGGTGAGGGCAAATTTGGGGTGTTTACAGCTGCCCCTATTCAAGCATGAGTTAGCTGTGCAGGATGTAAGCAACGGCTTAGCAGGCAAACAAGATAACTTGTGGTTGAATATCAAAGACAGTCCACAATTTGCACTCACAGACTGAAGAAGAAAAGGGATATAGATTGTAAAAGGAAATAAAGTATGATTATAAAGCGCGGGCGACAGAGGACGACCGTCGAGCAGAGGACGACTGCTGGGGATAAAGCAATGACAGGGATGGCCATCATGCTGGGGATATAAGAGATTATGATGGGGACGGCCATCAAGTAAAGCTATAAGACTTTCTGGGGATTATAGGTAAATGAAATAAACGATGAGGTACGGTCATCAAAGGTAAAGGACGATCACCTAGAAGGGGACGACTGCTCTGTTGGGGATAAGACGAGGGACGGTCATCTAAGGTGAAGGACGATCACCTGGCAAGGTACGGTTGCCAAAAGTATCACGACATAGGACGAATGTCGGACGAAAAGGTCGATGATGGGGACGACCATCGGATAAGCATGATGAAGGACGATTATCAAGAGGTGAAGGACGATCACCGGGCAGGGTATGGCTGCCGAAAATATCACGACATAGGATGAATGTCGGATAGGAAGGGGTTCTAATGAATAGAGACTCCACTGGGAATGATGAAGGACGATCATCAAAAAGGTGAAGGACGATCACCTGGAAGGGTACGGATGCCGAAAAGGTATCATGACATAGGACGAATGTCATATAGAAAGGAAATAGTTTAACAAGTTTTGTTGGGAACTTTGCTGGGGAATAGTAAACACGGACGAGTGTTTACATCCAAGAAATGAAAGGTATAAATGTTTGGCACTGTGTATAGATTAAGGATGCGGACAAGCATCCTTAAGACTATGATACGGACGAGTATCAGGTAGAAACAAACGCTTGACGCATGTTCAGAGATGATGATACGGACGAGTACCAACTAGTTAACAAAGAACACAGACGAGTGTTGATTCTGAGGGGACTCTTCTGGGGAACAATAGACACAGACGAGTGTCTAAATTAAAGAAGACATAAGTGTTTGATGCGGTGTATAGATTAAAGATGTGGACGAGCATCCTTAAGACTGTGATACGGACGGGTATCAGGTAGAAACAAACGCTTGACGCATGTTCTGAGATGATGATACAGACGAGTACCAACTGGTTAACAAAGAACACGGACGAGTGTCGAATCTGAGGGGATTTAAGTGGTGTATACAAGATACGGACGAGTATTTGTACAAGTAATAAAGATGATGAGTAACACGGAAAAGGTGTATTATAAACAAGTGTGTGGTTTCCAAAGTGTTCGGGTAACTATGTTGGGGAAGGTGACACGGACGAGCGTCAAGGAATTGTGTATATATGTATTTGTGAGTGCAAAGGGGACGTTTTGGCTTTCTGCTGGGGATATGACACAGATGGGTGTCAAGAAGTACCTGTACTGTATAGGCAATTTACTGGAGAATGATGACAGGGACGAGTGCCGAAGGGAGCCTGTATCTGTATCTTTAAGGAACATGCTTTGGCTCTCTGCCGGGGAATTTTGGGGAGCATTTTGTATATCGTTGACGGATTGTCAGTATTCACAAGCGTTTGATTCAGAACATGGCTTGTGATTATGCAATATGTTTGATTTTTTCCGTAATAATCCGTATTAGACGGAATGCTACGCTCTGTGGGGGAAAATATGATGCGGATGCTATGATTATGCAAAGATAACGACCCGGGATTCGGATCTCAATGCTGTGAAGATCTCTGACTGATCTGCTTGAAGTGGACATCCCAGCTGGGGATAAGATCATTGGTAGATCTGATAAGATGTATCTGCATGGGGAAACAGATCACTGATAGACCCATCTCAGCAATGGGGGACCCAGCTGGGGTTTGTAGAAGCTTTCTTCACTCTGTTGTGATTTCTTCACGCGTTGTTCTTCTGGATAGAGGTTGAAAGTTTGTGGGGAGGTAGTTCCCTGGTTGGTACTTGGCTGGGGAAGAAGAAAGATCACTGGAAGATCTTCCTAGAGATTTCTATGGGGATCCTGCTGAGGATGATACTTGACAACTTAGTTGGGGATATGAACAACCCTGGTGCTATTTGGAAGGTGTGTTGAGGAAACAATGACTTGGCAGCCTACTGGGGAGAAGCCTTCATGCCCCGTGTTGCGCTTTGAATACCTGCGATCCTGTCAAGACAAAGAAACGCACAAGTACCCCGAGGTATCCCTTACTGGATTCCATCATAGGAGTTTAGACGCTCCCGGGAGTAAGTATATTTCCTGTAAGCACGTATTTTTAGAAGGGAAACATCTGTATTTATGCAATCAATATATTAATGACATCGGACATTTTTGCAAACGAAAATAAAATGTACGAGACGAAACATGACTGAAAATCTGATTTTTATTAATTCGTGTGCCCTGAATTGGCAAAATACAGTCAAAGAAACGGATCCCCTGAAATGAGGAAATCGTTACAAATTGAGAAACCATAAGACAGTGGCAATGTTGATGACGCTTCAAGGAGCTTCCCTTTTTGCTATGACTTGTATGACATTGACGTTCTTCTCATTCGGCTTTCTGAAGAAGGCTGATTCTGACCGACGCTCGAACCTTTCGAAGCTTACCATGTTGTAAGTGGTACAGATGAATTCAGAATGCAGTTGTTCGCTTATTCCCTTATTTTGCGCGGATCGCCCTTTCGGGTTTTCAATCCACCAGGATACCCATTTTTGCCTGAGTTGTCCAATGCGGCTTTTCAACTCAGCGGGTGTACATTTTATTATTATTTATTTTCCCTTATTTTTGCCCGAGTCTTTTATTCTGTTTTTGACTCGCCGGGATGCCCTATTTTTGCCTGGACTTACATTCTGTTTTTATGTCCAGCGGGTCATTTTTATGCGAAGTATTTTTTAACTGCATCTGAATTCACAGGGGACAGGAAGTCTTCACCCTCCATAGTACTGAGCATCAGTGCTCCACCCGAGAAAACTTTCTTTACTATGAACGAACCATCATAATTCGGAGTCCACTTACCCCTGTGATCTGTATGAGGAGGGAGGAGTCTTTTCAGCACAAGATCTCCTACTTGGTATTCTCGGAGCCTGACTTTCTGATCGAAGGCTTTCTTCATTCTTTTCTGATATAGCTGCCCATGACAGATTGCAGCCAATCTCTTCTCTTCAATCAGACTTAGTTGCTCGTATCGGGATCGGGCCCATTCTGCTTCATTCAGCTTAACATCCATCAGTACCCGCAAGGAGGATAATTCAACTTCAACAGGTAGGACTGCCTCCATACCATACACAAGTTGATACGGTGTTGCCCCAGTGGACGTTCTGATTGACGTACGGTACCCATGCAAGGCAAATGGTAGCATTTCATGCCAGTCTTTGTAGGTAACTACCATCTTCTGTACAATCTTCTTAATATTCTTGTTAGCTGCCTCAACAACACCATTCATCTTTGGCCTGTAAGGAGAAGAATTGTGGTGTTGGATCTTGAAGTCCCGGCATAGCTCTGCCATCATTTTGTTGTTCAAGTTAGAACCATTGTCAATAATGATTTGCTCGGGCACTCCATACCGACAGATTATGTCTCTTTTCAGGAATCGGGCTACCACTTGCCTTGTAACATTCGCATACGAAGTTGCTTCAACCCACTTGGTAAAATAGTCAATGGCAACAAAGATGAATCTGTGGCCATTTGAAGCAGTCGGCTCAATCTTGCCAATCATATCAATGCCCCACATGGTAAAAGGCCAGGGTGAAGACATCACATTCAGAGGATTGGGAGGCACATGCACCTTATCCGCATAGATCTGGCATTTATGACATTTCCTGGCATAGGCACAACAGTCGGCATCCATTGTGATCCAGTAATAACCTGATCTTAGCAACTTCTTGGCCATGGCATGCCCTCCTGCATGGGTACCAAAGGATCCTTCGTGCACCTCGTGCATCAACAAGTTTGCTTCTGCCCTATCAACACATCTGAGGAGTACCATATCAAAACTTCTCTTGTACAGGGAACCGTTGGTATTCAGGAAGAAACTACCAGCTAGCCTTCTTAATGTCTTCTTGTCATTGGAAGATGCCCCAGGTGGGTATGTCTGATCTTCCAAGAAGAACTTAATATCATGGAACCAAGGCTTATCATCTTTAACAACATCTGCTAAGAATACATATGTTGGTCTGTCAAGTCTGGATACTGAAATCCGAGGCACAAAGTTGGCGGCTTGAACTTTGATCATGGATGAAATGGTAGCCAGAGCATCTACAAACTGATTCTCGTCCCGAGGGATATACTCAAGCTTGACCGTTGTGAAGAAAGTCAATAACCTCCTTGTATAATCCCGGTAAGGTATCAGATGATCCTGGTGTGTGTACCATTTGCCGTTGGTTTGATTAACTACCAGAGCTGAATCTCCGAATACAGTTAAAGTCTGGATCCTGATGTCAATGGCTTCCTCAAGACCCATAATACAAGCTTCGTATTCAGCTTCGTTGTTAGTGCAATTAAAGGTGAGTTTTTCCGATAAAGGCATGTGAACTCCTTTAGGTGTAATGAGTACTGCACCAACACCACGACCATTCATGTTAACCCCATCAAACATCATAGTCCATTCTTCTCCCGGGTCAGGCCCTTCAGTGTGAACAGGCTCTTCATGATCTTTTGCTTTTATGAACATGATGTCTTCATCAGGGAAGTCAAATCTCATAGGCTGGTAATCATCAATGGGTTGCTCAGCGAGATAATCAGACAATACACTGCCTTTGATGGCCTTCTGAGATGTGTACTGGATGTCATATTCTGTGAGGATCATTTGCCACCTTGCAACCCGTCCGGTAAGTGCTGGCTTCTCAAAAATGTACTTGACTGGATCCATCTTTGAAATCAACAAAGTAGTGTGGGTCAACATATACTTCCTTAGTCGGCGAGCAGCCCACGCTAAAGCACATCAAGTTTTCTCGAGTAGTGAATAACGTTGTTCACAGTCGGTAAACTTTTTGCTTAGGTAGTAAATTGCATACTCTTTTCGGCCAGACTCGTCATGCTGGCCCAACACACACCCCATTGATTCTTCTAACACTGTCAAGTACATGATTAGAGGTCTTCCTTCCACTGGAGGCATAAGGATTGGAGGCTCTTGCAAGTATTCCTTGATTTTGTCAAAAGCCTTCTGGCAGCCTTCGTTCCACCTGACCGTTTGTTCTTTTCTTAACAGCTTGAACAAGGGTTCACAGGTTGCAGTAAGGTGAGATATGAACCGTGAAATGTAGTTCAATCTACCTAGAAACCCTCGAACTTCTTTCTCAGTCCTCGGTGCAGGCATTTCTTGAATGGCTTTGACTTTATCAGGGTCAACTTCAATCCCTTTTTCACTTACAATAAATCCAAGTAGCTTACCGGATCGCACCCCGAATGTGCATTTGTTGGGGTTTAACTTCAGTTGGTATTTCCTCAAACGCTTGAATAGCTTCAGTAGATTCACCAGGTGGTCTTCTTCTGTGAGGGACTTGGCAATCATGTCATCCACATAACATTCAATTTCTTTATGGATCATGTCGTGGAATAATGTCACCATAGCCCGTTGATAAGTTGCACCAGCATTCTTCAGTCCGAATGGCATCACCTTATAACAGAACATGCCCCACGGTGTGATGAAAGTTGTCTTCTCCATGTATTCAGGTGACATCTTAATCTGATTATATCCTGAAAATCCATCCATGAAGGAGAATACCGAGAACTGAGTCGTATTATCAACCAATACATCAATGTGAGGTAATGGGAAATCATCTTTCGGGCTGGCTCTGTTCAGATCCCGGTAGTCCACACACATCCTCACCTTGCCGTCTTTCTTAGGCACAGGTACAATATTAGAAACCCACGGCGGATAGCTAGTTACAGCAAGGAAACCGGCGTCCCACTGTTTTTGTACCTCTTCCTTTATCTTCATTGCCATATCTGGGCGGGTACGGCGCAGCTTCTGTTTAACCGGTGGGCAGTCTTCTTTCAAAGGCAGCTTGTGCATGACAATAGCGGTATCCAACCATGGCATATCCTGATAAGACCAAGCAAAGACATCCACATACTCCCGAAGCATACCAATCAATTGCTCTTTCACTGAATCTTGTAAGCAGGCCCCGATCTTAACCTCTTTCACGTCTTCTTCCGTACCAAGATTAACTGTTTCAATCTCCTCCTGATGAGGAGTGATAACCTTCTCCTCTTGCCTTAACAACCTGGCTAGCTCTTCAGGTAGCTCATAATCTTCTTCAACCCCTTCATCAGCTTGATTGATTGGATTGTAAAAGTCATACAAAGTCATAGCAGTGTTGTTGTCGGTGCAGTCTGGTGGGCACTTTCTGCAAGGGTTTAGATTGTTCGTTTTAGTGATCAATTTTAATCTTGTTTAGAAAAAAGTGAAATGAAGTTTTCATTTTGGAAAACATTGCCATTTTATTTTTTTGTACAAAAAGAAAAATGAAAAACAGTGAGCGAAAAAGGAAAAGACTCATTTGCAAAAGATGTCCGACATTCATTGATTAATCCATTTGCACAAAATTACAAGATGGCCCGATTACAAAATGATTCTTGTCATCTTGGGCAAGATGCAAGACTTGATGCATGATTAAATATACAGGAAATAATAATTACTCTGCAGGAGTAACCCTTATAATTTCCTGGGAAGACCAGTTAAGGACTTGGCTCCCCGGGATCCTTGGACGTATCCAGCTCTCCAGGTTGCGGTCGCTTTCTTCCTCGTCTTCCAAGTTGTTCACTGCATCTGGGGTGACCATTCCGCCGCTGACAAAATTGGGCTTCTTGGCAGCCTCTGATTGATCTTGTTGAGTTGGTCTGTAACCCAACCCAAATCTGTCTTCTTTCTTCTCCACGGGCAACAACTTGCCCCAGCCTTGGGCAGTACCCTCTTCAACAACCTTCCGGGCTTGCTGATAAGACGTCATGGAGGTTCCCAGTACAGTAGATGCTTCATTTATGTTCAGGGCCTCAAACCCCTGGCTCATGGTTTCATGGATTTCTCCATCCATCTCAATATACTTATACGTAGCCAGATGGCTAACAAAGATGTCTTCTTCACCACAGTTGGTGATGATCTGGCCTTCCCACTCGAATTTCAGCTTCTGGTGAAGGGTAGACGTAACAGCGCCAACGGCATGGATCCAGGGTCTACCCAACAAACAGCTGTAGGCCAGCTGAATGTCCATCATATAGAAGGTAGTTTTGAAGGTTTGCGGGCCAATCATCACAGGCATATCAATCTCTCTGAGCACCGATCTTTCAGAGCCATCAAATGCTCTCACCACCAAATTACTTGGACGCAATGCCAAGCCATCATACTCCAGCTTCACTAAGGCTTTCTTTGGTAGAACATTGAGTGAAGACCCAGTGTCCACCACTACATGGGATAGAACAACACCCTTGCATTCTAGAGTGATGTGTAAAGCCTTGTTGTGGTTACGTCCCTCAGTTGTTAAGTCAGCATTGGTGAATCCCAGCCCATGACTGGTATTGACATTTGCCACCACAGTTTCTAGCTGGTTAACAGTAATCTCCCCTGGCACGTACGCGGCGTGCAGGACTTTCAATAATGCATTCCTATGAGCTTCAGAACACATCAGTAGGGATAATACGGAGATTTTTGAGGGAGTTTGGTGAAGCTGATCCACCACTTTGTAATCACTTCTCTTTATGATTCTCATAAACTCGTCTACATCTTGCTCAAAGGATGTCTTCTGAGTTTCTCTGACAATTGGCTCTTCAAGCACCACACTCTTACCTTTTGCTTTGGCAGCGGCTTCTGCTTCGACATTAGGTCTTTGTACTTGTGAGGCAAAAAGGCATCCGCTTCTGGTGAAGCCTCCGCCTCCCCCAACATTATCAATTTGTGGAGAAGAGGTGGAATAATCCAAAGTGATTTTCTCCCCGTTGCAGTAAAGATCAGAGCCATAATGCCAAGGTATGGCATTACTGCTTTCATATTGAACTGGTCCAGGCACCGTAATAGTAACTGGACTGACTGCTGCAGAGGGGGGGTACTGAAATAGTGTGCGGATCGTAGTAAATTGTAACTGGTGATCTGGAAGGAGGTGCCACTATTTGTTGCTGAAAATTGCTATTCGAAGGAACATTTGATGGATCATAGTAAATGGTGACTGCTGAGACATCTTCATTAATTTCTATTGGCGTTGTAGAAGATTCTGCTGAATAAATGGAAGCTGATGTTGTAGAAGAAAGGGTTGTTGACATTTGATTTGTTGAAGTGATGGATGGAGCCGTTGCTGATGATATTCATGAATCGGTAGGAATGATTGTTGCTGCTGTTGTAGAAGAATAAGGAATGGTTGTCAAAGGAATTGTTGGATTTGTAGGCGTCGTTGTTGAGGTCTGAAGGATACCATCCTTGATAAGATCATCTATGCCGCTTCTTAAATTATCACACCCGTTGACTGCAATGTTGCAATACCCACAACCGAGTTCACACCCAGGAAACACCTGGCACTCTCGAAGCTGAGCTTTAATTTCGACCAGAGGTGTTCGAATTTGTGCAACACTGGTGATCAGAGTAGATGGTTTGTCTTCCTCAATGGCATTAATCTTTGGCCCACCATGGTTAGGCATAGGATTTCTGTTGACATTTGGAGGCGATGCGAAGTTGAGGGCTTTAGAATCCACCAGATCTTGAACTTTCATTTGTAAGGCCCTGCATTTTTCCGTATTATGACCAGGTGCATTGGAATGGAAAGCACACCTGGCGTTGACATCGTAATTCTTTGGGAGGTTGGAGGGATCTGGTGGTGCCAATGTCCTTAACTCAACCAAGTTGAGTTTCAGGAGTTGTGGCATTAAGGCAGCATAAGGCATAGGGATAGGGTCAATCACCCTATTTTCCTGTGATGGTCTTTGCTGAAAGGGTCTTTGCTGTTAATTGTTGTTATTGTTCTTGTAGGTTTTTTTGCGGTGGATACTGAACTTGCTGCTGATAATGTGGTTGTTATGGTTGTTGATATGCTGGTTGCTAAGGAATTGGAGTTGGAATAGTGACAGCTGCTACTGATCTGTGGACATACTGAGGTCTTCCCCTGTTGGCATGAATGGCATTTGTCTCACCGGTTCTTCTAGGTCCCACAAAAGGCTTCCTGGGATTACTGGACGAACTTGCACCATTATCAGAAAATTTGCCCATTTTTAACAGACTTTCAATTCTTTCACCGGCTATAACTACGTCTGCGAAGCTGGTGGAAGAAAAGGCAGCCAGCCTATCAATATATGTTCCTTGCAAAGTATTCATGAACATGTCGGCCATTTCTCTTTCCGACATGGGTGGTTGGACAGCAGCAGCAAG
Source organism: Lathyrus aphaca (assembly GCA_963966055.1). NCBI lineage: Eukaryota > Viridiplantae > Streptophyta > Magnoliopsida > Fabales > Fabaceae > Lathyrus > Lathyrus aphaca. The sequence continues at coordinate 372,027,969 of OZ014523.1, forward strand.
CTGTCTCCACCTTTGGGCTTATTCCCTGAAGCTTTCCCTGGAGGATTGAGACATTTCCATCAAGAGGGTCCTGTTAGGAGCCATGTCCAGGTTATATTGGTACTGCCTGATGAAGGCTTCAGCTAGGTCCTTCCAGCATCTGATAGTAGCTCTGGTCAAGTGTGAATACCACTCCCTTGAAGCCCCAGTCAAACTGTCTTTAAAATAGAACATCCACAGCTTTTCATCCATGGTGTATGCTTTAAGTCTTCCCAGAAATGATTGTAGGTGAGTTCGTGGACAGGATGTTCCATTGTATTTCTCGAAGCACGGGGGTTTGAACTTGTGGGGAATTCTTACCCCGTCTACTAACCCCATATCCATTACATCAAAACCCAGGGAATTTTGAGACTCCAGAGATCTCAACTTCTCAGCAATTTTATCAAACCTCTTATCATAGACTTCATCACCAGCTCCCATTACAGTGAATTGCTCCTCTTGGGGGTATTCTTGTAAGATCCTCCCCCCAGTAGTATTTCCTTGCATGTTAGCTGGGATGTTGACTTCCGGATCTAGGTGAGGTCCAAATACAGGTGGATTAACATGGGGCTGTCCCCTCTCATTGTTGCTTGTGCCTCCAGTCCCAGGATGAGGTTCCTCGGGGGTCTGTCTTTCCACAAATGCCCTTAGCCTTTCTTGGGTCTGAGCCAGACCAGTCATTACAGTCATGAACTGGGCCATTTGGTTTCTCATCTCCACCCTTTCATTAGCCATCTGGGTCCTGACCTCTGTCAGGTCTTGCTGTACTTGCTCCATTATAATACCCGGAAGGTTGTTGCGTGTAGGATACCGGTGTGCACGGTTGACGGGGAACACCCTTCTGCGAGCAATATTTCCTGAAACACAACAGAGTTAGAAACAAACAAAATAAAACCTACAAAACAAAACAAAAGTTAGTATGCAATGCAATATGCTTATTTAGTTTCCAAGGTATCCGTCTTGGCTCTTGGTTTTGACCTTTCCAGACCCCGGGGAAGATGCTTTGATGTTGCTCCAAATGGAAACTAACAAATATATTACAAATGGTGCATAACACATAGTCTGTTTTTACAACACATGCCCCTGAGGGGTCAAAATACAACAAAACAAAAGTAAAGTACATGAAATGGAAATGAACAACAAGCAAAGAGATCAAACATCTAATCCAAACTCATCCTCCTTAACCTCCTTCAAAAGTGCCTCAGTTACAGGACCAGCCGGATGCTCTGTAATAGTCCTGAGGAGGAGGTTCCTAGTGGCAATAGCAGTGGTCAGCTTCTTGTTCCTGTCTTGGTCCTTTGACCTCTTCAGTCCAGCCCTAAGCTTCAACTCTGAAATCTCCTTCTGGGCTGCCAGCAAAGCTTCCTGCTGCTTCTTTTCATTGGCCTCTAACTGCTCAATCCTGGCTTGAGTTCTCTTATCTTCTTGAGTACGAGCTTCAGTGATCCTGACCCACCTAGCTTGACTTTCTTGCAGATAGAGATCAGTCCTAGCCTTCTGAAGCTTGGCCTCCTTACAGGCATTCTTCAATATTTGCTCCCCAGCTCTTGATTTCTTGATATAGTCCTCTGCCTTCTCAATCTTGGCCAGATGCTCCACCCTAAGCTTCTCCAACCTCTCAATGTCTACACGACCATCACTCCTCTCCCAGAGGGTTTTCTTCAGAGCTTGAGACAGATTCTAATTCCTTTCCTTCAGCTTCTCAAATTCTTCCAGGCTGACAGTGGTTGTTGGCTGTACTGTGGAAGGTCCAAGTGTATCCTCAATGGTGAAGGGCATTCCAGAAATCTGAGCTCTAGCATGAGACCATTCATAATACTGAGCTGAAGCCACATTATTGCACCTCCCAAGAATGGCCATCCCTTTGGTCTGGATGTTGTCCCAAGCCCAGGATGCTTGCCTGACAACAGCTAGATTAGGCTTTATCTCACAATACAGGGTCTCAGCTAGATCTTGCACTCTAGGAGGGTGTACTAAAGCATAGCCCAGTTGTCTCTTAAACAGCAAAGGATTGTAATTGATGCAACCATTCACTCCTACTAGAGGTACATTGGGGTACTGCCCACAGCTAGTGATGATGTCCTTGCCCTTGGTGCTCTGGGTGCACCATCTGATGTCATCTGAAGTCAAAGCAATAAGTCTCTTTGCCCAATTTTTCTGTTGGTGAGGATTCAGGAAGGCATTAGTCTTAGGTAAGTGTTTGAGTAGCCAGGTATGAAACAGAGGAGCACATCATCTCACCAACCTCCCTCTTTGCTTCTCATTTCTTTGGTGAACAGAATAATAGAAATCCCCCAGCAATGTGGGTACTGGGTTCCTCAGAAGGAAAAGATGAATGGCATTCTTGCTGATAAACTTGGGCTCGTCTGCAAATAGTATAACCCCATATATACTGAGGGCTAACAATGCACAAACTGCCCTCCATTCTCCCAAGGAGGCCTTCAGGATGGCCTGAGAAATAAAAAAATCTAAGTGTAAACCAGGGATCCCAGCCTTTGTTGTCATGTTCTGCTCAATCAAAATAGGCTCCAGGTACAATGCTTTTGCCACTTCTCCATTGCTGGGAGAAGTCATCTCTGGGTTGAAGGGGATACCACCCCTGACAGGTACTCCAATCAATGATGAAAACTCCTCCAAAAGAGGCCCTAGCTGAAAGTTCTGGAAAGTGAAGCATCTCAAAGGAGGGTCATAGAACTGTAGGCAGGTGTGGATCATACTCCTCTGAGAAGGATCCAGGTCCATAACCATATCAAGGATGCCTCCATAATTCTCTCTGAATAATGGGATGTGGTCTGGAGTGATAAGTGCCTGGACCTGCCTGATACCAGTCAGCACAGGCTCAAAGAAATGGTATGAAATGTTGCTCTTCCTGGGTGCAGACATGAGTGCTGATGAAGAGCTGAAGACAAGTGTTGGTGTAGATCAAAAAATCAATACTGGAGATGAACCACTGATAGGCTGGTGCTGGTGATGAAGGCAGCTGAAGCAGGAAACTGATGAAGATAGCTGAAGAAGATACCTGATGCAACAGACGCCTATGCAGATGAAGGGGTCAAAACCAAGCCAAATATGATGTGGATACCCTGAAAAACAAATAAACAAATGTTAAATGATGCAAATGATGAGTATGCAAATGATATGCAAAGGGTTTGTGATCAAGCTGGATCTGATTACTATCTTGATATAAAGTCCATGTATGTTCAAGAAGTCCAGATGGAGGTTTTAGAAGTCCAGTAACCAAGGTGGGGGACTCAAATAAAGAGTCACATGTCCATGGTTTAAATCACAAGAACTGTCCAAAGTGAGGTACTCTTAAACCAAATAGTAACAGGGTATGACATGGCCAATGGTACCTGCAAACCTGTAAACAGCCCAACCCCCTCACAGGTAGTGTCCTAAAACAAGGATCCTCAGACTTGGATCAGTTATGAGAAGTGTAAACACTTCTAAACCGGAGGTACAGTGTTTACAATAACCATAAAAGATCCTCCTCTAATTCACCTCAGTTTCTGAAGGTCATAGTAAAGGTCATCCAGACTTAGCAGGCTTCCCAGATAGCCCTAGCACTACAGGAGATCTGTAGCACAGAGTTCTCAAAAAGAAACCCACATCTGAACCGTGTTTCATATTCCCGCACAAGACCGAAATGGAATGGGAAAGAACATGAACCACTCTAGCCTAGGTGTCACTCAGGTCCCAGGTATAGGACCTTAAACTCTCAATGAAACCCCACCCATCAAAACAAACCAGATCCAGCAAGATGACAGTATGATAGTATGATGTATAAAACTGTAAGGAAAGCAATAAATAACTGTACATAAAGAAGTAAATAAAGCAACTATATAAACACAATTAGCACATAACACCCCAGTAAACACAAAACAAACAAGCGCTAGGAGGAACCCACAAAAAGAACCAGAAGCCCTGATTACAGTATAAGGGTCCCCAGCAGAGTCGCCAAGTTGTCGCTCCCACCAAATGAGGCCTGGTCAAATGGGTTACAGACGCGAACGGTCGGCGAAAGGGGAGAGAACACACAAGGGTGAACTCAGAAGAAAAAAGTCGCCAGCTAGGCATTTTTATCCCGGAGGAAAGGTAATGCTGCATAGACCTAAGAAAAGATATGGATAAGACGATCGCGAACCAGAGATACTGAGAAAGGGGGTTGGTTACAACCTGGGAAGGTATTAGCACCCAGATTGTTCGTCGTACTCGACGGGATCCACGCTTAAAAGATTTGTGTTTTAAAGGGGTATTGTCAGTGCAATTTGTGTATCAAATCTGGAAAGATGGCAAATGTCAGTGTAAAAGAAATGTGAGGTGTATAAGAGAAGTGTCAGTGTAAGAACAAGAGTGAAATGCTCAAGACTATGAGGCTAAAAGAATAATGCTGGAAGGAGGGGGAATATACAGAGACTTTTGTTCGATAACTGTTAAGTTATGCCTACGTATCCTCTCGTGCAATGAGGAAGTCAGAACACCGTAGTTCGACCCAAAGAGACTGAAAATAAAATTGACTGTGAACTGCTTGCTTGCTTATGCTCAAGTGTATGACCTGTCTGGCTCAGGTGCTAATTGTCTTGCATTAGACGGAAGAAGCAAGTTCTCGTTTGTGAGTGAATAAGGTGAGAAAAGAATCCCGGAGGAGACGATTATTGTTTGTTTTTATGCCTTCAGTCTTTTATTGCTTTTGAAAGTTTGTCATAGGAAAATGAGCTTAAGCCTAAACCAAAGGGTTAGTAAACTCATCACATCCTCCCTCTGATTAGGGGTAATGAGAATACCTTAAGTGCGAAGTAAGCACCTCACACTTAATCACCATGGTGTGGGATTAAGATCATTAACCTACTTGTGATTATTTAGATGTTTTTGTTGTTTTTGTTTAGTGTTAAGTAATGAGATTAAGCCATAATCAAGGATTTAATGGACTCATTACACCATCCTAATAGAAGGATAATAGATGAGAACATTTAAGCTGAGGAAGACTCCTCAACTTAATCCATGATTAGGGATTAACCTCATGACCAAACAAAGCCTTTATTAAATGGATTTTAGTTAATGATAAGATTAAGAAATGAATTTTATGATTTGTAAGACAACTTGAGGGGGACTTGTCCATTAACACTAGGGTTAGTCCTTCTTAACCATTTAAGGAAGAATTAGAACCCTAATGCAAGGCCCAAGTTACAAGCTTGATGTCTTGATGATTATTAAGTGAATTGGTTAAAAGGGTTTAAACACATTAAGGGTTTAACACTTAGGATTAAAGTTATACACTCCATCCTAATAGAAGGATGCATGCATAAGCTTAATCACAAAGCCTTAAAGCCTTTAGGGGTTAGTCCCTGATTATGAGATGAGAAAAGAGGACTCAAAGATGACCCAAAGGTAAAACTAAATGGGGGACTAATCAAACCCTAAGTGTTATCATGCTTGGTCATTCCTAGGGTTAATGAGGTTTGCAAGGAGATCTTCAGAGAAACCACCAGGAAGTAAGCAGATGAAGAGAGCAAGAGGCAAAGAGAAGCAAAACAACTTGCTTCACTTAAGAAGAAAAGTTGCTTGAAGGAAGAAAACAAGAGATAAACATGAATGAGCAAGCCCACTTTAATACACATACAAAAGGCAGTAAAGAAAGTATGCAAAATATGAAAAGAGATTGTGAGAAGTGAAGGCAAATTCACTTTTCAAACGACTTACCACCTGAAAAGTTAGCAAAAGAAATGAAATGCAATTCAAATGGGATGAAATGTCATGATGCAAACCAAAGTCAGAAGAATTTACATGAGGTTAATGATGTTAAGAGATGATACAAACATGAGGCAAGACATGGGAATGATCAAACAAGCATAAGGATGCAGATGGAACATGCTTTGAACCATAAATGTGCATGAAAAGTTATGGAATGCAAAGGACATATAACATGGCAAATGAAAGATGCAATGATCAAACATGATTCTAATATGTCCTAAGATGTATTATGAATCATGTGGATGCACAAAATGTCATGGAAAGTCAATGGATGCAAGCAAATAAGAAATGGATGCAAGGGAAGGCACAAATTAGGGTTACATGCATCATGCAAAGCAAAAATCCAAAACCAGAAGCAAATGGCATGATAAAAATTTGAAAATGCAAATAAAGATACCCTAAACCTATACAAGCCCACTGCCAAAAGGAGAAGATCCAACTCCTAACCTAATGAAAGTTATGAATTTCCTAAGATTGTTAGGGTTTTAAGGTACCTCATCAAGAAAAATGCTAAACAAATTGAAAATGCAAGATCAAATCAAACCAAATTTATCCTATAAACTACACGCTATAAAGAGTGCAATGTAAGAAGAATCATCATCCAACTCTCAATGGTTAGGCAAAATGAAATTTTCAAAGGGTGAACCAAAATATTGCCTTAAAATCAAATTAAATCCAATGAAAATGATCAAAGGGCATCACGAACAAAAACGAAATTTGGTTTGAGAGTTGGACAATGTTTCTAAATGCAGTGTGAATTTTTTTGGTGATTTTTAAATACCTAAATGCATTTTTAATTAATTAATTTTCATTAACTAATTAAAAATAAACATTTAAATGATTTAAAAATAATTTTCAGTGCAAAAAATAAAAATAAAAATAATTTTGGGTTTTAAAAATTAATGAAATCTTTGACAAAAAATTTCATAATTTTTAAATGATTTTAGCTATTTTTAATAATTCGTGCAAATAAAATGAAAAGAAAATGAAATAAAAATGAGAATAATGAAAAGTATGCAAATCTGAAGGCTGACATTCAAATGGAAAAGGAGGGAATTGACTGGCGCGTCATCCAACGGCTGCAATTCAAACTGACCAGATTAATTTAAAAACCTAATTAATTAAACTAATGACGTGGATTAGGGCTTAAGTGATGGATCTAAGCCATTCGTTTGCGCGCGGGTCAATGCAAGTCAACTGGATCTATGGCCTATATTCAAACCAAACCCTAATCGTAATTAAAGACTTAATGACATTCAGGTCACCGGAGAAGAGCTCCGGTCGTCTTCTCCGGTGACATCCTTCCCTGAAATTTTCAATCTCACTCTCTAGGTCATTTCTGGAGCTCTAAAGCTCCAGATCACTTCCTCTCACCTCCCTAAGCTCATCCCGGCCCTCAAATGGAATTTATTTCACACCATTAACAAGATTTGAAGCTATGAACAAAAATGGCAGAAGTTTCAGGCAAACAATACACTCTCAATTCTTCATCATTTTCAAAAATAAAAAGTTCAATGAACTCAGGGGATCAAACTTAACAAGTTGAGAACTTAAAATGGATTTTCTGGAAAAAATAAATTTCGAAGCTACCTGAGGTGAAGCTTTCAGTTTGGAGCTTTCAGCCTGCCTCCTTGCTTCCAATCACCTCTACTGACCTCCCTCAAGTGTTTGCAAAGCTTGTTTGGAGTTGATTTTGGCTAGTTTGTGAGATTGATTGAGTTCTATTCAGGGAGGGGAAGAAATCGTGTTTTGATTCCAGGTGGTTTCAAGGCAAGGTGAAGGGTCAGGGATGATCAGTGGAGTGTTTTGAGATGGATGGTGGAAGAAATTTGAGGAATGGGTGGCTGAGTTAAGGGATTCGATAGAAAATGCAAAATGGAGGATTTTTGTGAGTCCTGGCTTGTGGGGTGTTTCTGGCTCCAAGAAGTTATGAAATGTCTTGCTTGAAGTGTGTTTGTAAAGTCTTGATTGGTCAGAATAGTTGGTGTGGCACTGTGGGATTGGTACGGGGGTTTTTGTAAAAAGTCAAGTCTAGGTGTAAGATAGGTATGGGCTATGGCAGTGAAGGTACAAAGCATGGCTTGGCTGCAGCTTGAATCAGGGAGAACCATGGAAATGGATTAGAGGCAATGCAGCAAGTGGATTAGGGTTTGTGATAGGTTTTGCAACCTTGTGACTTTTTGGCCCTTTTGTGATTACTTGAAGCATAAGTCATGAAAATGGATGGATCTTTGGTGCAATCTGATCCTTAGGCATTGGTTTATGTTTGTTCAAAGATTAGAAGTCCATTTGAAGTTACAATTTGCCTTGGCAAGAGGTTTTGCAACTTTGCCTCTTTGGTGCAAAACTTGAAATTATGTGATTTTCCCCAACTTTGACAAGCCATAACTTTTGATCCAAAATGAATTAGAATGAGTTCTTTTAATTTTTGAAAAGGGAATGATCCAATCTACAACTTTCATGACCAAAGTTTTCTCATTTGAAGCATTTTTGAATCAAAAAGAAAGGGTTGAAAAAGTTTCCCAAAATGGCAAGTTTTCATTACAAGTCACTTTCCCAAAAAGGCAACTTTGCAAATGGCTTGAAATTATTCAATTTTGTGAACTTCCAACATCTTCTATGTTCAAATAAAGATCATACATATTCAAAATGATGAAGAACACTCTTTGGTTGGGTCATTGGGGGCCTCAGATGCCTTGATTTTGCACTGACTTGCCCAAGAAGTCAACTCTTGATCAAATGCCTTCCCCATGGAATTTCTTCATGAAACTTGATATGCATGATCCTTATAACATATAGAGACCAATAGAAACAAGAATTACCAAAAAAATTGGAGTTATGGCCTCTGAAACCAAAACCCTAATTCTAGGTCATCTGTGCAGTTAAACTTGGCTCTGCTTCCATGCCTTCCTCAGTTCTTGTGATTCTTTGACTTTCTTGACTTTGTGGGGATATAATATGATGCTTGGACATACATGGACCCCTTTGAAGTGATTGAAGACCTTTGGAGTGGCTCAAATGGCCCAAGGATGGCTCAGATCACAAACCCTAGATGCAGATGACTTTGAATCAATGCAGTGAATCAAAAATGCAATATGAGATGCTATGATTGAACTTATGCATATGAAAAGATCACAAGCCATGGTGTGAATGGGTGAGGGAAAATTTAGGGTGTTTACAGAGAACACACAGGATCCTTTTGATTAAATCAAAAGGTCATCTATCCTCGGTAAGGGATACTTATTCTTGATAGTAACCTTGTTCAATTTACGGTAAACAATACACAACCGCATACTACAGTCTTTCTTCTTTATCAATAAAACAAGGGCTCCCCATGGTGAAACACTTGGTCCAACAAAATGCTCCGCCATCAAGTCCTCTAATTGATACTTCAATTCTCTTAATTCAAACGGTTTTATCCTATTAGGGGAAATGAATATAGGAGTTGTCCCCAGTATCAGGTCAACTTATAATTCAACTTCCCTCACCGAAGGTAAGGAAGTGACATCCTCGGGAAAAACTTCAGGAAACTCACAGACTATTGGAATATTCAGAACTTGTTGACCATTACTCTCCTCTTTAGTAAGGACCAGTAAAACATATTTCTCTTTCTCAAACAAAAAGTTCACCATTCCAACTGTACCTTCTAAGATTGTTGTCAACACATCTTTCGGAGGAGCTTCCACGGATGGAATGAGGATCAATTTCTCTTCCCACCCAATAAACACAGAATTAGCAGATAACCAATCCATTCCTAAAATAACATCAACCTTCTTAAGGGGTAGAAAAATAAGATCAATCTGGAAGACTCTACCGTCCACAGACAAATTACAATTCTCACAGATAAGAGATGTCTCAACTGTTTCATCCATATCGGTAGTAACCACCATATGAGGAGACAAGGGAAAAAATCGTAACCCAAGTCGCTTCACACAACTAGTAGACACAAAAGAATGTGTTGCTCCACAATTAAATAAAACAAGACAAGGATGTTCATTAACAAGACATGTACCCGCAATAAGAGAGATGTCGACTTTATTCTTCCTCGCATCCATGGTATAAACCCTTCCCTGAACCTGATTCCTTCTCTATGGACAATCTCTAACAACATGTCCTTCTTTCTGGCAATGGTAACAAATCATACCGCTCGGATCACACCTTCCATAATTATTCTTGTGGCACCTGAGACATGAAGAAGGAGCACTAGGTCTAGGATTTGCCACTTGCTTTCCTTTGAAGGGTTGGGGCATTGGCCTAAAAGTTTGATTCGCCCTTCCACGATCACTTTGAACAACTCTTCCAACATTTGCTTTATTCTGCACTTTCTTCAAACTATTCTCAGCAACATAGCATTGCCTCAATAATTCTAAATAAGTAATGAACTCCCTCTGAGAGACACTATGAGAAATATCAGCCTTTAATCCAAATAGAAACTGATCAATATTCCACTTCTCGTCCGGGGCATACATAGCTTACCTAGATTAAGCCTCCATGTCATCAAACTATTCTGCATAACTGGGCACAATCATGTTTCCTTGCTTAAGCTGTTGGAACTTAAACTCTTTCTGAGTCCTTAGAGAACTTGGAAAATATTTCTCCATAAGAGTTGCCTTACACCGTTCCCACACCTTCAGAACCTTTTATGTCGTCATGAGAGTGGAAGCACTCTCCCATCATTTAGTAGCAGGACCTTTCAACAAGTAAAAGTCACATTGTCCTCTTCACTACACAACATGATTTGAAAGAATCTCTCCATACCAGTCATCCATTCATGAGCTTTCACCAGATTTAATCCACCATGAAATTCTTGAGGATTCATGCGGAAAAAGTCACAGAAAGTTCCACCTCCAGTTTCAAGAACAACCACCTGAGGATGAAGACCCCCATTCATTTGGTGAACCATCTCCTGCATAAATTGGTGTTGTTGCTGTTGGATCTGCTGCATGAACTAAAACAGATGAGCATTCCCTTCACAACATGGCTGATCACTAACAAGAGGTGTGGCACTAGGCTGACCACGAGTTATACATCCACTACCCATATCCCTAAATGTCATTAAAATAGGATTAAGTTGATTAGGGTCAATACCATAAACATAACATTTAGTTCTACAGTGATATTACTTATATGAACGAAAAGAAACACTTATAATATTCCAAGGCTAGGTCCAGGATACGACCTGCTCTGATACCAACTGTAATGCCCGTATATAAATTACAGCACAAAAGATATTTTTCATATATAATTTCAAGTTTGGTACTGAAATACAAAAAGTTCTTAGTACAACACATTGTAAAATTTTAGCCAACTAAATACATAAGGTACTACAACAAAAGGCTAATAATAATACAAGATGTCCAAAACAAAGAAAACAAAGAACTAGATCCGAAGATCTCAAAATATCCATAGTGGAAGAAAGCCATCGACACGTAAGGATAATCAAACTGCCTTATCCTTACGCTTTGTGGAACCCGAAGTATGTGTAAAATATAACAACAACATGGGGTGGGATAACAACATCTCAGTGAGTTCCCTATCTTAGAGTTCTCTCGGGTCTAAAGGTTCAATTCTAACATTCTCAAGTCTTTGGCCACTTCTCATACAAGAAACCAAAACAAAAGGGGACATAAGCCCATGCCTACTCTCTATGCAAAACGAGTGGAACATCTACCTCAAGCCTTTAAGGATGCTTCCCGTGGGACTAACGGTAACCCACCTCAAGACTTATTCAAAACTCCACGGAGGATTCGATATAACACTCACCAAAGTCTTTACGGATGCTTCTCGCGGGACTAAGGATAACCCACCTCAAGACTTACTCAAGACTTGCTACTTAATTCAATGTAGTATTCACCTTAAATCTTTATAGATGCTTCCCGAGGGACTCAAAGCAACCCACCTCAACACTTAATCAAGACCTTACGAAGGACTTGTAACATACACACCTCAAGTTTTTACGGATGCTTCCTGTGGGACTCGGTATCACCCACCTCAAGGCTTACTCAAGACTTTATGGAGTCCCCAAAGTAATACATAACTCAAGCCTTTATGGATGCTTCTCGTGGAACACTAGGTAATCCACATCAAGACTTACTCAAGACTTTACGAAGGACCTAACTTCACACATGCCAACAAATCACACCAGCCTACGGTAGTTCTAAAAATATATCACAAGTTATACCTTTTATTTCCAATAGCTTACACATTTCCTAACTAACATAATTACGGTTAATCAGAAAAGTTGAGTAAAAGTCAGCTAAAAATATCATTTTTCAGTCTCATTAGATAGAAAATATTTTTAGCTTCAAATTGATATAAAATAATAGTTAAATCGGATAAACGATGAAAAAGTTATAAATTTTTAAAGATGGAACAATTGAATATTTTTCCCCACACTTACAATGTTAATTGGGTAATGCCTTGGGTTAACCGATTAACCATACCAGAATCCAAATTCTAGTAGCGCATATCAGCTACGTTAACCGGTTAATGCCCTGGGTTAACTGGTTAACCAGAAGATAATGGCTAAAAATACACATTTTTCACATACAAAACTTATCCAAAACATATCCAAAACCTCATCAAATACCAGAACAATCAACAACAAGGTTCCTACACCTATAGTCAGCATACTCATGCATTTTAATCGATATTTAACCATTCAAACTCTCGATTCTACGATTTTCTAGAATTTTTCCCTAACCTCAAAAAGCTACAAAACTCTAGAAAATAAAAGTATCTAACTAGAACCCACCTCTACCAAGATGATTGACAATATTGAGAGATGAATGGTTGATGAACTTCAAGAATCAAGAGTTTTCTTCTTCTTCTTCAAGATTTTCCTCTTCCTCCCTTTTCTCTTCTTCCTTTTCCTTTTTCCTTTCCTCCTGTTTTGTTTCTATGTAATGAAACAGAAAGAAAAACAAACTTAGGTCTTATACGGGAAAAAAAGAAATTTCTCCCAACGGTTCCAAATAGAGGGTATCCAAAAATGTCTCTTAATACACAATTACTAAAACCTCCGAGTCAGATAATATGTTAATATTAATTAATTCACTGATTGCTCCAATTATTTATGTTAAAACATTTTAGAGCAATCCGGAACCCTATTGATATCAATTAATATTATTCAGAGCATTAAAATAATTTAGGGGGTATTACATATCACAATGAAGCATTTGAAGAAGGAAGCTAAAGGCCTTATCCCCCACAAAGATAGAATTACCATAATTTTCTCCTCAACAGGAGTTTGAACAAGCATCTTACCAGCCAAGTCTGAAGATGGTCATTCCCCACAGAGTTTCATGATTGGGATTCACTTATCATTGAATTATTCCCCAGAGAAGTCGCCAATTTATTTTTGGTCGGTGTGATAATTGGATGCAGATATCTGTTCACATCTCATTTCTCAGCCAGAGTCAAATATTGTCAGAGTACCTTAATCTCGTACTTCAGCAGAATGTCGGTCAGGACGTTCTTTTACTCAACAGAGTTCTACAACAAAACATTTCCCATGCATAAGTAGTTTCTTATGGAACTTTACCTTCTCACTATCTAAGGCCCACATATGTGGCAGGCCAGTAGTTATCTGGTTCATTATAAAAGACAGTTTTCTGAGTCGTAAATCCTATGCTATTACATTCTGATGGCTAGTTTGTAGGTTCTATGATACTACAATACTGTTTCAAGGCCCACATCTCTGTAGCAGATCAGTTACTCCTGGTTCATGCAAAATACTTCTTCAAGGCCCACATCCGTGGCAGACCAGTGGTCATCTAGTTCATTATAAAAGACACTTTTTTGAGTCGTAAATCCTATGATGTTACGAGCTCATCTCCTGGAGTATAGATCTATGGATACCATTTCCTGGTGTATTTCAGTTGTTGTCGACACTTTTGCAAGGCCCACGTCCGTGGCAGGCCAGTAGTCTACCAGTTCATTATAAAGGACATTTCTTCATTATTACAGGTTATTATTCACAACATCAAGGTTTTCAAGAAGTTGTCTCCTCTGGTCGGGTTTATACCATTTTCTTCTTCAGTGGAGTGCTAATTTTCTGGTTATTTTAGTATTCAATCACAATTCATCTTGAACGGCCGACAGTCGGTGCTCTCGTCCTTTTCAGATTAATAGATGATTGAATAGAGCCAGATGTAACACCCCAAAATTTTCCCTCTCATTTTCATTTCATATAGCATAGCATTTGTGCACATATCATTTCATATTTGCATAGAAAATCAAGCATAACAAATAGTGTGGCTGTGATTTCTCTTCAAAAGTGATTGTCCAGTTACGTTTCAGTTTCAGATGGAAGTTTGACCTAATTTTGGTCAAACTATCAAGAGATTGCTTCAATTGCTAGTTATTTGGGCCACTTCAAAGTCATCTGCATCTAGGGTTTGTGATCTGAGCAATCCAAGAGCTTCTTGAGCCACTCCAAAGGTCATCAATCACTTCAAAGGGGTCCATGTGTGTTCAAGCATCATATTATATCCTCTCAAAGTCAAGAATGTCAAAAATCACAAGAACTGAGAATGGTATGGAAGCAGAGCCAGTTTTGACTGCACAGTTGACCTAGAATTAGGGTTTTGGTTTCAGAGGCCATAACTCCAAATTTTTTGGTCATTCTTGTTTCTATTGGTCTCTATATGGTATAGGGAGTATGCATATCAATTTTCATGAAGAAATTCCTTGGGGAAGGCATCTAATCAAGAGTTGACTTTTCAAGCAAGTCAGTGTAAAATCAGGGCATCTGAGGTCCCCCATGACCCAACCAAAGGGTGTTCTTCATCATTTCGATTGTATATGATCTTTATTTGATCATAGAAGAAGTTGGAAGTTCACAAAATTGAAGAATTTCAAGTCTTTTGCAAAATTGACTTTTTGGGAAAGTTTGACTTTTTAATGAAATTGCCATTTTGGGAAACTTTTTCAACCCTTGCTTTTTGATCCAAAAATGCTTCAAATGGAAAAACTTTGGTCATGAAAGTTGTAGAATGGATCATTCCCTTTTCAAAAAGTACAAGAACATGACCTAATTCATTTTGGATCAAAAGTTATGGCTTGTCAAAGTTGGGAAAAATCACATAATTTCAAGTCTTTTGCTTGACTTTTTGCAACTTGAAGCCATACCAATCCCACAGTGACACAACCACTCTCTGCCCAATACAAACTTTACAAACACATCCCAAGGATTCATTCTCATAACACACACAAGCCTGAAAGCTCCAAGAACACAACATACTCAAAAATCCCCTCATTTGCAAAAGCCTTCGAATCTCTTGATTCAGCCATCAAACCTTCAAACTTTTTTCACCATTCAACTCCATAAACCTTGCTGATCATTTCCCTGCCCTCATTTTGCCCTAAAACCTCCACAATCAAAAACACGATTTTCACATTTCATGAACTGAGATTCTGCAAACTCTCTCCAGAGGCTATTTAAAATCCAACCAAGCATTGCAAGCTTCTTAGGATGTTCTTTGGAGTGGATTTGAAGCAAAGAACTGGCCAGAAAGTCCCTGATTCGAAAGCTCAAGCTCAGGTAGCCATGGCATTTATTTTTCCAGAACTCTCATTTTATGTTATAGAATGATTCTACATGCCTCACTGATCACCATGATGTTTTTATTTTTGAGAATAGTTGAGTATTGAGCATGTATTGATCTTATGAAATTCCTGCCATTTTTTCCGTTTTGCTTCGATTCATGATTTTGAGTTTGAATAAATGATTTTTGGTGAGTGATTCTTGTTAGGGATGTTATGGGGATCATTTCTGGAAAGTTAGAGGGCTTGGGGATGTGTAGGGAGTGATATAGCATAAGTGGCCTGCCGGAGAAGATGACCGGAACACTGTTCCGGTCATCTGAAAGTAATTAGGGCACTGGATTAGGGCTAAACCATAATTAGCGAAATTTGAATGTGGGCCGTCCATTAGCGCGCCAGGTCAATTCCCGCCCCTTCCAGTTTGAACCTCAGCCCTTGGATTCGCATACTTTCTCATTTTCAGTTTTATTTCATTTTATTTTTCATTTTATTTGATTTGTTTTGTTTAATTTATCTAAAATAGCAAAAATCATTCAAAAATTCTGAAAATTTTTATACAAGCTTTTATTAATTTTCAGAAACCAAAAACATTTATATTTTTATTTTTTGCATTAAAAAATATTTTTAAATCATTTAAAAGTTTATTTTCAATTAATTAATGGGAATTAATTAATTAAAAATACTTTTAGGTATTTAAAAATCACCAAAAAATTCATGAAACCTTTAAAATCATTTAGAAACATTGTCCAACCTTCAAACCAAATTTCTTTTTTGATCTTAATGCATTTTGATAATTTTCCATGGAATTAATTCTATTTCAAAGCATTATTTTGATCCAATGTTCAAAAATTCATTTCTGCCTAACCATTGAGAGTTGGACTTTGATTCTTTTTGCATTGTGTCTTGCATATCATGTAGTTTGTAGGATTAAATTGGCATGATTTGATATTGCATTTTCAATTTTTTTGGCATTTTTCTTGACAAGGTACCATAAAACCCTAGCATACTTAAGAAATTCATAACCCTCATTAGGTTAAGAATTGGATCCCCTCCTTTGGGAAGTGTGTTTGTATAGGTTTAGGCTTCCTTTGAATGTATTTTCAATTTTTTATCTTGATGTTTGCTTCTGGTTTTTGTTTTTGTTTTGTGCATTGATCATAAACCCTAATTTGGGCTTCCATTTGCATTCATCTTGCATTTGCTTGCATACCATGACTTGCCATGACATTTTATGCATCCATTTGATTCATTAGACATCTTAAGACATATTAGAATCATGTTTGATCATTGCATCTTTCATTTGCCATGTTGTATGTCATTTGCATTTCATAACTTTTCATGTATGTTCATGGTTCTAAGCATGCTTCTCTTGCATCCATATGTTTGTATGATCATTCTCATGCCTTGCCTCATATGTACACCATCTCTTAGCATCATTAACATCCCATACATGCTTCTGGTTTTGATTTGCATCATGTCATTTCATCTCATCTTGCATTGTATTGCATTCCTTTCATTAACTTTTCAGGTGGTAAGTAGCTTTGAGAAGTGAATTTGCCTTCACTTCTCACAATTTCTTTTCATCCCTCTTATGCGTCATTGCTGCATTTTGTTTTGTGTTTGAGATTGAGCTTGCTCATTTCTCTTTATCTTACTTTCTTTCTTCAAGTGACTTGTCTTCTTAAATGAAGCAAGTTACTTTGCTTCTCTTTGCTCCTTTCATCTGCTGCCTGGTGGTTCCTCTGAAGATTTCTCTTGTAACCTTCACAAACCTTAGGAACAACCAAGCATGACAATAATTAGGGTTTTGGTTAGTCCCCCATTTAGATTTTACCTTTGTGTCTCATTGAGTCTTCTCTTCTCATCTCATAATCAAGGACTAAACCCTAAAGGTTTTAAGGCTTTGTGATTAAGCTTATGCCTGCATCCTTCTATTAGGATGGAGTGTATAACTTTAATCCTAAGTGTTAAACCCTTAATGTGTTTAAATCCTTTAATCAATTCACCTAATAATCATCAAGACATCAAACTTGTAACTTGGGCCTTGCTTTAGGGTTCTAATTCTTCCTTAATTGGTTAAGAAGGACTAACCCTAGTGTTAATGGACAAGTCCCCCTCAAGTTGTCTTACAAACCATAAAATTCACTTCTTCATCTTATCATTAACTAAAATCCACTTAATAAAGGCTTTGTTTTGTCATGAAGTTAATCCCTAATCATGGATTAAGTTGAGGAGCTTTCCTCAGCTTAAACATTCTCATCTATTATCCTTCTATTATGATGGTGTAATGAGTCTGTTTAATCCTTGATTATGGCTTAATATCATTACTTAACACTAAACAAAAACACCAAAAACATCTAAATAATCACAAGTAGATTAATGATCTTAATCCTACATCAAAGGTGATTAAGTGTGAGAAGCTGACTTCACACTTAAGGTATTCTCATTACCCCTAATCAGAGGGAAGATGTGATGAGTTTACTAACCCATTGGTTTAGGCTTAAGCTCATTTTCTTTTGACAAACTTTCAAAAGAAATAAAAGACTGAAAACTCAAAAACAAACAATAATCGTCTCCTCCGGGATTCTTTTCTCATCTCATTCACTCACAACCGAGAACCTGCTTCTTCCGTCTAATGCAAGACAGTTTGCACCTGAGCCAAACAGGTCATACACTTGAGCATTGGCAAGTAAGCAGTTCACAAGTCAATTCATCTTTCAGTCTCTTTGGGTCGAACTACGGTGTTCTGACTTCCTCATTGCACGAGAGGATACGTAGGCATAACTTAACAGTTATCGAACAAAAGTCTCTGTATATTCCCCCTCTTTCCAGCCTTATTCTTTTAGCCTCATGATCTTGAGCATCTTACTCTTGTCCTTACACTGACACTTCACTCATACACTTCACTTCTCTTACACTGACACCTGTACATCCTTTTCCAGCTCTTTTATACACAAATTGCACTAACACTACCCCTTTAAAACACAAATCATTTAAGCGTGGATCCCGTCGAGTACGACGGACAATCTGGGTACAGTTATTTATTGCTTTCTTTACAGCTTTATATACATCATACTGTCATATTGTTCTGGCTGGATCTGGTTCTGTTGCTTTGGTGGGTGGGTGTTCTATTGAGAGTTTAAGGTCCTATACCTGGGACCTGAGTGACACCTAGGCTAGAGTGGTTCATGTTCTTTCCCATTCCATTTCGGTCTGGTGCGGGAATATGAAACACGGTTCAGATATGGGTTTCTTCTTGAGAACTCTGTGCTACAGATTTCCTGTAGTGCTAGGGCTATCTGGGAAGCCTGCTAAGTCTGAATGACCTTTATTATGACCTTCAGAAACTGAGGTGAATTAGAGGAGGATCTTTTATGGTTATTGTAAACACTGTACCTCCGGGTTAGAAGTGTTTACACTTCTCATAACTGATCCAAGTCTGAGGATCTTTGTTTTAGAACATCACCTGTGAGGGGGTTGGGCTGTTTACAGGTTTGCAGGTACCCTTGACCTCAACATACCCTGTTACTTTGTTTTGATTAAGAGTACTCCATTTTGGAACATTTCTTGTGATTTTTAACCCTGGACATGTGACTCTTTATTTGAGTCCCCCACCTTGGTTACTGGACTTATGAACCTCCATCTGGATTTCTTGAACATACATGGACCTATATCAAGGCAGTTAATCAGATCCAGTTTGATCACAAACCCTTGCATATCATTTTCATACATCATCATTGCATCATTTGACATTTGCTTATTTGTTTTTCAGGGTATCCATACTGTATTTTGCCTTGGTTTTGACCCCTTCATCTGCATAGACCTATCTTCACCAGTATCTGCTTCGGCTATTCCTCATCAGCTACCTGCTTTAGTTACCTGCACCACCAGCCTCATCCTGTCAGTGGCCCATCTTCTAGTATCAGTCATCATCATCAGCATCTATTCTTCAGCAACATGGCACCTAAGAAGAGCAACATCTCCTATCATTTCTTTGAGCCTGAGCTAGCTGGCATCAGGAAGGCCCAGGCCCTGATTACTCCAGATCATATACCACTATTCAGAGAACATTATGGAGGCATCCTTGATGTGGTTATGGATTTGGACCCTTCCCAGAGGAGCTTGATTCATACTTGCCTGCAGTTCTATGATCCCCCTCTGAGGTGCTTCACCTTCCAGAATTTTTCAGTTGGGACCCTTGTTGGAAGAGTATTCATCACTGATTGGTGTACCTATCAGGGGTGGAGTCCCCTTCAACCCTGAGATGGCTTTCCCTAGTAATGAAGAGGTGGCAAAGGCATTGTATCTGGAACCAGTTCTGATTGGGCAGAACATGACAGCAAAGGTTGGAATCTCTGGCCTACACTTGGATTTCTTGACCTCTCGGGCTATTCTGAAGGCCTCCTTGGGGGAGTGGAAGGCAGTCTGTGCATTATTAGCCCTCAGCATATATGGGGTTATATTGTTTGCAGATGAGCCTAAGTTTATTAGCAAGAATGCAATCCATCTTTTCATTCTGAAGAACCCAGTGCCCACCTTACTGGGAGATCTCTACTACTCTGTCCACCAAAGGAATGAAAAGCAAAGAGGAAGATTGGTGAGGTGCTGTGCTCCTTTGTCCCATACCTGGCTGCTCAAACATTTTCCAAAGACTGATGCATTCTTGAACCCTCACCAGCAGAAGAATTGGGCAAGAAGGCTTGTTGCTCTGACCTCAGATGATATCAGGTGGTGCACTCAGAGCACTAAAGGCAGAGACATCATTACTAGTTGCGGGCAGTTCCCCAATGTACCTCTGATAGGAGTGAAGGGTTGCATCAACTACAACCCTCTGCTATTCAAAACACAACTGGGCTATGCATTGGTCCACCCTCCTAGAGTGCAAGATCTAGCTGAGACCCTTTATTGTGAGATCAAGCCTAATCTGGCTATTGTCAGGCAAGCATCCTGGGCTTGGGACAATGTCCAGACTAAAGGGATAACCATCCTTGGGAGATGCAACAATGTGGCCTCAGCTCAGTATTATGAGTGTTCACATGCCAGGGCTCAAATTTTTGGGATGCCCTTCACCATTGAAGATGTACCTGGACCCTCCACAGCACCACCTCCAGCCACTGTCAGCCTGGAGGAGTTTGAAAAGCTCAAGGAAAGGAATGAGAATTTGTCTGGAGCCTTGAAGAGAACCCTCTGGGAGAGGAGTGATGGTCGTCTGGACATTGAAAGGTTAGAAAAGCTTAAGGTGGAGCATCTAGCCAGGATTGAAAAGTCAGAAGACTACATCAAGAAGTCAAGGGCTGGAGAACAGATTTTGAAGAATGCCTGCAAAGAAGCCCAGTTCCAGAGAGTTAGGACTGATCTGTATTTGAAGGAGAGCCAAGCTAGGTGGGTCAGGATCACTGAAGCTCGCACTCAGGAGGATAAGAGAACCCAGGACAAGATTGAGCAGTTGGAGGCTAATGCAAAGGAGCAACAGGAAGCCCTTTTAGCAGCCCAAAGGGAGATCTCAGAGTTGAAGGTTAAGGCTGGTGTGAAGAGGTCAAAGGACCAGGGCAGACACAAGAAGCTAACTGCAGCTATTGCCACCAGGAATCTTTTCATCAGGAACCTCACAGAGCATCCAGCTGACCCTGTGACTGAAGCACTCTTGAAGGAGGTCCAGGAGGATGAGTTTGGTCTTGGTGTTTGACTTTTGCTTGTTGTTGCTTTCATTTCATGTACTTTTCTTTTTCTTATGTTGTATTTTTGACCCCTCAAAGGGCATGTATTGTAAAAAACAAACTATGTATCATTCACTTCTTTGTAATATATTTATTAGTTTGTTTTGGATCTCCCTCTCCTAAGCAACATCAAACAGCATCTTCCTCGGGGTCTGGAAAGGTCAAAACCATATGCCAAGCCGGATACCTTGGAAACAAATAAGCATACTGCATTGCATACTAACCCTTTGTTTTGTTTTGTAGGTTTTTGTTTTGTTGTTACTAACTCTGTTGTGATTCAGGAACTATTGCTCGACGTCGGGTGTTCCCACTCAGCCGTCCACACAGATATCCCACCCGCAACAACCTTCCGGGCATACAAATGGACCAAGTACAGCAGGACCTTACAGAGGTCAGGACTCAAATGGCCAATGAGAGACTGGAGATGAGAAATCAGATGACCCAGTTTATGGAGGTGATGAATGGATTGGCACAGAGCCAAGAGAGATTAAGGGCACTAGTAGAAAGGCAGACCCAGGAGGAACCCCATCTAGGGACTGGGGGGACGAGCAACAATGAGAGAGTTCAGCCTCATGTTAATCCTCCGGTGTATGGACCCCACCTTCATCCAGAGATCAACATCCCTGCTAATGTGCAAGGGAATGCCACTACGGGCAGAGTATTACAAGAAGACCCCCAGGAAGATCAATTCACAGTGATGGGAGCTGGGGATGAAGCCTATGACAGAAGGCTAGATGAGATTGCTGAGAAACTGAGATCCCTGGAGTCTCAGAATTCTTTGGGCTTTGATGTTATGGACATGGGCTTAGTGGACGGGGTAAGGATTCCCCACAAGTTTAAACCTCCGTGCTTTGAGAAGTACAACGGAACCTCCTGCCCACGAACCCACTTACAATCCTTTTTGGGGAGGCTGAAGGCATATACCATGGACGAAAAGCTATGGATGTTTTATTTTGAAGATAGCTTGACGGGAGCTTCAAGGGAATGGTACTCTCACTTGACTAGAGCAACCATTAGATGCTGGAAAGGCCTGGCTGAGGCCTTCATTAGACAATACCAGTACAACTAGGATATGGCTCCCAACAGAACCCTCCTGATGGGAATGTCTCAATCATCTAGGGAAAGCTTCCGGGAGTACGCTCAGAGGTGGAGACAGCTTGCTGCTGCTGTCCAGCCACCCATGTCAGAGAGGGAAATGGCTGATATGTTCATGAACACCCTCCAAGGGACATACATTGACAGGCTAGCTGCCTTTTCTTCCACTAGCTTCGCTGACGTAGTCATAGCTGGGGAAAGAATTGAGAGCCTACTCAAGATGGGTAAGATTTCCGACAATGGTGCGAGCTCGTCCAGCAACCCCAGAAAACCTTTCGTAGGTCCAAGAAGAACCGGTGAGACCAATGCTATTCAGGCCAGCAGGGGCAGACCACAATATGTTCATAGGTCAGTGGCAGCAGTCACCATTCCCTCTCCACTTCCTCAGCAACCAGTATATCAACCACAGCAACAAACCCATTACCAGCAACAAACTCAGTACCCTCCTCAGAGAAACTACAACAACAACAACAACAACAGTCAGCAAAGACCATTCCAACAGAGACCATCTCAGGCCAATAGGGTGATTGATCCAATCCCTATGCCCTATGCCGCTTTACTGCCACAGCTCCTGAAGCTCAACCTGGTTGAGTTAAGGACGTTGGCACCACCAGATTCTTCCAGTTTGCCAAGAAATTACGACGCCAACGCCAGATGCGCTTTTTATTCTAACGCACCTGGCCACAGTACAGAGAAGTGCAGAGCTTTACAGATGAAGGTGCAAGACCTGGTAGATTCTAAGGCTCTAAACTTTGCACCCCCGCCAAATGTTAACAAGAACCCTATGCCCAACCATGGAGGGCCCAGAATCCATGCTATTGAGGAAGATATGCCGTCTTTCTTAATAACCAGTGTTGGGCAGATCAGGACACCCCTGGTAGAGATTAAAGCTCAACTCCTTGAATGCCAGATATTCCCTGGGTGTGAACTTGGGTGCGGTTATTGCAACATTTCGGTAAATGGATGTGATAACTTGAGAAGCGGCATAGACAGTCTTATTCAGAATGGTCTACTTCAAATCACAACATCAATACCTTCAAATCCAGCAATCTCTCCGATAACAGTTCCAGAATCTCCTACAACTGCAACAACAATTATTCCAAACAATTCTTTAGTTTCATCAACAAATGCTTCAAATATCACTTCAACAAGTCAGACATCAACAAACATCTCTTCTACAATGTCAGCACCCCTCTATTCAGAATCTTCTCCTACAACACCAGCAAATATCTCCGCAGTCACTATTTATTATGATCCGTCAAGTATTCCTCCGAACAGCAATTTTCAACAACAAGCAGTGGCATCTCCTACCATATCACCAGTTACTATCTACTATGATCCACATACTATTGCAAAACCCTCCTCTGCTGCAGTCAGCCCGGTTACTATCACGGTACCTGGGCCTGTTCCATATGAAAGCAGTAATGCCATCCCTTGGCATTACGGCTCAGATCTATACTACAAAGGGCAGAAAATCACTCTTGAATCATCAACTTCTTCACCACAAATAGACAATGTAGGAGGAGGCGGAGGCTTCACTCGAAGCGGACGTCTTTTCGCCCCACAAATTCCAAGACCTATTGCTGAAGCAGAAGCTGCTGCCAAGGCAAAAGGGAAGAGCATGGTGCAAGAAGAACAAGTTGCTAAAGAAGCTTTAAAGACCCCTTTTGATCAAGAGGTTGATGAATTCATGAGAATCATCAAGAAAAGTGATTACAAGATAGTGGACCAGCTTCACCAGACACCTTCCAAGATCTCCATTTTATCATTGCTAATGTGCTCCGAGGCTCATCGGAATGCACTATTAAAAGTCTTGCACGCAACTTATGTGCCAGAGGAGATTACCGTCAATCAGTTGGAGGCCGTGGTTGGAAATGTCAACACTAGTCATGGGCTAGGATTTACCAACACTGATTTGACGACGGAAGGCCGCAATCACAACAAGGCTTTGCACATTACCTTGGAGTGTAAGGGTGCAGTTCTTTCTCATGTACTAGTGGACACAGGGTCATCACTCAATGTCCTACCTAAGAAAGCCCTTGTGAAGCTGGAGTATGAAGGATTGGCATTACGCCCCAGCAACTTGGTAGTAAGAGCCTTTGACGGTTCTAAGAGATCAGTTCTGGGAGAGATTGAGTTGCCTATAACGATTGGCCCACAGACTTTCAAAACGACCTTCTTCGTGATGGATATACAGCCTGCCTACAGCTGTCTATTGGGTAGACCATGGATACACGCCGCTGGCGCCGTGACATCAACCCTTCACCAGAAGTTAAAATTCGAGTGGGAGGGCCAAGTCTTTACTATTTGTGGAGAAGAGGACATTTTTGTTAGCCATCTGGCTACATACAAATATATTGAGATGGATGGGGAGATCCATGAAACCATGAGTCAGGGATTTGAGGCCCTGAACATCAATGAAACATCTGCTGTATTTGGGACTTCCATGACATCCTACCAGCAAGCCAGGAAGGTTGTTGAAGAGGGGAATGCTCAAGGCTGGGGCAAGCTGTTGCCTGTGGAAAAGAAAGAAGACAGATTTGGGTTGGGTTACAAACCAACTCAACAAGATCAAGCAGAGGCTGCTAAAAAGCCCAGTTTTGTTAGTGGGGGGATGCTCACCCCCGATGCTGTAAACAACTTGGAAGATGAGTCGGAAGATGAGCGCAACCTGGAGAGCTGGATACGTCCAAGGATCCCGGGGAGCCGTATCTCAAACTGGTCTTCCTAGGAAATTATAAGGGTTACTCCTGCAGAGTAATTATTATTTCCTATATATTTTAAGCATGCATCAAGTCTTGCATCTTGCCCAAGATGACAAGACTCATTTTGTAATCAGGCCATCTGTAATTTTGTGCAAACAGATCAATCAATGATAATCAGACATCTTTTGCAAATGAGTCTTTTTCTTTTCCGCTCACTGTTTTTCCATTTTTCTTTTTGTACAAAAATAAATGGCAATGTTTTCAAAATGATAACTTCATTTCACTTTTTCTAAACTAGATTAAAATCAATCACTAAAATGAACAATCTAAACCCTTGCAGAGAGTGCCTTTCAGACCGCACTGACAACAACACGGCTATGACTTCGTATGACTTTGACAATCCAATCAATCAAGCTGATGAAGGGGTTGAAAAAGATTACGAGCTTCCTGAAGAGCTAGCCAGGTTGTTAAGGCAAGAGGAGAAGGTTATCACTCTTCATCAGGAGGAGATTGAAACAGTTAATCTTGGTACGGATGAAGACGTAAAAGAAGTTAAGATCGGGGCCTGCCTACAAAACTCAGTGAAAGAACAACTGATTGGTCTGCTTCGGGAGTATGCGGATGTGTTTGCTTGGTCTTACCAGGATATGCCAGGGTTGGACACCGATATCGTCATGCACAAGCTGCCTTTGAAAGAGGACTGCCCGTCGGTTAAACAAAAGTTGCGCCGTACTCGCCCAGATATGGCAATGAAGATAAAGGAAGAGGTACAAAAGCAGTGGGACGCCGGGTTCCTTGCTGTGACTAGCTATCCGCCGTGGGTTGCTAATATAGTACCTGTGCCTAAGAAAGACGGCAAGGTAAGGATGTGTGTTGACTACCGGGATCTGAACAGAGCCAGCCCAAAAGATGACTTCCCATTACCTCACATTGATGTATTGGTTGATAATACGGCTCAGTTCTCGGTATTCTCCTTCATGGACGGATTTTCAGGATACAATCAGATCAAGATGTCACCTGAAGACATGGAGAAGACAACCTTCATCACACCCTGGGGCACGTTCTATTACAAGGTGATGCCGTTCGGATTGAAGAATGCTGGTGCAACATATCAACGGGCTATGGTAACGTTATTCCACGATATGATCCATAAAGAAATCGAATGTTATGTGGATGACATGATTGCCAAGTCCCTCACAGAAGAAGACCACCTGGTGAATCTGTTGAAGTTATTCAAGCGTCTGAGGAAGTACCAACTGAAATTGAACCCCAACAAGTGCACATTCGGGGTGCGATCTGGTAAGTTGCTGGGATTTATTGTAAGTGAGAAAGGGATTGAAGTCGACCCTGATAAAGTCAAAGCCATTCAAGAAATGCCTGCACCAAAGACGGAAAAAGAAGTTCGAGGGTTTCTAGGTAGATTGAACTACATTTCAAGGTTCATCTCTCACCTCACTGCAACCTGTGAACCCTTGTTCAAGCTGTTAAAAAAAGAACAGACGGTCAGGTGGAACGAAGACTGCCAGAAGGCTTTTGACAAGATCAAGGAGTACTTGCAAGAACCTTCAATCCTTATGCCTCCAGTTGAAGCAAGACCTCTGATAATGTACTTAACAGTATTAGAAGAATCAATGGGGTGTGTGCTGGGCCAGCATGACGAGTCTGGTCGAAAAGAGTATGCAATATACTACCTGAGCAAAAAGTTTACCGACTGTGAACAACGTTATTCACTGCTCGAGAAAACTTGATGTGCTTTAGCGTGGGCTGCTCGCCGACTGAGACAGTATATGCTGACCCACACTACTCTATTGATCTCCAAGATGGACCCAGTCAAGTACATTTTCGAGAAGCCAGCTCTTACCGGACGGGTTGCAAGATGGCAGATGATCCTCACAGAATATGACATCCAATACACATCTCAGAAAGCTATTAAAGGCAGTGTATTGTCTGATTATCTTGCTGAGCAACCTATTGATGATTACCAGCCTATGAGATTTGACTTCCCTGATGAAGACATCATGTTCATAAAAGCAAAAGATCATGAAGAGCCTATTCACACTGAAGGGCCTGACCCGGTAGAAGAATGGACTATGATGTTTGATGGGGCTGTTAATATGAATGGTCGTGGTGTTGGTGCAGTACTCATTACACCTAAGGGAGTTCACATGCCTTTCTCGGCAAAACTCACCTTCAACTGCACTAATAACGAAGCTGAATATGAAGCTTGCATTATGGGTCTTGAGGAAGCCATTGACCTCAGGATCAAGACTTTGACTGTGTTCGGAGATTCAGCTCTGGTGGTTAATCAAACCAACGGAAAATGGTACACGCACCAGGATCATCTGATACCTTACAGGGATTATACAAGGAGGTTATTGACTTTCTTCACAACAGTCAAGCTTGAGTAAATCCCTCGAGATGAAAATCAGTTTGCAGATGCTCTGGCTACCATTTCATCCCTGATCAAAGTTCAAGCTGCCAACTTTGTACCCCGGATCTCAGTGTCCAAACTCGACAGACCAGCATATGTATTTGCAGCAGACACCGTAAAAGATGATAAGCCTTGGTTCCATGACATTAAGTGCTTCTTGGAGGATCAAACATACCCAACTGGGGCATCTTCCAATGATAAGAAGACTTTGAGAAGGTTTGCTGGTAGTTTCTTTCTGAACACTGATGGTTCCCTGTTCAAGAGAAACTTTGATATGGTACTCCTCAGATGCGTCGATAGAACAGAAGAAGACTTGTTGATGCACGAAGTGCACGAAGGATCCTTTGGTACCCATGCAGGAGGCCATGCCATGGCTAAGAAATTGCTAAGATCAGGCTATTACTGGATCACAATGGATGCCGACTGTTGTGCCTATGCCAGAAAATGCCATAAATGCCAGATTTATGCAGATAAGGTGCATGTGCCTCCCAATCCTTTGAACGTGATGTCTTCACCCTGGCCCTTTGCCATGTGGGGCATTGATATGATTGGCAAGATTGAGCCGACTGCTTCAAACGGCCACAGGTTCATCTTAGTTGCTATTGACTATTTTACCAAGTGGGTCGAGGCAGCCTCCTATGCAAATGTCACAAGGCAAGTGGTAGCCAGATTTCTGAAGAGAGATATCATCTGTCGATACGGAGTTCCCGAGCGAATCATTACTGATAATGGTTCCAACTTGAACAACAAAATGATGGCAGAGCTGTGCCGAGACTTCAAGATCTAACACCACAATTCTTCTCCTTACAGGCCAAAGATGAACGGCGCTGTTGAGGCAGCTAACAAGAATATCAAGAAGATTGTGCAGAAGATGGTAGTCACCTATAAAGACTGGCATGGAATGCTACCGTTTGCCTTGCATGGGTACCGCACGTCAATCAGAACATCCACTGGGGCAACACCGTATCAGCTTGTGTATGGTATGGAAGCAGTCCTACCGGTTGAAGTTGAACTACCCTCCCTACGGGTACTGATGGATGTTAAGCTAAACGAAGCAGAATGGGTCCGATCCCGATACGAGCAACTGAGTCTGATTGAAGAGAAAAGATTGGATGCAATATGTCATGGGAAGTTGTATCAAAGAAGAATGAAGAAAGCATTTGATCAGAAAGTCAGGCACCGAGAGTACCAAGTAGGAGATCTTGTGCTGAAAAGAATCCTCCCTCCTCATACAGACCACAGGGGCAAGTGGACTCCGAACTATGAAGGACCATTCGTAGTAAAGAAAGTTTTCTCTGGTGGAGCACTGATGCTCAGCACCATGGATGGTGAAGACTTCCCGTCCCCTGTGAATTCAGATGCAGTTAAAAAATACTTCGCATAAAAATGACCCGCTGGACATAAAAACAGAATGTAAGTCCAGGCAAAAATAGGGCATCCCGGCAAGTCAAAAACAGAATAAAAGATTTGGGCAAAAATAAGGGAAAATAAACAAAAAATGTACACCCGCTGAGTTGAAAAGCCGCATTGGACAGCTCAGGCAAAAATGGGTATCCCGATGGATTGAAAACCCGAAAGGGCGATCCATGCAAAATAAGGGAATAAGCGAACAACTGCACTCTGAATTCGTCTGTATCACTTACAACTTGGTAGGCTTCGAAAGGATCAAGCCTCTTTCAGAATCAGCCTTCTTCAGAAAGCAAGACGAGAAGAACGTCAAAAGTCATACAAGTCATAGCCAAGGGAAGCTCCTTGAAGCGTCGTCAACATTGCCAACATTTTGTTTCTCAATTTATAACAATCTCCTCATTTTAGGGGATTTGTTTCTTTGACTGTATCTTGCTAATTCATGGCATGTGAATTAATAAAATCAAATTTTCAGTCATGTCTCGTCTCGTACATTTTATTTTCATTTGCAAAATGTCCGATGTCTATAAGATGCTGATTACATAAATACAGATGCTTCTTTTAAATACGTGCTTGCAGAAAATATGTTTACTCACGGGAGTGTCTAGACTCCTATGATGGGATCCGGTAAGGGATACCTCGGGATTACTTGTACGTTTCTATCTTTGCAGGATTGCAGGCATTCAAAACGCGACACGGGGCATGAAAGCTTCACCCCCAGCAAGCTGGCAAGTCAATACTCATTCAGCCTTAGCACCAGAAGTGTTTTCTCCCCAGCTGAGTTGCCACTTGTTATTTTCTCCCCAGCCGAGGTGCCAATAATTCTTCGTCAGCTAAGCACAAAAGCCAGGGAACCACTTCCCCACAGAGTCTCAGCCTCACTCATACAGATACTTGTCCGTATCTTGTATACACCATTTACATCCCCGCAGATTCGACACTCGTCCGTGTTCTTTGTTAACCAGTTGGTACTCGTCCGTACCATCATCTCAGAACATGCGTCTAGCGTTTGTTTCTACCTGATACTCGTCCGTATCAAAGTCTTAGGGATGCTCGTCCGCATCTTTAATCCATACACCGTGTCAAATACTTATGTCTTCTTGAATTTAGACACTCGTCTGTGTCTACTTTTCCCCAGAAGAGTCCCTCAGAAGCAACACTCGTCCGTGTTCTTTGTTAAACAGTTGATACTCGTCCATATCATCATCTCTAAACACGTGTCAGTACTTGTTTCTACCTGATACTTGTCTGTATCATAGTCTTAAGGATGCTCGTCTGCATCTTTAATCTATACACAACACCAAACACTTATACCTTTTATTTCTTGGATATAAACACTCGTCCGTGTTTACTATTCCCCAGTAAAGCAAAACTTCTTTTGTTATCTGACGTTCGTCCTATGTCATGATAAACCCTGAGAGCAGCCGTACCCTGCTAGGCGATCGTCCTTCACCTCTTGATGATCGTCCTTCATCATGCTCATCCGATGGCCATCCCCATCGTTGATCTTTTCTATCCGACATTCGTCCTATGTCGTGATATTTAGCAGCCGTCCCCTGCTAGGTGATCGTCCTTCACCTTTTGATGATCGTCCTTCATCATTTTATCCGATGGTCGTCCCCGTCGTTGATCTTGTTATCTGACGTTCGTCCTACGTCATGATAAACCGTGAGAGCAGCCGTCCCCTGCTAGGTGATCGTCCTTCACCTCTTAGATGACCGTCCCTCATCTTATCCCCAACAGAGCAGCCGTCCCCTGCTAGGTGATCGTCCTTCACCTTTGATGACCATCCCTCATCATTATTTCATTTATTCTTTAACCCGATGGTCGTCCCCGTCGTGGTCCCTTTTTTCTTTTTTTTAGTTTAGCCCGATGGCCGTCCCCATCGTTGGTTACCTTACTTTATGAACTTGATGGCCGTCCCCATCATTTTTCATTAACCACCAGAGAATCTTATAGCTTTACTTGATGGCCGTCCCCATCATAAACGCTTGTATCCCCAGCATGTCGGCCGTCCCCGTCATTGCCTTTTCCCCAACAGTCGTCCTCTGCTCGACGGTCGTCCTCCGTCGCCCATACTTTACAGTATACTTCATTTTCCTTTTACAATCTATATCCCTTTTCCTCTTCATTCTGTGAGTGCAAATTTTGGACTGTCTTTGGTATTCAACCACAAGTTATCTTGTTTGCCTGATAAGCCGTCGCTTACATCCTACACAGCTAACTCATGTTTGAATAGGGGCAGCTGTAAACACCCCAAATTTGCCCTCACACATTCACACCATGGCTTGTGATCATTTCATATGCATAATTCCAATCATAGCATCTCATACCACATTTTTGATTCATTGCTTTGGTTCAAAGTCATCTGCATCTAGGGTTTGTGATCTAAGCAATCCAAGAGCTTCTTGAGCCACTCCAAAGGTCATCAATCACTTCAAAGGGGTCCATGTGTGTTCAAGCATCATATTATATCCTCTCAAAGTCAAGAATGTCAAAAATCACAAGAACTGAGAATGGTATGGAAGCAGAGCCAATTTTGACTGCACAGTTGACCTAGAATTAGGGTTTTGGTTTCAGAGGCCATAACTCCAAATTTTTTGGTCATTCTTGTTTCTATTGGTCTCTATATGGTATAGGGAGTATGCATATCAATTTTCATGAAGAAATTCCTTGGGGAAGGCATCTAATCAAGAGTTGACTTTTCAAGCAAGTCAGTGTAAAATCAGGGCATCTGAGGCCCCCCATGACCCAACCAAAGGGTGTTCTTCATCATTTTGATTGTATATGATCTTTATTTGATCATAGAAGAAGTTGGAATTTCACAAAATTGAAGAATTTCAAGTCTTTTGCAAAATTGACTTTTTGGGAAAGTTTGACTTTTTAATGAAATTGCCATTTTGGGAAACTTTTTCAACCCTTGCTTTTTGATCCAAAAATGCTTCAAATGGAAAAACTTTGGTCATGAAAGTTGTATAATGGATCATTCCCTTTTCAAAAAGTACAAGAACATGACCTAATTCATTTTGGATCAAAAGTTATGGCTTGTCAAAGTTGGGAAAAATCACATAATTTCAAGTTTTCTACCAAAGAGGCAAAGTTGCAAATTCACTTGTCAAGGCAAATTGAGCTATCAAATAGACTTCTAATATTCATACAAACATCACACATGACTTAAACTTCAGATTGGCCCAAGAATTTCTTAAGTTCTATGCCTTAAACTTCAAGAATTACAAAAGGGACCAAAGTTGTGACAATTTGCAAAAGGGATCAAAACTTCTCATCCACTTGCCTCAGTTCATAAAATCTGATCCAAAAGCATTCCTTGATCATTGCTGAACTCAACCATGCTCCTATCCTAGCCTGCCACTTGCCCATACCTCCAAGTACAACTTGCTTGACGTTTTGCAACTTGAAGCCATACCAATCCCACAGTGACACAACCACTCTCTTCCCAATCCAAACTTTACAAACACATCCCAAGGATTCATTCTCATAACACACACAAGCCTGAAAGCTCCAAGAACACAGCATACTCAAAAATCCCCTCATTTGCAAAAGCCTTCGAATCTCTTGATTCAGCCATCAAACCTTCAAACTTTTTTCACCGTTCAACTCCATAAACCTTGCTGATCATTTCCCTGACCTCATTTTGCCCTAAAACCTCCAAAATCAAAAACACGATTTTCACATTTCATGAACTGAGATTCTGCAAACTCTCTCCAGAGGCTATTTAAACTCCAACCAAGCATTGCAAGCTTCTTAGGAGATTCTTTGGAGTGGATTTGAAGCAAAGAACTGGCCAGAAAGTCCCTGATTCGAAAGCTCAAGCTCAGGTAGCCATGGCATTTATTTTTCCATAACTATCATTTTATGTTATAGAATGATTCTACATGCCTCACTGATCACCATGATGTTTTTATTTTTGAGAATAGTTGAGTATTGAGCATGTATTGATCTTCTGAAATTCCTGCCATTTTTTCCGTTTTGCTTCGATTCATGATTTTGAGTTTGAATAAATGATTTTTGGTGAGTGATTCTTGTTAGGGATGTTATGGGGATCATTTCTGGAAAGTTAGAGGGCTTGGGGATGCGTAGGGAGTGAGATAGCATAAGTGGCCTGCCGGAGAAGATGACCGGAACACTGTTCCGGTCATCTGAAAGTATTAGGGCACTGGATTAGGGCTAAACCCTAATTAGCGAAATTTGAATGTGGGCCGTCCATTAACGCGCCAGGTCAATTCCCGCCCCTGCCAGTTTGAACCTCAGCCCTTGGATTCGCATACTTTCTCATTTTCAGTTTTATTTCATTTTATATTTCATTTTATTTGATTTGTTTTGTTTAATTTATCTAAAATAGCAAAAATCATTCAAAAATTCTGAAAATTTTTATACAAGCTTTTATTAATTTTCAGAAACCAAAAAAATTTTTATTTTTATTTTTTGCATTAAAAAATATTTTTAAATCATTTAAAAGTTTATTTTCAATTAATTAATGGGAATTAATTAATTAAAAATACTTTTAGGTATTTAAAAATCACCAAAAAATTCATGAAACCTTTAAAATCATTTAGAAACATTGTCCAACCTTGAAAACAAATTTCTTTTTTGATCTTAATGCATTTTGATAATTTTCCATGGAATTAATTCTATTTCAAAGAATTATTTTGATCCAATGTTCAAAAATTCATTTCTGCCTAACCATTGAGAGTTGGACTTTGATTCTTTTTGCATTGTGTATTGCATATCATGTAGTTTGTAGGATTAAATTGGCATGATTTGATCTTGCATTTTCAATTTGTTTGGCATTTTTCTTGACAAGGTACCATAAAACCCTAGCATACTTAAGAAATTCATAACCCTCATTAGGTTAAGAATTGGATCCCCTCCTTTGGGCAGTATGTTTGTATAGGTTTAGGGTTCCTTTGAATGTATTTTCAATTTTTTATCTTGATGTTTGCTTCTGGTTTTGGTTTTTGTTTTGTGCATTGATCATAAACCCTAATTTGGGCTTCCATTTGCATTCATCTTGCATTTGCTTGCATACCATGACTTGCCATGACATTTTATGCATCCATTTGATTCATTAGACATCTTAAGACATATTAGAATCATGTTTGATCATTGCATCTTTCATTTGCCATGTTGTATGTCATTTGCATTTCATAACTTTTCATGTATGTTCATGGTTCTAAGCATGCTTCTCTTGCATCCATATGTTTGTATGATCATTCTCATGCCTTGCCTCATGTGTACACCATCTCTTAGCATCATTAACATCCCATACATGCTTCTGGTTTTGATTTGCATCATGTCATTTCATCTCATCTTGCATTGTATTGCATTCCTTTCATTAACTTTTCAGGTGGTAAGTAGCTTTGAGAAGTGAATTTGCCTTCACTTCTCACAATTTCTTTTCATCCCTCTTATGCATCATTGCTGAATTTTGTTTTGTGTTTGAGATTGAGCTTGCTCATTTCTCTTTATCTTACTTTCTTTCTTCAAGTGACTTGTCTTCTTAAATGAAGCAAGTTACTTTGCTTCTCTTTGCTCCTTTCATCTGCTGCCTGGTGGTTCCTCTGAAGATTTCTCTTGTAACCTTCACAAACCTTATGAACAACCAAGCATGACAATAATTGGGGTTTTGGTTAGTCCCCCATTTAGATTTTACCTTTGTGATTAAGCTTATGCCTGCATCCTTCTATTAGGATGGAGTGTATAACTTTAATCCTAAGTGTTAAACCCTTAATGTGTTTAAATCCTTTAATCAATTCACTTAATAATCATCAAAACATCAAACTTGTAACTTGGGCCTTGCATTAGGGTTCTAATTCTTCCTTAATTGGTTAAGAAGGACTAACCCTAGTGTTAATGGACAAGTCCCCCTCAAGTTGTCTTACAAACCATAAAACTCACTTCTTCATCTTATCATTAACTAAAATCCACTTAATAAAGGCTTTGTTTTGTCATGAAGTTAATCCCTAATCATGGATTAAGTTGAGGAGCTTTCCTCAGCTTAAACATTCTCATCTATTATCCTTCTATTAGGATGGTGTAATGAGTCTGTTTAATCCTTGATTATGTCTTAATATCATTACTTAACACTAAACAAAAACACCAAAAACATCTAAATAATCACAAGTAGGTTAATGATCTTAATCCTACATCAAAGGTGATTAAGTGTGAGAAGCTGACTTCACACTTAAGGTATTCTCATTACCCCTAATCAGAGGGAAGATGTGATGAGTTTACTAACCCATTGGTTTAGGCTTAGGCTCATTTTCTTATGACAAACTTTAAAAAGCAATAAAAGACTGAAAACTCAAAAACAAACAATAATCGTCTCCTCCGGGATTCTTTTCTCATCTCATTCACTCACAACCGAGAACCTACTTCTTCCGTCTAATGCAAGACAGTTTGCACCTGAGCCAGACAGGTCATACACTTGAGCATAGGCAAGTAAGCAGTTAACAAGTCAATTCATCTTTCAGTCTCTTTGGGTCGAACTACGGTGTTCTGACTTCCTCATTGCACGAGAGGATACGTAGGCATAACTTAATAGTTATCGAACAAAAGTCTCTGTATATTCCCCCTCTTTCCAGCCTTATTCTTTTAGCCTCATGATCTTGAGCATCTTACTCTTGTCCTTACACTGACACTTCACTCATACACTTCACTTCTCTTACACTGACACCTGTACATCCTTTTCCAGCTCTTTTATACACAAATTGCACTGACACTACCCCTTTAAAACACAAATCTTTTAAGCGTGGATCCCGTCGAGTACGACGGACAATCTGGGTGCTAATACCTTCCCAGGTTGTAACCAACCCCCTTTCTCAGTCTCTCTGGTTCGCAACCATCTTATCCATATCTTTTCTTAGGTTTATGCAGCATTACCTTTCCCTCGGGATAAAAATGCCTAGCTGGCGACTCTATTCATTCCCTGTGAGTTCACTCCTGTGTGTTCTCACATCCTCCTTTCGCCGACCGTTCGCGTCTGTACCTTTATATGGGGCCATTCCCATTTATCGGGAGCGACACTCAGGCAGTGTGTATTCAAAGTCTAGTTGTGTTGTGCGTTATTCTTCAGACGATGGGTTCAAGTAAGTTTTAAAGTGATTCAGAATTTTTGATCAAAGGCTCAGAGGATGATTTATTCAGATGATCATTGTTTTAATTATGAATTGTTTAGTAATAAGGAGTTTTTGTGGAAGCAGTGCAAATTTGGTTTTGGATTGAAAATCGAAGTTTGTGGCAGTGTGCATGATGGTAGTGATCGATTCAAACCTTTTGTTAACCATTTCCAATTATCATTTTTTAATTCATTATCCAATCTTGTACCCATTTTTAAATTTCCAAAATTTTCCAATTATCCATTATATATACATATAACCATTTTTTTAAATCCTTTATACAATTTCCACAATTCTATAACCCAATCACAATTTCATACACACTACATCATGAATTACTCTATAGACATTCCAGCCCACATGCCTTTAAGCCATTTATACTAAGCCCACTAAGAACTACAAAAATGCTTGTAAAAACTCAGCTCAGCTATATCAGCTTTAAACGCCAACGAACACACTAACATTCCACCTACAACACTTGAAAACACACGGGCATCATGCGGAAAAACGTCACCCAAAATTTAGTACTGTAGCACTCAAAACGCAGAAAATACGACCTCAAAATGAAACCAAAAAGGAATCAAAAAGAGAAAAAATATAACAGAATCAATAACAAACTGAGGGGAGAGAATCACAATGAAAAAAAATTCAAAATAACAGAATTGAGGGGGAGGGGGATTTCGTGAAAGAGTCATTGTTGGAGCATAAAAAACATAACAAAAATATCATTACGGTTTCACCTTCATAAAAGAGAATTCGATCTCCCTTTTCTTCATCATAACAAACTCTATCCTTCTTCTTCAATAAAAACCGAAAACAATCATCACCATAACAAAAAAACCTTCACTTCTTCTTTAACACACAGAACAAACCAAATTTCTCATCAACTTCTTCATCATCACAACCAAAATCACAAAGCCGAATTGACACTTTTCTTCATCACAAAATCAACACAGAATATTCATTCTTCTCCATCACCAAATCAAAAACCGAATTGACACTACATCAACAACAAAATCGTTTTCATCAATCTTCATCATCATCACTCCAACCTCTCAGCAAACTCCCATCACACTCTCTGCGCCTTATCTTCATCACCACCACTATCAAACCTTTATTCTTCACCTGCTACAACCTGTAAATCGATTCGACAAACTCAGTAGTTCATATCAATTCAAAGCTACAAATCGAACAAAAAATAATCACAACTCCATCGAGAATCTTCATCAATCGCAATTCAATCAACTTCATCGACATAAGAAAATCTTCATCCGCCTCAGCAATCGAACGGATCGAATTCATTACTCTCTTGCATCAATCGATCGAACCTGCATCTTCATCAGCTTCGTCGAATGGCATCGGAATCGCATATCATCACACTTTTTCATCGTAGCCTCTTCGTTGATCTACAGTTACGACTATGAGTTCTTGCAAAACATGATTCAGTGCTGCGTGAATTATTGATCTATGTGTTTGGTTAATTTTTTGAGGTTTTGGATTTCTAATTCGGATTGCAGTTTGGTGTTTGGAGGTGGTTGCCAAATAAGGATGGCGGCGACCACCGCGCACCACCGTCTTCTCGTCGAAAATGGTCGGAGGTGTAAGGTTGAGAGAAGGAGAGAGAATGCAGCGCATATTGAGGAGGGGGTAATTTGTTGTGTTTTGTTTTTATCTCATTTTGTTTTTTGATATAGAGAAGTCATAAAGAGAATAAGAAGAGGTGAGGGTAACAGATAAGAGTGGATGGATTTTCTTTGATTCTGTCTACACCGGCGGTGACACTTGTCACCATCCGATAGGACCTTCCATCCAAATCACGCGCGTGCAAGTATTTCATAACTATCATACACCTTCTCTTCCTGACCATCAGATGAGAGGACCTTGGGAGTCCATTGATCCAACAACCTAGATTCAGTCAAGTATCCATTGATCGAAACATCATCGTGCTCGCTCAGATCCCTTATGTCTAGGCCTCAGTTCCTTTTACTATACACACCCCCTTGTAAGCCTATTTCCTTGTTTTAACTATAGAATTGATATGGTTTCACCCCCTTACCCTTTTCTTCCCATTTTATTTTATTTCACATACCTTTTCATTTTAATTCATAAAAAATATCAAAACTCCTTAGAAAATTCCGCAAATTTTTTTTAGCATCTTAACATATTTTAGAAATTTACATGTATTTATTTTCTGATTTCAATGTTTTTTTAGTTTTATTTCGAAGTTTCTTTTGATTTCTTTTTCAACTGATTTCCACATAAACACCTTAGCTTGTATAATTTATTTCCTCCACCTCAAGTAACATTTTCACACCATTCTTTTTGTGTTATTTAAAGGACTCATAAAAGAACCCAAAAACTTTTTTTTTCAAATTTTTAAACTCATCTTAACCCTAGTTTTGGAAGCATTGTTTGTGCGAGTTCTTTAATTTTTCTTAAGTGACTTTGTGTGACCATTTGAAGGAGTTTAATTGTGAATTTTTGAGAGCTATTTGGACACAATGTTTGCTTCTGGTTGGTACTTTAGGGACATAATTTGCTAATTTTCTCACGACCTTTGCTTTGTGTTTATGCTTTGCTTCTTAAGTAACTTTTTGTGTCTTTTCCTTCCCTCTTTCTAACGTAGTTTGAGGAAGGTATTTATGTCATCCTATTAGGTTTGCTTGGTATTTATGTCTAGATCGGATGTGCATTTCTACAGGAATTACTGCTTCGGTCCCATATGGCAACCGGAACGGAGATTCACCGGTCGTTGAGTGGGGGTGGTTCTATATGCCCAAAGTACGTTGTGTAATTCCTCGAACCAGTGTTTCTTATGCTCGTCCAATCTTCGCTTTAGACCTATTAGGATTACCCTGTTTGTAGCTTCCGCTTGTCCGTTGGTTTGGGGATGCTCAACTGAAGCGAAATGTTGTTTTGTTCCTACTGAAGCAACAAATTCTTTGAAATGTCTATCGGTGAATTGGGTACTGTTATTTGTTACAATGGCGAGCGGTACTCCGAACCGAGCGAGAATGCTCCTCTTAAAGAAGCGCAGTATGTTGAGTGCAGTAATCTTGGCTAAGGTCTCAGCTCTAGGGTTTAGTTTGAGGAAGGTATTTATGTTATAGCTCACCTCTAGGGTTTAGGTTCTGAATTTGTCAATTGGTGTATGGTTTGTGACCTTCATCTTTGGTTTGTGTACTGTTTGAATCTTCTTATCTTCACCTTATGCTTATGTGGTTCACTAACATTTATTTTGTAGGAGGTTTGGTAAGTCACGTGTGTGGGAGGATATCCCACATATAACTCTTTCCTTCATCTCTTTCTACTTTCAAATTGTGTTTTCCTGAGCACTTTATGCTTTGTTTGATTAACTTCATCACTCCCCCTTTAGAAATACCTTAGCTGCTTTAGAGAAGTAAGTTGTCTTCTAACTTATCCTCTTCTTCTTCTTTCTTATTTCCTTCTTCTTCATTAGGATAGAATTCAAACCACATTAACCTAGGAATCCCCTACATGATAATACTTAGGATTATTAGTTCCCCTTTAGTTTTGTTTACCTTTGAGATCCTTTTGGTACTCTCTCTTTCTCATATTCAAACAAAAACCTAAAAAACACTTGAATAATGGTTGAGGTAGTCTTGTGTGTATGAACTTATTCCATGGAGAACTTGTATTCATCCCATCTTGGGATAGTACAAACTTGTCTAGCATGATGTACAAGTCTAATCATGAGATCATTCTCAGAAATAAAATCATAAAAAAGACTTCTTCATTTCAAGTCACAAAACACTTAATAAATTCAATGAGTTAGTGAGCTTAGGCCCTAATCTCTGGAACCAAGTCTTGGGGATCTTCTCCTTACTTGGGTGTGCTTTTTCCTCATTTCATCTTGGGATATAGTAATAAGTACACATTCCAAATAAAAGAACTTGAATTCACTTTCTCATGCCAAACAAAAAGAAAGCTTCTAAAAGCCACAAACAAAGAATAATTGTCTTTCCTTCGAGAATTCTTTTCTCATCACCTTCACTCATAATATAAGAACTTGCTCCTACTTGTCTCTTTGCAAGACGGTAATTCACTTGTGACAGACGAGCCTGCAACACCTGAGCATTGACATAAGTAGTTCAAGCTTCAAAACACAAGCCATTTTCCTCCCTAGTTGGGGGAACTATGGCAACTCTGATCCTCATGTCTTGATGAGGTACGTAGGAAGCGGGGTAGGGCCCGTTCGAGCACTCTTTTATTTTCCCTACATTTTCCCCTTTATTTTCTTTCTTATCCAGTTTCAGTCTTTCTTTTTACAACAGCTTTCATTTCTTCACCCTTTGAAACATTTTCTTCGCAAGCGTGGATCCCGTCAAGTACGAAGAATGATCTGGGGCGCTAATACCTTCCTAGGTCATGACCGACTCCCGAACCCAATTTCTTTGGTTCGCATGACCTTTGTCCTTCCTTTCTTTTCTTCGGTTTATGTAGCATTACATTTCCTGTTCCTTTGGGATAAAAATGCATGGCTGAAGACTCTACCTTCTCCGTGCCACTTTCGCGTTTCTACCATGATGGAAATCCAGGGAGCGATAGAGGGTTGTTCATCAATACCCCTGTCTTCAGTTTCTGCTGGAGTTGCATTCTGGAACATTTCAACATCATCTAGGACACTAGCTTCTTTGTTCAAGTCTTGATCATCAACAACAACATTTATAGACTCCATCATTACTTTAGTTCTAGAGTTGTAGACTCTATAAGATATGTTTTTGGTAGAGTATCCTATAAATATTCCTTCATCCCTCTTTGGATCTAACTTTCTTCTTTGTTCATGATTTGTCGGGATGTAGCATTTACTTCCAAAGACATGGAAATATTTCACAGTAGGTTTTCTTCTGTTCCATAATTCATACAGAGTAGCTGAAGTACCTTTCCTCAAGGTGACTCTGTTGTGAATGTAGCATGCAATATTCATTGCTTCAGGCCAGAAATGATAATGTAATGGTTTTGCATGTATCATGGCTTTAACATAATCATGTATAGTCTTGTTCTTACGTTCTACAATCCAATTCTGTTGAGGAGTAATGGGAGATGAGAAATCCAATTAGGGGTAGTTGAAGGAGAATAAAGTTGAGAAACTCATTATTTGTAATGTAACACCCCATTTCTACCGTGCGATTATAATAAAAAACAAAGTATTAAAATTCAATCCATAAGTACACAAAACAAGATGCTACATTTTTCAACTTATAAAAACTTCATTTAATTTCATGAGAATTGATACATAACACTTTCGGTTCGTAAGAAACTAAAAACAACAACTTTTATTCACTATGAAACCAAATTCAACTTTTACAACTATGCATCAGATTTTCAAATTATTCAACTAAACATGGTATAACATGTTATTCAACTTAAAACAACCTAGTAACAACATATTTATACTAAAACAACTTAAAATCAACACAAAACAACTAAGTGTCCATTCCCCGAGTGTTACATATCAGAGCATCGACACCGACTTGAACTAATGAAGATAACCCTCTTTCTACAAGCTACCTACACGTTACCAACATAGGGGTAACATTCAAACAGAAGGGTTGAGATATCGATAATTATAAACGATATATGATAAACAATACTTAGATAAGGATCATAAACAATTCACCACTTCACAACATCAACCAAGAAAATAACTTAAAAATAATCCACCTTTTATCCACTTATTTTACTAATATTATCTTTATCAACATTTTCTACATATACCACCTAATCATATATTCAACACAAACTACTTAATCAGCCTAATCAACACAATTCACTTAATCAACTTTAAAACAACATAACAGCTTATCAACTCAAACGACATACACAACTTATCAACTTGAACAACATAAACAACTTATCAACTTGAACAACATAAACAACATAACCAACATAAATAATGCAACAGAAATGCGACTCAACT
Source organism: Lathyrus aphaca (assembly GCA_963966055.1). Classification (NCBI taxonomy): domain Eukaryota; kingdom Viridiplantae; phylum Streptophyta; class Magnoliopsida; order Fabales; family Fabaceae; genus Lathyrus; species Lathyrus aphaca. Next base: position 372,069,716 of record OZ014523.1, read on the forward strand.
ATGCATATGCATGTGGTACCATTGGAGTAAAACTCCCAACATAAAATATACCAGGTTATTGAGGTATCTGCAAGGAATAAGCCTTCAACTTAATAATTTTTCCAATTTACCAAGGCATCAAGGCATAATCCTTTAACTTTCAACTTAGTGCCATTCCAGGCCAACATGGTGTGAGCAACGGATCCGATATAATATGCAAATGATCTACATGGCATACACGACTTTTCAACATAACAACATACAATATTGAACAACACAACCAGCTTATAAAACTTGAACAACTTAAATCAACATTGGCTATGAAGCCTCCAACTTGAACAACATAACAACTTCGACAACATATCACAACTTAAACAACTTGAGCAACTTAAACGGCATCAACAAGCAACACAAACAACTTATATGACATGAACAACATGAATTCAACATTGGCTTGTAAGGCCTCCCACATAATAAACTTAGAATGTTTTGTAAACCAGAACGACTTACCAATTCAACTTGTACCTATAACTTAAATTTTTAACATCATTTCAACAAAACAACACAACAACAATAAATTATTGAACTAACTGACGTACCCCGATGATTTTCGTTAAATTCTGAGCTACTAAGTTTTTCGCCTAATTCGACTAAACCGACTAAACCCACCACAAGACTTACTCAATGCTTCCTGTGGGACTCAGTTTAATACCCACCACAAGCCAAAAACAAACCGATGTTTCCCGTGGGACTCAGTGTAATACCCACCACAAGATTTACTCAATTTTTCCCGTGGGACTCGGTGTAATACCCACCAAAAGCCCAAACAAAATTGATGCTTCTCGTGGGACTCATTGTAATACCCACCACAAGACTTACTCAATGCTTCCCGTGGGACTCAGTGTAATACCCACCACAAGCCCAAACCAAACCGACGGTACCTAGAGCCTTTACGGATGCTTCCCATGGGACTCAATGTAATACCCACCACAAGACTTACTCAAGATTGTCTGGAGAATACCACGTATTACGCATCAACGATTCGTAACAACCTAGGGTAAACCTAAGAATCTCAGAGTCATACCATCTAAAAATGTCTAGTTACACTACCAGGCCACACTATTGGTTTATGGTAAGATTCTTCACTCTTTCTCCATTCTTGGCACTTTTAATTATATAGTTTTCAATTACATAATTCTAACATTCTAGTTTAATTATCATCATTAAACTAATCCCACAATGATCTCATTGTCTCTATTCTCAATCAATTCTCATGATTTAATACGTTTTCCATAATTAACGCATGTTCCACAATTTGACTAATACCATAATTCCTTAACTAACATAATTACGATTAATTGGAAAATTCAAGTAAGAGTCGGCTCAAAATAACATTTCTCGACATCATATGATAGTTCATGTTTTTAGCTTCGAATCGATATGTGGAACACTAAAAAAGGACACCCGGCTCACAAGTTATGAATAAAATACGAAAATTGGACTTCCAGGTCTAGCTGAGCGAGCCCTCAGCTCACTGATTGAGAAACTCCCTGAGTGAGCTCGCTGAGCGAGCTATACCAGATCACCAATCTTTCTGCAGAATTTCCACTACTCGCCGAGTGAGCCTAACTCGCTGAGCGAGCTCTGCGATTTATAGAAAACTCAGGCTTACGGGAAACACCCATTTCCATGCCAAACTCAACCAAATTATCACCAAAACAGAGGAACCAAACACTAAACATGAATACCATCATTTATTAGTCATTATACTTTCATTTAATCGAGTTTTAACCGTTTAAGCTTTCAATTTCTAAGATTTTCTACAAAACCCTAAATCTCAATATCTCAACCAAAACTCAAAAGAAAGGTTTCTAACTATGAACCCACCTTGCCAATGAAGAGGAGGTTGGTGAAGATTAATATTTGATAAAGAAATGGTGAAGATCCATGATTTCCCTCTTCTTAGATTTTCTTCCTCTTCTTCTCTTCTCCCTTTCTTTCTTTCTTTCCTTTTTCCTTCTTTCTAACTTTCTTTTCCTTTATTTTTTTTTCTTTTTATATCACATAACTTATTTTTCTTATAAACCAAACAAATTATATCTATCAGTTAGTAATATTAACAGGTCCAATTTGAGAGTATCCAAAAATGTCTCTGAGTCGAATACTTTTTATTTTATTTTATTTTAATAAAGTCTCTGAGTCAGATAATATTAATTAATCTTAAATAATATTACCCAGAGCGTTTTATTAAAATACGGGATATTACATCCTTCCCTCCTTAAATTGAAATTCGTCCTCGAATTTCCTTTAATCCATAATAACGACAGTTTACAAATCTATCTTAGATCCATACTTGTCACTTAGTCTCATCCCTCCTTCGGAGAAACATATTCAAATTCCAATCTGACTTCGCGGCTCAAAGTCCTTGTTTCATAACACATTGAAACCTTACATCCTTATTCACACGCTCATTCCAATATTGGTTAACTTTCAACTTACTATTTCCGCAACACATTGTTTGCTTCATACTTAGTCACTTAGTCGCATCCCTCCTTCGAAGAAACATACCATGCTAGACCCTTCCACTGAGTCACAACACAAGGCATAACACTCCAACCTGATCTCGAAATATACAACACTCGACAAGGTTTCACGAGGTATTTTGGAGAGATCTTATTTTCATACAATTTCCCAACAAAAGCTCCTATTAAGATCCTCCAATCACTAACACCCTATCAAAAGTTGTCAAACGATTTCCTTTACCAATTCCACTTGATCTTACATCAAAATTGTAACCATTTACGTTGGACACTTCATTCTTTCAGTGTCCTACCATAGACAACCCACTTAGAATAAAATTCTCCTTTGATCCTCAACAATCTAACTGAATTCTTTATCTGTCTCCATCCATTATGCTTCCAAATCCTAACAACAGAGATACTACGAAATTTCAAACAATAATAAGTAACTGATAGTCTATGGGGAAACACTTATCCATCAGAGCTCTCACCACCAATAGAATAAGAACTTGCAAACATACAATGATAGAACAATCTGCCTGACAACTGCTTAATAGTGACCTCGGTTCAAACTCTCCAGCGTTGCACTGTTGCAATCATAACTCACACAAATTCCAATTTCCATTCTAAACTCGGAACAATTCATCTAATTAAGCTCAACCAATCTGACCATGGTTACTATGCTCCTTATCAATTAGATTTACAACATTTTCATTCACTCGAGATTTCTGTCAACACAAGGTCTCTATCAATAAAACACAGTAACACCGCATAACTTACAATAACTAGAGAGTCACCAATACAAAACTCAAATTATCCTTAGAACACTTGCGGGTTTCCATAACACTCGGAGTTAAGAATTTAACGATACTAAAGTTGACCAATTGTTTAACCCTTATCCACACAATAATCCAAATGCCAAAACTTTTCCTGGAAGGTCAACACTTCGCTATCTAACACTTCGAACGGAGACCAAAACAGACTTACATTTCAGAAGGTACGATTCTCTAAATTTCTCCACAAAATCCGTGTGTTAATCGATTTCCCATTCGAGGTTAAACGATCGAACACCACTAAACTTGATCTTCTTATTAATGAACAATCCAACTTAACATTACCAATTCAGACCATGCCATCTTGAAAGATGATTCTCCATCTCGATGTCTAGACATGCGCACAACCACTCGCCGTTCACAACTCGAGATAACACGAACGGGCACAACATGCAGATCACAAAACCAACAAGTGACGAAGTAGAATTACCTTTCTGTCATGGTCACCACACGAATACTCCAAGGAATGGCTCGATTCCACTCGCACAATGACGTTGTCAAAAGGTTTTTGTCGCAAGATAACACTTAGTCCGTCCATAAAATAAATCCAACATACAATCCTTATTAGGTAAAAACAAGGTCATGAACACCTCATTTCTAGTATACAACCTTGTCCTCTCTCTTTAATTTTCTTGGCGAGGATTAAAACAACAACAAATTTTTCGATCTCACTAGAGACAATTCCAAATACTTTGATTATTCCTTACACTTGGAAACTGAGGTAATGCACTCCTCTGAAGAACCTTCGATACCTCTACCTACATATAATTCGAGATTCCCTTACTTTCTACTAATCATTTCATAGAATGTTTCCATAACCTTCTACCGTACTAAGAACGCTCCAATCGGGGACTCAAGTCCAAATGTATGCATCTTAGAAAAAAATCCAACTTTCGAAACTTAATAACGTTAACCAGTCACTAACAGGAGGGTAACCAATCACTCAAACACAGAAGCAACTTCTAATCTTCATTGTTACCTATGCCTACTAACTCATTCCAATCGTAACTAAAAGTTATAACCATCACCAACGGATGATTCCAACCGACCAATGCTGAAAGAAAAAAGCGGACAAGTTGTGGTTAGCAGACTTGTTCTCATCAATACAAGCAATAGGTTAATGCAAACCAGATTAAAAATTCATCTGATACATGTGCAGAAGTTCAGTGCAAGGTGATAACTAATCAACTCGACCTCCACAAATGCTTTCCTTACATCAAAAACTTTCTTAACCAAGTCAATAACAACTCCAGGAGAGTCCTTCCATCCACCATTCTCGTAGACCATCAAACGTCAGGACGTCCACTCTTCTTAAAAATTCATATAATACCGAATTAACAACCATCCAAAACAAGTCTCTGAATTTGTAGGCTTGCCTTATACTTATTCAATCTCATTATTGACAATTTTGTCCTTGACGATACGAGTGACGTCTATAGAGGTAACATTGATTGTAGAGTTCCATTCGGACATGTAGCATATCGAGAAGCACACTTTCGCATTAGTTGAGCATATACCATCCAATTCCTTCTCATATCGTGCGGTCAATGTCGTCTCCATACCGTATTAACTTCACGCCCTGCAGTAATCTTCTCACACTCAAACACATACCTTCTTACTAGAAATTCTTCCAAACCCAATGTGTTTACTCTAACACATATCACCACTTTATCAAGTCCGCACTTCACACACCTCATATCACTAAATAGAGTTTATTCTTCTTTCGACACTATACATTATACCATTCCTTAGGTCACTTAACAATTTCCGACTTAATCTCTTATCAAAAACATAACACCCTGATGCCTTACTCTGATCCTTGTATCTTCGATTTCAATCGAATAAATAACTCTGGTCTTCTATCCTTCGTGTCCCTTTTCACGTTCTGCCACACCTTAGGTTCTTTTCATAGAATGAAACTTCTTAACACTCTTGTCCATACTAGTGACCATTACCGATCCACCAGTGACTTTACGTATTCCTCGATACACCGACCACTCATTCTGTAGAGATCTTTACCCCTCAAATCCTATCCATTCCAAAGGATTTATCAAACCACACACTTCTCTAAAACCCCACATTACAGGAAGTAAAATTCTTAAGAAGACTCCAACCTAGCTGACCAAAGCTCCCCTCTGTTATCCCTTGGCTTGAGCCCACTCTCACCGCACAAGTTGCAACAACACTTTGGAGTCCTCATGGTCGAAAAACCATGATTCTACCTAACACATACATAACATTAGGATGATCAGACCCAATACTACATAGTATGATATTAAGAACCATGACAGCAAGACACACTTAAGAGACAGGAAAGATTTACTTATGATATTTCAAGGCTAGGTCGAGGATATGACCTGCTCTGATACCAACTGTAACACCCCATATAATATATATCTAGAATAATATCATACAGTGTTAATTTTTGGTACTGACACCATCATAAGTATGTCGCTCCCGGGATTTTCATCCTAGTATAAACACGAAAGTGGCACGGAAAAGGTAGAGTCGTCAGCCATGTATTTTTATCCCGAAAGAACGGGAAAGGTAATGTTGCACAAACCTAAGGAAGAAGGAAAAGGACGAGGCCTTGTGAACCAAAGATCTGGTTCCGGAAGTCGGTTACGAATTGAGAAGGTATTAGCACCCCAATTCGTTTGCCGTACCCGACGGGATCCACACTTGTAAGTCTATTTCGAAGGGTGAGAAATATGATGTTGTTTGAATCAAAGAATGGCTATCTGGAAAGGAATGAAAAATATGGAAAAGGAATTGGAAAAGAAAATGGAACGAAGGGGAAAAATGTAGGGAAAATAAAGAATGTGCTCGAATGGGCCCTACCCCACTGCCTACGTACCTTATCGGGAAAATAAGGATCAGAGTCGCCGTAGTTCGTCTAACTAAGGCAGAAACTTGTTTGTGATTTTTAGGATGACGTTGCCATAGCTCTAGCTTAGGTGTTACTGGCTCTTACTCGAGGGTGCTTACCGTATCGTTGTTTGAACTATCAAGACAAGTCATGTTCTTCCGCAAAGAGTATGAGATGAGAAGAGAAGACGTGATGTCTTGGTTTATTGTCATTTAGAAGAAGTGTTTTGAATTTGTGTTTATCGTATGTACAACACTAAAGACTAAGATACAAGAGCGAATACTTTCCAAGATCGCCTCCAATGGAATGTTTGTAAAGTACCCTAGAAGAGTGGAGGATACCTCCACTAGTCATTTCCCGTATAGCTTAAGGCTCGTGGCATATTGTACACATTTTCCTTTATTAATTATTTTGATTTTTCTTTAAGATGAGAAGTGAGACTCAAGTGGCAAAAGGAAAAACTAAGGGGGACTAAGACACAATCCTAAGTTAATTGAGTTTAATGGTGACCTATGGTTAGTGAGGTTTGAAAGATTAAAGCTACCTAAAGATACAAATCATAAAGAAAAAGTGAGTATGAACAAAGTAATGGAACGAGGTCCTCCTAGGTCATGGTTGGTGATAACATGTATAAATCGTAAATAAGATGGAATAATGGATCGGGTGGGTTGATTGCATGGTGCTGAGACGCATGACTTATGGTGTGCAACATACAAGGCTTGCTTTTGGGTGTATTGGAGTGGAACGATGGTAATTGAGGAATCCTAAAGTCACATGAAACTTTATTTATTTATTTGAAAATTTACTCGACGTTGGATCGAGTATTTCATTATTTTATTTTTGAGATTTGGTTTTCTATCGATTCGTTTTATCTTTTATATACTAATTATAGGAACTATACAAGCATAGAAGTTCTAACTATTACATCACAAAGTACAAACCACAAAAATATAATCGAGGCATAATAAACATAATCCAAGTCCATACACGAATCCTCGCAAAATACCTTGCACAAAAAGAAGATGTTAGTGAATGAAATGAAAATGCATATGCAACAATATGTCAAAAATGAATTAAGATAACAAAAGGTTGCAAGAATTTCTAAAGCATATAAGGCATAAAATCGAAATAATGGCTAATCGCTTCATGGAAACGCATTTGAACGGTTTCTAAGCCTAAGTCCTAAAAATAAAGGATTTTGCATGATATCAACATTCTAAAACCAGTAGCTAACCCACACTAAGGCCTTCTATTAATCTAAGATCAAGCCTAATTAAACTATGTCCTAATGCACCATAAAATCCTAAGTTAACTTAGATGGATTTACAATGGAAAAGTTGAATGAAATCAATACACTAAAAAATAGTAAAAGTCTTGGAAAAAATGTGAAATTAATTCCCTAGGGTCATTAACCTGACTATAGCATTGTGTTAAAAAATATCCTAAATATTCATAACCTAACTATGTCAAGTGGTCACTTAAATCTATCTAAGATTCAATCATAATTTTACACAAACAACACTATCAAAATAGTGGATAAAATGGCCTAAAAAATATACCAAAATTTATTCCAGGTTATATTATAAGTCCTATAATCATAGAAAAAATAATGGGACAAAAATATTATAGGAAGTGGGAGAAATAAAATGTACAAAATTATGTGTTCATGTGAGAATTCAATAGAAAATCAATTAAATGGGAAATCGAAATTAAATTAAAAAATGACAAAATTCAGAAAGTAAAAATATAGAAAAGTTCTAAATTGAGCTAAAAGGATACTATAATTTTTGTAGAGTTTTATTATGCTTTTTGATATGTTTTATGAATTAAAATGGAAACTACATAAAACAGAATATTAAAAAACAAAGAAATAGGGGAGGGGGTGAAAAACAGTAATTTTTCTAGTTAAAACAAAATGGGCTGACGCAGGGGGGTACGAATAGCCTTATTCTAAGGCCCAAAATGCGCAGGACCTGAAGGAGTATGCTATGGGCTTAGTCAACCTTGTTGACTCCATGTGAATCGTTGATCTTGAGTCTTCTCCTAGGTCTTCACATCTAAAGGTCAAGAAGCAAAGGTGCGGGATAGTAGGATGTATGGACACACATGGGATAAACCGTGAAAAGAGCCTATCGGACGGTGACAAGTGTCACCACCGGTGTGGTCGGAATTCAAAAGAAATATTAACCTTATCTACTCAATTGAAACGGCGGTGGGCAATTAGGATTTTTATGAGTTTTTATGACTTTGCTTAGTTTTTAATGATACTAATTATGGAGATTCTTGATGATTTTAATTCTTTTAATCCCAAAGATCAACATTAATTCATAATTAAAAAACAAACCAACGTATATACCCAGACTAAAACAAAAACATACTCTCTCACACTTGTTATCTCCTTTCTCTCACACTTACCACTTCGTCTTCTTCCCCATCCTCAAACCCTAGCGCCGCCGCACTCACCAGCGACCTATCTCCAACCGCCAAAAACTCAGCACAAACCCTAACTATATTCCCCCTCTCATCACGAATCCGAAGTCAAAACAAGAAAATCCTCACCCATTAGATGGATCGAAACAACCAGAAGCGAAACACATAACATCAAGAACAAACAAAACTCGCAAATCACCATGGATCTTCAAGGTCGCAACTATAAACCACGGTTTAGGGTTTGTGTACCTGCAAATGAAATTCGGAGGGGGGCTTCTTCTGATGCGGTTATGATTTTACTTTTGATTCTTTGTCGCGGATCGTCCAGAAACAATGATGTTGATGTTGCGCTTGATGAAGGATGGTGAATATGCCGATTCAGCGGAGATTTTTGTAGAATTTCGTTGCGGTGATTTTCCAGATCCAATTCGTCCTCCTATCCGAGAATCTGAAATTTCTATCTGAATGAAGCTGAATTTGGTTTGTTGTATCGTTTTGTAGGTTGTTGAAGGTGCAGTGAGGCAATTGAAGTGGATGATGACTCGGATCTTAATGGATGCGGTGACCGTTGAAGACACCGATTCGATCAAGATTGTGATGAGACCTCAAAAATTAGGATGTTGAGGACACACGAGAGAGACGACGTTGATATGATGATTTTGGGCAAAGACGTGAATAGAGGTATGCGACTTACGATCTCCGCTCAATATCCCTTTCTCAGGTTTCAAACTGATTCTTCTTTCCCTTCTTTTTTTAAGTTCTTATCGATGAAGCGTTGTTGATTAATCGCAGGTGGTTCTTGAATCGATGTAGTGATTAACAAGGTCGCTATGATGGACAAGATTCCAATCGTATTGTGAAAGATGATTCAGGAGGATTGATTGAAGGTTGTGAAGAATGGTGGAAGAAAATCGTGAAGAGTTGAAGATTATCATTGAAGATTGCAGTTGAGAAAGATTCAAGAGTGGCTAGAGTTAGTGTTGAAGAATATTGGTATGTGTGATTGAATCAAGGTTGCAGGATGGGGTTTGATAAAGGAGAATGAAGAAAAGTTTGAAGAAAGTGGCTTTGAAGAAGAAAAATCGTGAAGAGTGGTCTGCTACTAAATCATGTGAATATTGGTGATGATTGGAGAGGATGAATGTGAACAAATCAGATAGGATCCTCCTCCAAGATGAAGATGAAACTGCAGATTTATAGCAGATGAATGATGAGGGTTATGCAGTAATTTCACAGGTAAAGTTAGTTATAAATTCTGTTATGATTCTGTTGTGAATTTGTGATTTTGTTTCAGTGATCTCTCTTGGTTTTCTGTCTTCTGAATTTTGTTATAGTGAATTGAGATTGAGGCCAACTGATAATTGTTTTCTTTTTTCTTGTCATAGTTGTGAAATCTTGGATTTGATTTATTTGTTGTTTTGGCATGGTTTATGCAGGTTACTTATCTTCATGTACTTTCAAATGGTGATAAGGAAGTGAATCAAGAAGTTCGTTGTGCCCAGCGTCTGACTTATCGTGGATTTTAATGGTGGATCCAGCTTTAGCATCTACTTCAAGTAAACTGATTTCTTTGGATCCAAGTATAGCAGCCCCACCCTTTGAAATCGTAGGTGTACGAAATACAAGTTCTGCAGTATTCTCGTAGATTCTCATTTTACCAAAATGCTTGTAACGCATATGCCAAGACCAATTATCCCAGCATTCGACGGTGCAACAGATACATTATTTTATTAAAATCCTTATTGACATGAACTTACTGACAAAAGCTTGCTAAGAATTGTATATTGGTGATCCGGTGGAGAATGACCGTACGACCCTCATGGGACCATTTTCCTGAATGTTCATTAAATATAACGTCCCATATAATGTAAAATATCTTAGTGAAAATTTTGGAATAGTCTATGATAGAAGTTCTTTTTCTTTTCTTCTTTATGATCATAAAGATTCATCTGATAATACTTGTTTTTTAAGTGTCATAATAAATAAATAAAAATGGCCTGCTGCTTTGCATTCTCAACTTGTGTTTCTACCCATTGTCCATTACTTTTTCCACATATTTGAATGTAGCTATTGAAACTCAGACGCATGTTGATGATGAGACTCTCCCAAACCTCTAACATAACCATTTGAGACGCCATCAAGATTTACCATGAACACTTAGATTTCCCTCCCTCAGCAACAAGTCAAAAATGATTATCTACCAAATAGAACCTTGAAAGAAACATTGTTGTAATAACTAAAAGTATTATCACTAGAAACCCAATACAACTAATAACAAATATAGTTATTGATAAAGTGTGAAGATTGATTAATGATGTAAAGGTTACTGGACGTATCTTTTGAATCATAACGGAACTTCAAAATCAAAATAGAATTCGATTCACATAATGATGGAGAATGACAAGTTGCTAATTAGGATGAGGTTGACAATGAAAGCACTTTGCATAACTAGGTTTCAAATTTTCTTTTTATACCAATACTTCCAGTACCTTTTGAAAACCATGCGATCGGGGAAATAAACTCTGGCTAAAGGATTATGATGGCAAAACTCAATCTCTTGCTTCAACTTGGGTGAAATACCTTCAAAGTAAATAAGAAATCATGATTAAAAGGGATTCTTGATCCCATGTTTTAGGAACCCGATCAAAAATGTATGATGGCAAGTGTTATGACCTTATGAAAGAAGCAGATGAATGAAGCATAAGCCAGTTTGATAGTAATAATTTAGAGGGCAAATTTTGGGGTGTTACAAAGTGCCTAATAGCATAATTCACATTCTTTACCAACTATAAAAATTCTATACAACAATGGTGCAAGACATGGAAATCATATTAAAACAAAATCTAAGATCAATACAATATCCAATATTGTATAAAGATACAGATATACACAGCGGAAGACTAAAACTATGCTTCACTTGAAACATCCCGAGCATAGCTCCACTTGTAAATCAAACCTGCTAAAGAAACCTGAAAAGCAACAACAATAGTGGGGGTGAGATAACAACATCTCAGTGGGTTCCCTGTCTTAGAGTTCTCTTAACTCTAAGGGCTCTATCAAAACCTAACTCAAGTCTTTATAAAAGGAAAATGACCTTGAGTTCACAAGTCTCACACTTGTTGGAGCCACGTCCAAGAGTTCTACAAATCCTACTATTACTAGCTAGGATATTACGTTTATACTTCTCATGGGATTAATATATAACACCCATCTCAAACGACTACCATGCTTCCTGTGGGACTCAGTGTAATACCCACCTCAAGCCTAAAACAAGTCTGATGCTTACCGTGGGACTCAGTGTAATACCCACCATAAGACTTACTCAATGCTTCCCGTGGGACTCAGTGTAATACCCGCCATAAGCCCAAACCAAACCGATGCTTCCCGTGGGACTCAGTGTAATACCCACCACAAGACTTACTCAATGCTTCCCGTGGAACTCAGTGTAATACCCACCACAAGCCCAAACCAAACTGATGCTTCCCATGGGACTCAGTGTAATACCCACCACAAGACTTACTCAATGTTTCCCATGGGACTCAGTGTAATACCCACCACAAGCCCAAACCAAACTGATGCTTCCCATGGGACTCAGTGTAATACCCACCACAAGACTTACTCAATGCTTCCTGTGGGACTCAGTGTAATACCCACCAAAAGCCCAAACCATACCGACGATACCTCAAGCCTTTACGGATGCTTCCTGTGGGACTCGGTGTAATACCCACCACAAGACTTCAAGACTGTTCGAAGGATACCACGTATTACGCGTCAACGATTAGCAATAACCTAGGATAAACCTAGGCATCTAAGAATCATACCATCTAACAATTTCTAGTTACACTGCTAGGCCACACTATTGGTTTATGGTCAGATTCTTCACTCTTTTCTCCATTCAATGCACTTTTAATTATATAGTTTTCAATTACATAATTATAACATTCTAGTTTAATTATAATCATTAAACTAATCCCACAATGATCTCATTGTCTCTATTCTCAATCAATTCTTATGATTTAATATGTTTTCCAAAATTAATGCATGTTCCACAATTTGACTAATACCATAATTCCTTAACTAAAATAATTACGCTTAATTGGAAAAGTCGGGTAAAAGTAGGCTCAAAATAAAATTTCTCGACATCATATGATAGTTCATGTTTTTAGCTTCGAATCGATATGTGGAACACTAAAAACAGACACTCGGCTCACAAGTTATGAATTAAATACGAATATTGAACTTCCAGGTCTTGCTGAGCAAACCCTCAACTCGCTGAGCGAGAAACTCCCTGATTGAGCTTGCTAAGCAAGCTCCTGCTTGCTGAGCGAGCTATACCAGATCACCAATCTTTCTACAAAATTTTCATTGCTCGTTGAGCAAGCTCTGCGATATCCAGAAAACTCAGGCTTACGGGAAACACCCATTTCCATGCCAAACTCAACCAAAATATCACCAAAACAAAGGAACCAAACACTAAACATGAATACTATCATATATTAGTCATTATACTTTCATTTAATCAAGTTTTAACCGTTTTCTCTTTCAATTTCTAAGATTTTCTACAAAACCCTAAAACTCAATATCTCAACCAAAACTCAAAAGAAAAGTTTCTAACTATGAACCCACCTTGTCAATGAAGAGGGGGTTGGTGAAGCTGAATATTTGATAAAGAAATGGTGAAGATCCAAGCTTTACCTCTTATTAGGTTTTCTTCCTCTTCTTCTCTTATCCCTTTCCTTCTTTCTAACTTTCTTTTCCTTTCTTTTTTTTTCTTTTTATATCACATAACTTGTTTTTCTAATAAACCAAACAAATTATATCTATCAGTTAGTAATATTAACGGGGCCAATTTGAGAGTATCCAAAAATGTCTCTGATTCGAATATTTTTATTTTATTTTAATAAAGCCTCTGAGTCAAATAATACTAATTAATCTTAATTTATATTACCCGTACGTTTTATTAAAATACAGGGTATTACACCCTTTAATTGCTAATTATGACGCAATCCAAGCCCAATAACAAACATACTCCAAAAATCAATAATATCACTCATAATATAATTTCCTCGACTCTCCGAATGAATATTCTAACTTAACGACTTAATTCTTTGCAACACAAAATCAACCAAATAATAATTTGTGACTAACTATTTACTCCAGACTTAATAGATTAACTTTCGTTTATCAACCAAATGGTCCAACGGTCCAATCCACTTATTCGACAATAAACGAAAAATACTTCATATCGTCTTCTACAACTTATATCAACTTAAATATTTAAATTCGACTTAAACCAACCTATAAACATCAACATAATATTCCGATAAATTCGGCCATCAACACAAATCAACACAATTCCATACAAAGCAACGCAAATCGACCAAGATACTCAAATCAACGCGAATTACCACAACATACCACAATTATATTTAAGTAAATAATTAATTAAATTAAACGGGCGTTACACGTAACATTTGGAGAAAATAGGCAAGATCTATGAAGAACAATGGAGAGGAGGCTAAGGCATAGGAGAACCGTAGTGATTTCGTTGGAAGATTTAAAGAAAACAACATTCTAAGGTATGACGAGTGTTGATTTTCAATGTGGATAATATAGAATTAGATGTTATTGGGGATTTTGGGGTTTAATGGAAGACCTAGGATTAAAGATGTAGAATTGATGAATTTTGATAATTTGTTTTGTGATGTTTATTGTGATTGATGTATATGTGTTAGATAGGGGTTTTAATGACTTAAACAAGGGTTATTGGGGTTAAAAATGTTGTTTAAGAGTGTGAAATCATAGTGGGAGAAGTGATGTCATCGTATAAATTCTTGGCTAGTTCGCAGAGCTCGCTTAGCCAGCTCTAGCTCGCTCAGCGAGGTCCCTTCGACAGCTTATTTTCAAAACTTCGAAAATTCATAACTTTTGATTCGTAAGTCCGTTTGGGCCGATGTTCGAATCGTTGGAAAGATAATCTTATGTACTTTATGTTAAAATTGTTATGGACATCGGTTGTATGAGTGTGTGTTATAATTGAAAATTATGATGTTGAATAATGTCATTGTCAAGTTGTTGTGGTATACCATGCAATTGTGATTGGTTAAGGTATGATGGGTTGTGAATTAATTGGTAAATGCAATATTGGTTGATTATGATATAGTTCAATGTTGTGCGGTATTGTTGTTGTAAAGATGTTGTTATGTATTGAATATGATATGATACTTATGTTGATCTAGAGGATAACGATATGGTGCTATTGTATTATGATGTTAATTATATGTTGAAACTTGTATGATGATTATGCGTTGATTTCTTATGTATTGATGGTCATGTGCATGATGGTATTATGAGGATTTTGAAATGTATTAGTGATGTTGCTTAATGATGCTATGATGAAAAAAATATATGAAGTGAATATTTGGATGTTTATACATGCTATGTGATGAACATGATGATCAATGAATTATGATGATTTGGTATTGAAATGAAGTTGTGATTCTATAGTATGATGAATTTGATGTAAGATGTATGTTGAGTAATATGATGAATTTTACATGAATGTCGATGCAAATGTCGAGTATGTTGATTATGTTGAAGTTGTTGCATCGTTGCATTCATGACATAATTATGATGGGGCTTCGGTCCGTTGGTAGCTTTAATCCTATTGTGTGGATTGAAGCTATATGATGTTTATGATGTGATCCTTGTGGAGGGTTGATGGCCCAGTGTCCATCCGTGATGATGATTCGGTACCACATGCATACTATCAGGATTGCATTTCTTTCTTGGTGGCATAATATGATTGCATTTGTGTTAATTAGATGATTTGACAAAATATATGATGTGATAGGTAAGATCTTATGATGTGTTGCTATATGATGAATGTTTCCTTGTACATCTTTTCTTTATGTCATTTCTATTGATTTGTGATTACTCACCTTGCCTTCTTGGAAATGTTTCTTCTATAGTGGGTAACTTGCAGGTAATCCAGATTAGCTCGTAGAGGTCTGAAAATTTAGCATTGAAGTTAGTTTTTATTTCCGTTGATTAGAGGGTGTCTTGATCTAATATGTAACATCAGGTGGGGATACACTTAAATGAATATTATGTTGTTTAGTTAGAGTTACTTTATGAGTTTCTACATGTTGATTTTATTTGACGACGATTGTTGACAATGACACAAAGCTCGTGATATTTTGATGAAATAAAGAATATATTTAAATTTATGAACCGCTGCATTGTTTGAATTTAGTTGTGAATGTTATTAAAGAAATTATTATTTTAAAAAACAATATTGAAAACCCGTGTTGCAGAGTAGAAGGGTGTACATTAGTGGTATCAGAGCAAGTTGGTTCGTTTTATCAGGTTGTCTAATGTTGTTTGTCCCCTGGTATGCGACATGTGTAAGAAAACACTATCGATACATGTTTGTCTTCATAACCTTTTAAGTCTCTGAGGTATGGTAGTTGTGGAATGTTAGGTCGGTGTGTTGTTGATTGTAAGGAAAGCCATTGTAGTTCGGTAAAGATGGTTTATACCCCATCATGAATGCCGACTGCTGTCGCTCCCTAGATTTTCATCCTGGTACAAACGCGAAAGTGGCGCGGAAAAGGTTAGACTCACCAGCCAGGCATTTTTATCCCGAAGGAACGGGATTGGTAATGCTGCACAAACTAGAAGAAACGAAAAGGAAGGACACGGGTCCTGCGAACCAAAGAGACTGAGTTCGGGAGTCGGTTACGACCTGGGAAGGTATTAGCACCCCAGATCGTCTGTCGTACCCGACAGGATCCACGCTTGCAAGGAAATCTGTTTCGAAGGGTGAAGAAATGAAAGCTGCTGCAAAACTGAAACTCAAACTGAATAAGAAAGAAAAGAAAGGGGGAAAATGTAGGGAAAATAAAAGAGTGTGCTCGAACGGTTATCTCCTGTGGAACATATGCCATCTCCTGTGGAACATATGCCATCTGCAATACTTTTAGTAGGGCTTCCCTATGAGCTGGAGAACACATCAACAAGGACAAAATTGATATTTTGGACGGAGTCTTATTCAACTGTTCAACCACTTTATAGTCACTCTTCTTTATTATCCTCATAAACTCCTCGACTTCTTTTTCAAAAGTACCTTGCCCGGCAGCAGGAGTTGTCAATTCTTCGGTCGCTGTCTGTTTACCTTTAGCATTTGCAGCAGCTTCAGCTTCAGGATCTCCTCTAAGAGCTTGAGGAGCAAAAAGACGGCCGCTTCTTGTAAAACCATCGACTCCTCCGACATTCACCACAGTCGGGTCAATTTTTACTGCCTTACTCTCCACCTTATGACCTTCCACATACACATCCGAGCCATAATGCCATGGGATGGCTCTATCATCAGCATAGGGGACAGGTCCTGGAACAGTAATAGTAACAGGATTGACTTCTGGAACATATATAGTCACAGGTTCCCTCCTGGAAGGTACTTCAGCAAGATCATAGTAAATTATTATGGTAGACACACAATCACTTCTATCATCAACCTTATCAAACTGCAGCGACCCCCCGTCAATCAGATGTTGCAGCCCCACCTTCAAGTCTTCACAGCCATTCACTGAACTCAAACACCTTTCACAATCAGAACCACACCCCGGAAACACTTGTCCTTTTAACAGTCTTTCTTTCACCACCAACAATAGAGTCTTCACTTCTTCTATATTCAAGATCAAGCTTAACTTATCACCCCCGTCAACAACATTTATCCTCGCCCCTCCATGGTTTGGAATAGGATTTGATGTAACATTAGGCGGTGGTGCGAAGTTAATCGCCTTTGAATCGATCAAATCTTGAACTT
The DNA here is from genome assembly GCA_963966055.1 of Lathyrus aphaca. Lineage (NCBI taxonomy): Eukaryota > Viridiplantae > Streptophyta > Magnoliopsida > Fabales > Fabaceae > Lathyrus > Lathyrus aphaca. The sequence continues at coordinate 372,087,173 of OZ014523.1, forward strand.
TATGTTGTAGCGCCCTGCACTTCTCAGTTGAGTGCCCGGGTGCTCCTGAATGGAACGCCCATCTCGCGTTAGCATCGTACCCCACTGGAAGCTCTCTAGGTGGAGGTGGTGCTAGTGTCCTCAATTGTATCAAGTTCAAGTCTAACAACCTCTGCAACAGTGTCGTATACGTCATCGGAATGGCCTCAAGAACCCTATTAGCCGAACGAGCTTGTGTTGGTTGATAGGGTCTTTGCTTATAATTGTTACGTTGTGGTTGTTGTTGTTGTTGTTGTAGGGGTTGAGTTTGTTGTACAGGACTTTAAGGAATAGTGACAGCTGCCACTTGCTCATAAGGTCTTCTATACCCTCGGCCCCGTCCTCGGCCATACACAACATTGGTTTTCCTTCTCTCCTTCTCGGAGGTCCATCAAAAGCTTTTCTTACACAGCTCGAGCTACCTGCACCAGTGTCCTGAATCATCCCCATCTTCAACAGAGTTTCGACCCTCTCTCCTGCTATCACTATATCATTGAACTTAGTTGTTGAACAAGACGCCAACCTCTCGATAAATACCCATTGTACTGTTCCCATGAATATATCAGCCATCTCATTTTCCAGCAAGGGTGGTTGTACCCTGGCAGCAAGCTGACGCCACCTTTGAGCGTACTCCTTAAACCCCTCTTTAGCATTTTGAGACATGGTCTGCAATTGAGTGCGATTTGGAGCCATGTCCAAATTGTACTGATATTGCTTCACGAATGCCTCTGCTAAATCCTTCCAACTCTTAATGTTAACCCTGCTCAGCTTCATATACCACTCCAAGGAGGCCCCCACCAGGCTATCCTGGAAGTAATACATCCATAGCTTCTCGTCATCAGTATGGGCAACAATTCTTCCTACAAAGGACTGGAGGTGAGTCTTCAGGCAAGCCGTACCGTTGTACTTATCTAAAGTAGGGACCTTGAACTTGTAGGGGATTCTAACCCCTGGCACCAAGCCTAAGTCAGTAATATCAAACCCTAGGGAGCTCTGAGATTGAATGGCACGGATCTGCTCAGCCATCTCTTCAAACTTTCTATTCATGTCAATTCTTTGGCCTTCTGCCTCGTCCAGCAAAGTAAACTGTTCATCTTGACCATACATTTGCATGTTGTTCAGTCCATCATTGATAATAGTAATCCCTGGTTGTGCCACAGGGATTTCAACTTGACGGGCGCCAGCCCCATTGCGGTTACCTCCATCTGCTACACCATTGATCCTGGCCTGATTGTTTTCCACCATCTCGCGCAAGAGCTCCTGAGTCTGACCCATCCCTGCCATGAGGGTCATGAAATTGTCCATTCTTAATATCAAGTCAGCTAAATCAGCCTGCATTTGATCCATGACTCTCTCTCTGTTTACTCTTGTGGGATATATGTGCACGGTTGGATGTTCTCGAATCTTCCTGGGAGCTATAGTGCCTGAAACAAAAAATACATTCGGAACATGCGGTCATACCTGCAAAACAAGAAGAATGGTGATATGTATGCAATGCAATTGTTTATGCTTTCAAACTCCAGGTCATTCATGCCCCGGTTCCGGTATTTAACAAAGAAACCCAGATGGCTGTTGACCCCCGACCTTAAGAAACCTTTGCATGGAAATCAAATTCAGATAACCATAACGGCCCAAGTGCCAGCATGCACAGAAAACAAAGAACCGAATAAAACTACATAACATAAATCAGCCTACCAGGCAAAAGTAACAAAATTCCCCGTAGGGTACAAATCTTCTAATAAAAGAAAAACATACAACCAAGATTCCTACAACATGTCTGTAGGTAATCCAAATACTGAGAAAACAAAATAAAAAGCAAGACTGCTGCTCGAAGACTCTGATCCTCCCTCACTAGGTCCCAGCTCAGACCTAACCTTCTTGACTCCAGCCATCAACTTGAGATCTTAAATCTCCTTAAACGCTTCTTCTAAGGCTTGATGACTCTTTACCAATTGTTGAGTCTTCTCTCTTTGGATCTGGTGGGCTTGTTCCACTTCTTCTTTCTTGAAGGCCATCTGTACCTCGAAAAACTCTTCCTTTTCTTTATACTTCTTCTGCTCCTGTTCCCTTTGGACTGGCAAGCTTCCTTAAGAGTCTTCAAAGTCTTCTTACGTTCCGCTTCTCTTTTTGATTCCATTAGGCCCAATCTCTGAAAGTGAGCTTCTCTCCCAACGAACCCTTTTTCCTTAGCTTCCAAGATGATTTGCATCTTCTGTAGCTTTTCCTTTACTTCATTCTTAGCACGATTGGCAAGGTGGTACAAGTTAACCATTTCAGCATTCTCTATTCGGACCTCGTGCAGCCGTGTTTCCAACTTCTTGTATTCTTCTAAGGGAACAGTGGTATTAGACTCAGTCGTTGGAGGAACTGGAGGTGAGAATGGCAGCAATACCATCCTGGATCTATCCTTCAGCCAAGCCTCGTACTCCGAAAAAGTTTGATTGTTACACTTTCCAAAGCTAGCCACTCCTTCTCCTTTGATGCACTTCCAAGCTCCAACAGCTTTTCTCACCAAAGGCATATTGTCCTTCACCGGGAAATAGAAAATAGGGGCCAATTTCAAATCTTCTGGTACCTCTCTCAAAGCATACCCCAACTGTCTCCTCAACAAGATCGGGTTGTAATTGATTCCCCCAGTCACTCCCAAAAGAGGTACACTGAGGTAACTCCCACAACTGGTGATGAAACGTGTACCCTGAAGCCTCTGAGTAATCCATCTAACATATTTAGCAAACAACTTCTCCAGCTTCTGAGCCCACACCAAGGTATTGTCACTAAACACCCCAGTACTAGGCAAGTCCCTCATGAACCACATGTGGAACAAAGGAGCGCAACAACGAACTAAATCTCCACGTTTATTTTCAGTCTTATAGTGCACCGAGTAATACAAATCTCCGAGCAACGTAGGCATAGGATTCTTCAGCAAGAATAGATGGATGGAATTCATGTCTATGAATTTCTCCATGTCTGCAAACAAAATGATGCCATAAATAGAGAGAGACAGAATGGCGCACACAGAATCCCACTCTTCTTTAATAGCCAGCTCTTCAACCTTCTTCACTAAATCCTCCAAAGAGAAACCAGATACACCTCCTTTAATAATAGTTAGATAATTCACAACAGAAGTGCTCAAATAAAGAGCCTTCGAAATCGCTTCAGGTGCAGGTCTAACCATCTCAGCATTGAACGAAATCTGGTCTCGAACAGGAACTCCCAAGATCAAAGCATACTCTTCCAGCAAAGGACCTAACTGAAAATCAGGAAAAGTGAAACATCGAAGCTGAGGATCATAGTACTGAAGTAGAGTGTGAATGGCACTTCTTTCAGAGGGATCTAACTCTACCACCATATCTAGAATGCTCCCATAAGCCTTTCTGAACCTCTCCACATGATTGGGCGTGATCAAATTCACCATCTTCTTTAATAGGCCAACCTTAGTGTCAAAAAAACTTGAAATGAATGTTCTGCTTGCGAGAATCTTCCATCTCTGAGTAGGATACCGGAACCGGAAGCAATGATATGAACCTGTGAATGAAAACAAAACATGATTAATGATGAAATGATTCAATGCAAATGCAAAGACACATGATCAATCCGGAACTGTCTGGATACTGGATGTCAGAGCCAAGTGATCAGAAACCTGAATCCTCTGAATAATAACCCATAAACACTCAGATAATCTCATATAAGCCCAATCAAGAACCAGATAAACTCAAGAACTCCGGAATCAAAGTAACCATATCAGAACATAATACTGCACTGGTAACGAAGGTATGATGAGGTCAAGGGTTCCTGCAAACCTGTAAACCCCTCCCAATCTCAGGGGTGTGCTCCGGATCAAACATCACGGACTCTCAAAGCCGAATAGAAATAATATGTCCACAATTTCTGAGAAATGGCTAATGACTAAATCAGGGAATCGGTTTGGCATTATATACTACTCAGGGAGGCCTCAGTTGAGTCCGGGAAAAAACAAGCATCCCTTATAAGTCCCCATCTTCGAGCGCTGAAATCGAGAAACAATATTACATTCATTCCGTAGGATACAGTACTAATGTCATACAACCAGATGCTTTGACTGAGTTCCTATAAGAGAACCAGGCCATCCTATGTTAGTCCCCAGTGGACCCTCGGGTGCGAATGGGTTTGCCACAAAATGTGGTCTGCCACTGTCACCACTGGAGAGGGTTGTTTCCACAAAGGTTCTCAATGATCGGTCCCCAGATGCACATAACTATCAAGGTCCTATCCCGAAGTGGAGGAAATCCCCACACAAGATATTTCCAAGACAATCGCAGTCTGGGTGTGAAACACACCGCCACTCATCATGCCACATGCGAGTAAAACGTGTCCACGCTAATCCTAGGGTGCACTCAAGCCGGGTATTTGGCTTATCTCTCAGTAACAGTATCACCCGAGTCCCACCAAGCAGAAGAAATTCAGTCCAGACAGTCCAGTAATAACATATGATGCATGAAAATAAAATACTGAAAATTGTAAATAAAGCTGTAGACAAACTGTACATAAAATAGCAGTAAAATACACAGGAAACAACAATCAATAGACAACCAAAGAAACAGAAACATGCAAGCGCTAGGAGAGACTCTCAAGGGAACCAGATATTCTGTGTTCGTCCCCAGCAGAGTCGCCAGCTGTCGCTCCCTGGATTTCCATCCTGGTACAAACGCGAAAGTGGCGCGGAAAAGGTTAGAGTCGCCAGCCAGACATTTTTATCCCGAAGGAACGGGAATGGTAATGTTGCACAAATCAGAAGGAACAAAAAGGAAGGACACGGGTCCAGCGAAGCAAAGAGACTGAGTTCGTGAGTTGGTTACGACCTGGGAAGGTATTAGCACCCCAGATCGTCCGCCGTACCCGACAGGATCCACGCTTGCAAAGAAATATGTTTTGAAGGATGAAGAAATGAAAGTTGCTGCAAAACTGAAACTGAAACTGGATAAGAAAGAAAAGAAAGGGGAAAATGTAGGGAAAATAAAACAGTGTGCTCGAACGGGCCCTACCCCGTTGCCTACGTACCTCATCTGGAAAATGAGGATCAGAGTCGCCGTAGTTCCCCTAACTAGGGGTGGAAAAGATTGCTTGTGTCTTAAGGCTTGAACTGCATATGTCAATGCTCAGGTATTGCAGGCTTGGACGACGAGTGCGTTACCGTCTTGCAAAGTGACAAGTAGGAGCAAGTTCGCACGAAAAGAGTGAATGTGATGAGAAGAGAAGTCTCGAAGGAGAGACGCTTATTGTTTGTCCAGTGTTTTTTATGAGTTTTCTGCTTTGAAGTTTGCATAGGTAAGTGTACCTAAGTCTTACTCAATGGGATGTGTACTTCTTACATCATCCCGAAATGGAATTCTTAGGAGGCACACCTATCTATGGAGGAAATCCCCAAATCTAGTCCCACAAGTGAAGGCTCAGACACACTGACCTACTGGCATTTATCAAGTGTTTTTGTGATTTTCGGTTAAGAAGTGTTTTTTATGCTTTTCTTTGTGAAGTAATCTCATGCTAAGACCTATCCACCACGAGGGATATCCTATACCTCGCCCCGAAACGGAACGCGTGCAAGTATCTCATAGCAAAGTCTCGTGTCACATGAGAATACTCGTTATTTATTAAAGTGATTTAAAGTTAAATTTGAAGATGAGAAGAGAGAGAAACAAAAGGATCTCAAAGGTAAAAGTCTAATGGGGGACTAACAAATCCTAATGTTATCATGCAAAGGAAAACCTAGGTTAGTGAGGTTTACTATCTTAAAGGAGGAGAAGATAAGAAGAGAAAGAGAAGAATGAAGAATAGAAGAGGGAGGAAGTAAGGCCTAAGCCCCAACAATCACAAGCAAGATTATATCAATAAGGAAAAGAGAAGAGATAGGATTTGGAGATGTGGGAATCACATCCACACCTCCCACTTACCAAAGCCCCTGAAATGGTTAGTGACATAAGAATAAATGCAACACAAAATGAACATAATATCAAACCAAAGCCACACAACCATAAGTGAAGTCTCAACTACAAATGCCAAATGCAAACACAAAACATAAGAATGAGAAAGGAACTATACAACTCAACATGAAGAAACATGGATCATCATGACAAATCAAAACAAACATGAGAGAACACATGGCAAATCAAGTAAACCAACATCACAAAACTCCAAGACCAGAATCCTAACATGTTAAGAAAATGCCTAAGGATCATATGAGATGAAGAGAAGAAGCATACAAACTCAAATATTAACATCATGAGGAGTAAAGAAGCAAAAGAAGTGAGATGGACATGCATAAAAGTGGATGAACTTCAAAAGAAAACAATCACAAAAAATTTCAAAGAACAAACATCAACTCAAGACTAGAGGGGTATCAACATCCTAAGAATGCTCTAAACAACTTAAAGAAGTTGGCACAAGTGCCCTTCTAACCTAAGGATTGAACATATGACCAAAAGAGATGCAAAAGAAAACAAGTAAGGAACAAAATTCAAATCAAATCAAATATACATTCAAAAATTCCACAAACTTGCACAAAGACTCTTCAAACATACAATATCAACATGCCAAAAGGAGAGAATCAAAATCAGAACCTAAGCAAGTCAAATAAATGCTTAAACATGGATTAGGGTTAGAAGACTTCATGCACAAGTTAAAGTTCAAAACCAATTAAGCAAACTTCTAAAAATCAGAATAAAAATCATCAATAAACTACATCTCATCATGTATCCAGAGCAAAAAAGAATCAGTTCACCCACCCATGGTGATGTGTTGAGTGCAAGAGCGTGACTAGCATGAAGGAGGGAAGGATTTTATGCTGATTGTCCAGCCACCCATGTGCATGTTTCATAATACCATTTTTCTCTTTTCTCTAAACTTTCCACTAAATTTTCCAAACCCAATGATCTTTCCCCACACATATATGGCACGGCAAAAAAATCTCAATGGGCATGTAACTTGTGTAGCAACAAAGTCAATGTAGTGACACAAAATAAAAATGAAGGTGAACCAATGATATCTTGACAAGTGTCCCCAAAAAGCCCTAAAATGCACCCAAACTTCCAAAATTCATATCTTGAGTTCTAGGAAGGCTATGAAAACGTTCTACGACTTTTCGGAAAGGGAAAATCATGCTCTGCAACTTTCGTGTTCACCGGAAAATTATTCGGAGCTTTTTTGCACATGATAGAATAGCTTGAAGTTTCGGGACAAATAATTTCCAAAAATGGAAACTTCTAGACTTCAAAATTTAGCAACCTCTTGCATAATCCTGATTTTTGACATTTAAGCTCAGCTGTATTATTCCTTGACATGACATGACCTCAAAAATGACAATTCTGATAAAAAAACTCTGAAATCTTCATGTTGACTTTTTTTTACTGCACTGTTGACTTTTTTGCTTCATCTTCAAGTAACTGGACAAATTCTTGACTTTTTTTAGTGAATTTTTGCCTCAAATTTCATTCGTAAGCCATGCAAACCATATGAGAGCCTTTGAACACGAGAACTGGTCAAAGCCAAGAAGATATGAGGATCGGGCCCAAAACCCTAATTAGGATTTCCCTCACAAAGGATAAAAGTTGCATTTTTGAACTTCTGATGAAATTTCTTTCTTCTAATCTGTTGAGAATGACCTTAGGCTTATTCAAGACATGAGAAAAACTTTATGAGCTTCTGGCAATGCTACTTTGCCAATGACTTGACTTTAAAATCCTGAATCGTCTAAAGAAACTGATCATATGCCTTATGCTAGAACATGTGATTATTATGCCTCATTCTTCTATGCCAGATGCTAAAAAATGATATGCTGATGCTATGCTTATGATTAAATGATGATAAACAGGAGAGGGAAAATTTGGGGTGTTACAGCTTCCCCTATTCAAGCAACTGTTCATCTGAAAAGGACGGTAGTACGGGCTATCGACCGTTAGAGATGAACTGTGGTTGATTACCAAGAAGACCTGAAATTTGCACTCCGCTGGAGAATGCAAGCAATGGAAAATAAACCCAACCAAATGACGCTTTGGTGACTGAAGTGGGGAGAAAGCAGACGAGCTCCTTCCAAGCTGAAGTGTTACTTTGGATAAGGATACTTAGACAGACGAGTCTTCTTCGAACAAAACTGTTACGCCAGATGATGAACATATGAGCTCTCTTACACTTTGCAAAAAATATGACTTGAGACAAACGAATCTCCTTCGGATAAACCTGTTACGCAAGGACCGGTGATGCACTTAAGTATGTGGGATAGACATGCACAATCAGGATAGACAAACACTCTTCATATATCCTCCATAGATATATGGTCTAAGACAAACGAGCCTTCTTCGAGCAAACCTATTACGTCAGGTGCAACATTAGGATTTGACGAACCCTCTTCATAAATCTTGCGTAGGTAAGCAGTGCTTGAGGTAGACGAACCTCCTTCGGATAAACTGTTACGCCAGGACCGATAATCATTTTGACGTTTAATCCCACCGTCAGGACTTCAAACCTCTTCAACACAGACGAGCATTGGAAGATCATCAAGAGAACACAAACAAGTGTCATAAGTCATTGATACAAACGAATATCAGACGATGATCTGAGAAACACAGACGAGCGCTTCAGGCGATTGTCGCTCCCCGGATTTCCATCCTGGTACAAACGCGAAAGTGGCGCGGAAAAAGAATAGAGTCGCCAGCCAGGCATTTTTATCCCGAAGAAAGGGAATGGTAATGTTGCACAAACCAGAAGAAATAAAAGGAAGGACACAGGTCCTGCGAACCAAAGAGACTGAGTTCGGGAGTCGGTTACGACCTGGGAAGGTATTAGCACCCATATCGTCCGCCGTACCCGACGGGATCCACGCTCGCAAAAGAAACTGTTTCAAAGGGTGAAGAAAGAAAACTGCTGCAAAGAAAATAAACTGAACTGGACAAAAGAAAAGAAAAGAGAATTGAAAAAAGAAATGAAAAGGAAAAATGTAGGGAAAATAAAGATTGTGCTCGAACGGGCCCTACCCCGCTGCCTACGTACCTCATCAGGATAATGAGGATCAGAGACGCTGTAGTTCCCCTAACTAGGGGTACTAAAAGGAAATTGCTTGTGAATTGAGGCTTGAACTTCCTATGACATTGTTCAAGTGTTGCAGACTCGGACGACGAATGCGTAACCGTCTTGCAAAGTGACAAGTAGGAGCAAGCTCGCGTACGGAGCGAATGAGATGAGAAAAGAATTCCCGAAGGAAAGACGCTTATTGTTTGTTTGTGTTTTTTTATAAAGATTTTTATGAGTGTGTCACAAGGAAGTGAACTCAAGCTCTTTTCAATGGAATGTGCACTTGTCACTACATTCCAAGATGGAATAATAGAATAAGCACACTCAAGTAAGGAGAAGATCCCCAAAACATGAACCCACAGATTAGGGCCTAAGCTCACTAACTTGTTGAATTATTAAGTGTTTTTGGTTATTTACAGATGAAGAAGTGTTTTTTATGCTTTTCTTTATGAAGAAGATACCTTGATCAGACTTGTGCATCACAAGATAAACTTATACTATCCCAAGATGGGAAGACTACAAGCATACCTCATGGGATAAGGCTATGGATCAAGACATCACTTCAAACTTATTAAGATGCTTTTTAAGAGTCATGATATGAGAAGAGAAGAAGAACCAAAAGGATCACAAAGGCAAAGTTCTAAAGGGGGACTAAATAATCCTAAGTGTTAACATACATGGATGTCCTAAGGGTTAGTGAGGTTTCTATCCTAATGAAGAAGGAAGAAGAAAAGAAGAAGAAGATAGAAGAAGGGATGAGAAAGGCCTAAGCCCAACAAGCAAAGAGTTAGTACAAGATAAACATAAGAAGAGAAGATGAGAATTGGAGATGTAGAACTCAATTCCCACACCTCACACTTACCATAGCCCATCAAGGTTAGTATCAAGCATACAAATGAAACACAATGAGCAAGATAACATGCTAACATCACACAATCAGAAGCGAAATGATATAAACATATGCACAATGCAAATGCGACTCAATGGAATGAGGAGTGGAACTTACAAATCAAAATGATGCAATATGAACACATATGAAAACAAATGCACACTTATGAAATATGCAAAGCAAAATGCACAAGATATGAACACAAAGCTCACAACCAGAACCAAAACAAGATGAAGAAATGCTTAAGAAGCCAACAAGATGAAGAGAATGGAGTTACAATACCAAACAATTACCAAATGGGAGTGAAAGAAGCAATGAGATGAAGTGAAAGCACTTAAGGAAAGAAATGGCTTAAAAGGTAAGCAAACACAAAATTTCTTAAGACCCAAACCCTAAACAAGGACCAGAAAGGTACCCACACCCCAAGAGAACCACAAATGAGAAGAAGAAGTTGGCACAAGTGCCCTTCTTGGCTTATATGAGACCTAAAGGTTCAATGGAAGCAAAATGGGACAAGGTTCAAATTAAAATTCAAAACAAAACAACCAAGCATCTAAAAAATCCACAATTGAAACCAAATGATTTCCAAACATAGTATAACAATGAAACAAAAGGATTTGAAAATATTCAGAAGCAAACTAGGTCAAATGGAGGCAAGAACACAAGTTAGGGTTGCAAACTTCCATCACAAGTCACAGGATCAAGACTCAAGAAATAAGTTTCTAAAAATCAAGAGAAAAATCACATAAGAAGTACAATGTCTTAAGAATCCAAAGCAAAAAGAATGAGATCAAAATTCAAAATATTGAAGTGTATGGAAAATGGACAAGGCAGTGTGGTCAAAATGGACTTAAAAAGAAGTCAAGTGAAATAATGATTTAATTCAGACACGTGGAAATGCAAAAATAAAATAAAATAAAATTATGAGAAAATAAAAGAGACTCAAAATAATGCACATGATTTTTTTGGGATTTTTTATATGAAGGGAAGTATTTTTAATAAATTGAAATTGAAACTGAATAAAAGAAATAAAAAGAAAAAGGAAATTAAAATGAAATTGGATGGGAGGTGTGATGAGTAAGGAGGTTGCGTGTAAATGAGATGGGCCAAGGGGATATTAGGTGCGAATAGCCATCAGAGGGCCCATTCTGGAGCATGAATATGTTTCTTATGGTGTGAATTTGTGAATAAAAAAATGGAAAAAACAAAGAGCCTTGGATGCATCAAACGGACACGGGGAATCCTTCATTAATTGAGTTGGCAGACTGGAGACACATGAATGGTTGGTGTATAGTAGTTGTGGTGGACTGAGACACACGCTGGATTAAATGAAATAAAAAGAAAAAAGTGAGAGAGAGGGTGCTGGTAGGGCTACGTGGAGCAATCTCAAGCGCTGGATGAGTAGATCCAAGGGTGGCTGGGTCATCTTCCCCAACGCAAACCCTAACTGGTCAGAACACAAATTCCGGTGACCGGAGCTAGGGCTCCGACACCGAAAACATCAAACCATGAGCAAAACACCATTAAAATGTATCAAACTATCCAGATTGACTAATTGAACATCACTGATTTCAAAAATGACCTTAAAAACACCTAAATCTCAAAGAATCAAAGGGATCGAGCAAAATAAAGTTGCACCATCAAACTTTGAACTCAAATAACTTATGCTATGATGCATCATTTTCGAAATCAAACATTGCAGAATCATCAGTGAAGATCAAGGATCACAAAATGCATCACTAATTTCATTTCCGGATCACAAAATTTAGAGCCATACCTGAGGTGAAGATCTTGGTATAATGAGATATAAAACCAAAGAATGGATGCAAATCACTCCACTTACTCCCTAGATGAAAAATAAATGCATCTAAGGTATTGACACAAGCGAGATCTGAGATTTCAAAGCAAGTTGCTTCTCAATGGTACCTTTCTATTTCTGTGCCTTAAGCTCAAATGAATGGTAGAATCTTGATCTATATCACTCACTGATCAAGAATGTGGAAGAAATTTGTGAGGAATGTGAGAGAATGAAGAGATTTGTGTGAAAATGCAAAGTTGCATGAAGTTTGTGAATGAGAGAATGAGAGAGATCTAAGGCTTGCTAAACCCTAATTGCTTTTTGTGTGACCTCACAAGCCTTTGCTGAAAGAATCAAATGAAATGCACGAATGAATCATGAGTTTTGTGTGAATTTGCATAATTGGCAACATGTGAGATAAGCATGCTATGCTCATGCTCTCTTGGGCCTCTCAGCACATGTGCAAGGCATTTCCCACCCTTGATTGAAATGTAACAAATTCTGGCCTTTAGATCAAACCCTCACACTTATTTCATGACTTTTGCCAATTTTGTATGTTTGGAGTGATTTTCTTGTAGTGCACGAAAATGAACATTTCTTTGGAGAAAATTGGTCATAATACAATGCATTTTAAGTTTGAAACACAATTGAACGAATACCAAGTCATAAAAAACAAGTTTGAAGCATTTTGCATTTGGTGGCATCATGAAAAGTTGATTTTTGCCCTAAAAACAACCAATTTTCGAAGAGCCTATAGGGAGATCCATAAATCCTATGAAAATGTACTTGTAATTTTTGAAAATGGAAGCCCTTACTCTTCAACTTTCATGTTTGACTTTGGTCCATTTGAAGAATTTTTTATCATGTTAAGGCCACTGGAAAATTATGGCAAAAGTTGCTAAATTTGGAAATTCCTTAAAACCAACTTTGTACCATTTTTGCAAAACCCTTCAAATCTCCATGAATCTTGAACTTTGATCATTCCAAACCTCTTATAACATTGTAAGGACCCCTCTTGGCCAAAAAATTTGGGTTAGACCCCTTGAAATTGCACAGTTGACTTTTTAAGGGCACAATTGACTTTTTACTTCATCTGTAAGCAACTGAGGCATTGTCTGACTTCCACGTGGAATTTTATCATCAAAATTGACACCTAGGATCATCTTAACATATATAAGACTTTTACCAAATGAAATGGCCAAAGTTGTGAGATCTTGGTGCTTGAATCACAAACCCTAATTTGGGTGCCTTGTATGGGAGCTTTGCCTTGTCCTGAGACCTCTGATGATCATGCAATCTTCTGAGCTTTTGCCAATGGACTTGAACTTGTAAATGGAGTGTAGACTCACCATAGGACTTGTATACAACCATTGGGACCCTTGTCATGGCTTGAAATGCTTAAAGGACCTCCACAGATGACCATATGCTTGATGCTAGGACATGAAGGATGTTATGCCTCATCTTTCCATGATATGATGCTAAGAAAATGATATGTTCATAATGAATATGATGTGATATGATGCTTAAAATGAAGAGGGCAAATTTGGGGTGTTACAACTGCCCTTATTCAATCATCAGTTAATCTGAAAAGGACGATAGTACGGGCTATCGACCATTCAAGATAAACTGTGGTTGAATACCAAGAAGACCAGAAATTTGCAATCTGACGAAGAATGCAACACTGGGAAATAAACCCAACCAGATGAAGCTTTGGGGATAAGAAGGAGAGGAAGCAGACGAGCTTCTTCCAAGTTGAAACTGATATCTAGAATAAGAATACTAAGAGAGACGAGTCTTCTAACAATCCTGTAACGCCAGGAGCTAAACATACGAGTCCTCAAACACTACAAGAACATAATCTGAGACAGACGAGTCTTCAAACAATCCTGTGACGCCAGGAGCTGGACATACGAGTCCTCAAACATTTAACATAGAAGTTGAGACAGACGAACCTCCTTCGGATATACCTGTTACGCCAGGACCGGTAATGCACTAAGGTCTGTGGGATAGACATGCAATCAAGGTAGACGAGTCTTCTTCGAGCAAACCTGTTACTCCAGGTGCAGCAACCATAATTGTTGCTTGAGACAGACGAGCCTCCTTCGGATTTACCTGTTACGCCAGAACTGGTAACCGTTTTGACATTAATTCCCACTGTCATGACTTGAAACCTCTTCAATACAGACGAGTATTGGATGATCATGAGATAACACAGACGAGTGCCAAAAGTCCATGATATAGACGAGTATCAGACGATGATCTGAGAAACACAGACGAGCGCTTCAGGAAATGATACAGACGAGTATCAGCAACTGGTATAGAAGAATACCAGAAACTCAAACATAGACGAGCATTTGAAGTAGCAATAGCAAGTGCCAAGATAATCAACAAATCCACACAATACAGATATATGCTAGCACAAACAAGTGCTGGGATGATACAGACGAGTATCCAGACAAAGCAGACGAGCTTCAAAACGTGATCAACACAGACGAGTGTTGGGGATGATACAGACGAGTATCCACAAATATCAAGCATACCAAACACAGACGAGTGTTGGGAAGTTGCAGACGAACAACAGCATATGAGATACCACAACACAGACGAGTGTTGAGGATTGCAGACGAGCAACCTCAAGGTAATCATGAACCACTGCTGGGGAGAGCAAACGAGCAATACCAAAGTGATAACACAGACGAGTGTTGAAAAATGCGAACAAACAGCAATAAAGCAATAATATATCACTGCTGGGGAAAACCCTGCTTAGGGATAACACAGACGAGTGTTGGAAAACGCAGACGAGCGGTAGACAAATGCCTGATTGGCCGCAAGAGTTACAACTCTACAGGGGAAGACAAGTCAAGAGGTCTGGATACCTAACTCTGACTGAGGTGATGAATACCTGACCGTATCATCAAATTACCCAAAAGCATGGCAACTTCGCTGGGGAATATTTCACCGACGGAAGTGAAGATCAAATATGAACTCTGTGGGGACAAGATCATCTTCAGCCTTGGCTGGAAGAGATGCTTCAATCATACTCTAGCTGGAGAGAGTATCTGCTGATTCAAAGCTCTGGCTGGGAAAGACTCTTGCTAAGGACAGAATTCTGATAATTCTAAATCTGGGGATGTTAGGCTTTCAGATACTTGTTGGACATACTCCACTAGGGAAGAATGGATTGCTACTTCACTGGGGAAGAAGAAACTGCTTGGGCTGCTGCCAAGGCTTAGCTGGAGAAAATCTCTGCTGGAGATGTCAGGCTTTCAGATACCTGCTGGGGTAAGAAATCTCTGCTTGGGGAGATGCTCTACTGGGGAAGAGTAAATTGCTTGGGAGAATGTGACGCCATCCTGCAACCTGCAACAACAGAAAACACAAGTATGCCCCGAGGATTTGCATGGTATGATCTGTTCATCCATCGTCACCCAAAACTCAAAGAGGGTTTACCCAGCAGAGAGGGTTTACAGTTTCCCTGCATGTCAGTTTTCTTTTCAAAATTATCACCATGTTTTAATGCAATGCTATTTTTGCCAAAAATTCAGGACATTTTGCAAACAAAAATAAACACACACAGCTTTTTGACTGAATATTCTTTTTATTGAAAGGCCTCTGAATAGGAAAAGATTTACATCAGGAAGCAACCACCTAGAAAGAGGTAGCCACCATAAAATGAGAAAACACTATCCTAATGGAAATGTACACGACATTTCAATGAGTTCCATTTCTGCTATGACCAGCATGTCTTCAAAACTCTTCATTCTTGCCTTTGCTTTCTGAGAGGATGAGGGGACTGTTTCCTATCCTTCTGATATTGTCATGTTGTACGAAACGATGACGTGGTTCAGATTACTCGGATCGCAGTTTTTCGCTTAGTCCCTTGTTTTGCGTGGATCGCCCTTTCGGGTTTTCAATCCATCGGGATACCCTTTTTTGCCTGAGCTGTCCAATGCGGCTTTTCAACTCAGCGGGTGTACATTTTTTTTATTTCCCTAACTTTTTCCCGAGCTTTTTATTCTGTTTTTAGCTCGCCGGGATGCCATTTTTTGCCTGGACTATAATTTTGTTTTTGTGTCCAGCGGGTCTCTTTATGCGAAGTATTTTTTAACTGCGTCCGAGTTAACAGGGGATTGGAAGTCATCTCCATCCATAGTGGTGAGCATCAGTGCTCCTCCTGAGAAGACTTTCTTCACTATGAATGGTCCTTCGTAGTTTGGGGTCCACTTGCCCCTGTGATCTGTACCTGGAGGAACGATCCTCTTCAACATAAGCTCTCCCACTTGATACTCCCGAGTACGTACTCGTTGGTCGAATGTACGCTTCATTCTCCTCTGATAAAGTTGACCATGACAGATAGCCGCTAATCTCTTTTCCTCAATTAGACATAGCTGATTGTAACGAGCACGCACCCACTCAGCCTCATCCAGCTTCACATCCATCATCACTCGCAATGAAGGAATCTCTACTTCAACAGGCAGGACTGCTTCCATACCTTATACCAGAGAGAAGGGAGTTGCCTCTGTTGACGTCTTGACTGACGTACGGTACCCATGCAATTCAAATGGTAGCATCTCATGCCAATCTTTATAGGTGACAACCATTTTCTACACAATCTTCTTGATATTCTTGTTAGCTGCCTCTACCGCACCATTCATCTTTGGTCGGTAAGGAGAAGAATTGTGATGCTGTATCTTGAAGTCCCGACACAAGTCTTCCATCATTTTGTTGTTGAGATTAGAACCAATGTCAGTAATGATCCTTTCGGGCACTCCGTATCTGCATATGATATCTCTTTTCATAAATCTTGCCACCACTTGACAAGTGACATTGGCATAAGATGCTGCTTCCACCCATTTGGTGAAGTAATCAATCGCGACCAAGATGAAGCGATGACCATTTGAAGCAGTAGGCTCGATCTTCCCGATCATGTCAATGCCCCACATAGAAAAGGGCCAAGGAGATGACATGACATTGAGCGGGCTTGGAGGGACATGCACCTTGTCTACATATATTTGGCACTTGTGGCACTTACGAGCGAATGAACAACAGTCTGCATCCATTGTCATCCAGTAATACCCTGATCTCAGTAATTTCTTAGCCATAGCATGCCCTCCTGCATGGTTACCAAAAGATCCTTCGTGTACTTCCTGCATTAACAGGCTTGCTTCGTGTCTATCCACGCATATGAGCAAGACCATGTCAAAGTTTCTCTTGTACAAAACCCCGTCTGTGTTCAAGAAGAAGCTAGCAGCAAGTCGCCTTAAGGTTTTCTTGTCATTGGAAGATGCCCCAGCTGGGTATTCTTGCTTTTCCAGGAATAACTTGATATCAAAATACCAAGGTTTCTCGTCAGACACAGCGTCTACAGAGAAGGCATGAGCTGGAGCGTCAAGCCTGGAGATGTCAATTATGGGCACATAATTCCAACACAAGACTTTAATTGACGAAGAAAGAGTGGCCAATGCGTCGGCAAACTGATTTTCATCACGTGTTATGTACTGAAGTTTAACTGTCATGAAGAACGTCAACAGTTTTCTAGCATAATCCCTGTATGGAATTAGATGCTCTTGATGCGTATACCACTTGCTGGTAACTTGGTTAATGACAAGGGCTGAATCTCCGAATATATCGAGGTTCTTAATCCGAAGATTAATTTCCTCCTCTATTCCCATTATGCATGCCTCGTATTCCGCTTCATTGTTGGTGCAGCCTGTAACGGTAAAATCGTGAGTGTAAGCTATTGATTAACTTAACTCGATTAACACAGAGTCGCCACCGCGCTTTTCTATATTTCAGAAAGGAAAAAGGTAAAAGAACGAATAAAAACCTAGGATTCTAAAAGCAAAGGCTAAAAGAAATAAACAGAGATTGGGTAAGGGGATTGGTTATGAACCGGGAAGGTTTTAGGCACCCGACTCATCTGTGGTACTCTACGGGAGCCCTTTGAAATACATATTGCTTTTTGGTATGAAATTGGTTTGTTTGAAAAGAGGGAAGAGATGAGAAGAAGAATATTTTTTAATGATTTTGTGTTTGATAAGGTTTTAAAGCCTTATGCCTACGTACCCACAAAGTGCAATGCGAGATCAAAACCTCGTAGTTCGTGGTACAAAGTTTGAAAAGAATAAGTGGGTTGAATTGATTTTAAGATGTAGAGATAAGTCGTCATCCCTTAGCGAATAATTCCGCTAGAAGGGATGAATCATATCTAAACATGTGAGAAAAGAAAAGGTGCACAAAGCACAAAAACAGTTGAGTGGGTTTGCATTTTTTAAAGTATATGAGAAAATGGCTTTGATATATTTACATTGATTAATATTTGATTAAGAAAATAAAAGGAAAAGATTAAAAATCGCTTGACCTAAGTCAAGGTTTGTTTATGAAAGTGTTTAGAGTTTAGAAAACAAGAAGGTTTTTGAAATAGGGAGAAGTTTTGAAAATTAAAGAATGGGGAGGAGATGAAGAGACTAATCCTAATGCTTGAATTAAAACCTAA
Organism: Lathyrus aphaca; assembly: GCA_963966055.1. NCBI lineage: Eukaryota > Viridiplantae > Streptophyta > Magnoliopsida > Fabales > Fabaceae > Lathyrus > Lathyrus aphaca. The sequence goes on from OZ014523.1 coordinate 372,105,413, forward strand.
GGAAAGAATTTACCAAAACCAATATGCACAAATCTTCAAAGTTCGGACTTCCATCTCCAAAAGTTAATGACATAATTTGAAGTCGAGGTTTCTAATCCATTCCAACTTGAGCAAAGGGAGATCCTAGAAGTTTCAGTCCATTCTCCAAAAGCAAAGGGCTAGTAACCATAGTCCACGATTATAAGTCACAAGTTTTTCTTTAAGAGTTTAAGCCTTTATTAAGTGTTTTGATATCCAAATGGACAAAATAAAAACAAGCACAATATGAATATAAACAAGCACAATATGAATATAAACAATGATATATCATATTATATGGTAAAGCATAATAAAGAGATAAGGGAGCAAGAGATTTAAAATAAAAGGATAAGGTGCAAGAGATTAAATTTAAACAATTATATTCACATTATTATATTATTTACAATATAAGGTGGTATGATGAACTTAATCAAGCACAACCACAATAATGAATAATAAAATTGAGGCAACCGGATCCAAGTGGATCTTAATTCGAATCGGGACAACTTTAGGTCTATGTTAAGCAATCGTCGAGTAATTTACGAAGTAATTACCCTACAAATGAGGCCGGCCACCACTAATTAAAGTGGAAAATATTTGTGTTAATACACGTTAGAGAAACGATATAATGGATCGTTCTCCGAAAACATGCCACACTAAAAGAAAAAGGAAGGTCTAATCTTAATCGAGATTATCGTTGAATTTCATCGAAAAGCAACCTATCACGATTTCAAAGTATGAAGAATGATCCAAATGATCATTCGTCCATAGATTTGAAATAATGAAGATTAAGCTAATCGGAAATCAACAATCCCGAATCGGAAGATTGTCATCGACCAAAATTAAAAAGAAATGAAGAATAATGGGTCTAAAAGTAGATCCATAAAAGGATCAAAAAATATTTTTAAACTTTTTTCTAAAATTCTCTTCTAATATCCCTTTTTTTTAAAATCTCTTTTTAGAATATATTTTTAAGATTTCTCTTAAGAACATATTCTAAAAATATATCTCCAATATTGAAATACTTCTAAAATCTTTTTTTTTAACAAAATCATTTAAAACATTTAAAACAAAATAAAGAAAAGAAGAAACAAAACAAAAAAATGAATAGAAATAAGAGGGGGAAGGAGATTTGTGGGTCAGGGTGAGGAAAAAAGATGGATCCAAAAGATGATCCAAGCCCACACTAAATCATTTTATATAAGATAAATTAATATTATATAAAAAAGAAAAGAAAAAAACAAGTGAGGTATTCTTCTTCTTCTTCGAACAAGCGAACAGGGCATAAACAAAAGGATAATCACGGCAGAAGCAAAGCAGAAGCGGCGGCCATGCCTCACCTTCAAAACGAAACGGCACACCTCTCTTCCTTCTCTCACTATTTCTCTCCTTTCTTCTTCAATCACGCGCGAGCTCTCAATCAAACCGCAAGCTCCTTCTCCATTAAATCGCAAGCTCTCTCTCTTCTCTCAATTCGGTTTCGGTTTAGGGATTTTTGAGAAATGGATTTGAGAATTCAAAGAATTGGAGGTTGATTGAGGATTTTGAAGAAATGATTTAGGGATTTTGGGAGGTTGAAGATGGAACTCGGAATTTGGGGATTTTATTTGTGTTTCAATTTGGCAGAGTTTTTGTATGCTTTGTAAGCTTGAATCTGAAATGAGAAGAAACTCTTTAAATAGGAGAATGGCGAAGAGGGATGATTGCCGTTTCATTTGAGATGAGGTTGCGTTTCGAAGATCATGAAGAACACGTGAGCTTTTGCGTTTTGTTTCTTGGGTATTTGCGTTTTGTGTTGTAATGAATTTCAGGTGATTTCGCGTGACGTTTGCTTTGGGTGCATGCGGTCCTCGTGCGTTTTGAAGCTGGCTTCGCGGGGTGCGGCTTGGAGTTTTTGGTTGGGACAGCTTGAAGTATTAGGCGCTGATACTTACGGTTTTGTAGCTGGAGGCTTCTTATGCGGAGTGTGAAGATTGTCGCGGCTGAAGCTGTGTCTGGTTGCGCGGAATTGTTGCTGTGTTCACGTGCGGGAGTGGCAAGGCATTGAGGCTTTCGCTTTGCTGCTTGCGGCTGGGGCTTGATTACTTGTATTGTTTTTGCTTTTTGCTTGGTTTTTGATGTGTGAATCAGGTTTGAAGGGCGTGGCTGGGACTTTTGGCTGGCTTCGGCTGGAGTTTTCACGCGCAGGATGCGTGATGGGTTTTTGCCTTGGCTAGTTGTTGGTTTGGAAAGCTGAAGTGAGAAGCTGCTGGTGAAGCGTATTGGCTTGCGCAGGTGTTTTGGCTGCTTCAACTTGTGTGGGCCAGGGCTGATGCACATGAGGCTTGAAGCATTGGAAAATTTGTTGTATGGGGCTTAGCAAGTGATGTGAAGGCTGAGAGTTTGGCTTTTTTGTGAATGTATTTTATTTGGTAACAAAAATAAATAATAGAAAGGGTTAAAAAAATGTATAATAGACTTGAGGGATTATATTTTTATTTAATATATTGGTAAATGAGCTTAACAAAATGTATATGAGTTTTTAAAAACAAAAATCTTATGATTCTAGTTAAAAGAATATCATGGTGAATAAAAGAAAAATTATATGATGATAAAAAAACTTAGAAAAAAATAAAAAATGGATATTGAATAAAGTTTGTATGAATTAGGAAGATGGTGATTTGGGATAGTCGAACAAAAAACGAAATAAATGGTTTATGGATCGAATATAAAAAATGGATAGAAATGGATAATCGGAAAGAAAATTGGATAATGAATGGAATTTGGTTTTCAAGCCCACAACAAAATCTCGATTATTTCAACAAGCCTCTGAACACAGCCCAAATACCTCGCAACTTGCCAACTGAAAACTGTCTGATTATTATCTGATAAACCGAATTCATACTGAGGAAAATAAATCCTCAGATGAATTACTGATGAACTAATGAACCGATGAACGGATAAACACTGAAGATTCAAACCGTAACACACTGCCTGATAACTGATGAATAAATCAAACTTTGCACAGAAAACAACTGTCACACAACCCAACTTGTACTTTGAAAAAACGCATTGCCTGATGAATGAATTACTGGCACACACAACTGGCAGTCAACACAATCTTTTAATAGTTTGACCAGATTAGGTCAAGTATCCACTTGAAATCGAATCGTGACTGAACAAACGCATCTGAATCAAATTCACTGCCCTGTCTTTGCAAACCTGCAACACAGAGAAGAAGAAGAACACTACAACATATTTTTTGTATTTTGGTTAGAAGTCAGTAAATATAAACAAATATAAAACAGTAAAAATAATGGTGATCCCCTGCGAAGCATAATCCCTATCTGAGAAGAAAATTCGAAAGCCAGTGCGATCTTGTTTGTATGCGAAATGAAAATGATATGAGAAACAATCTTAGGGCAAAAATTAGGGTGTTACAGCTGCCCCTATTTAAGTTTCTTCAATCCAAAGATATGAAGATTGACATCTTCGTCTCTACAAGACGGGAGAGACTTAAATACAGAATACCCAATTTTTGTCCTAAGAGAACAATGATATGATATGAATATGATATGCAAACCCAAGATCTCTGTGGGAAAAATATGGCCATCAGAGAAAAGCAAAAACTTGGGGACACAGAAGAAAATCCCGTTGGGGAAACAACAGACAAATAAAGAATTACCAGTGAAAATAAATCACTGGATAACAGACTCCACTTGAAAAAAGATATGATATAATCAAGAACAAGATTCAACCAGGGAAATATAAACATCCTGCCAAAGTGTTCGAATCCAAAAATGGAGAAATACTGAGTTGGAAAAGAAATCATCCACTACCTGTTTACTGGGTAGGAAATATAACAGACTCGACTATCAATTTACTGGATAGGAGCAAAATACAGAGGGATAACCTCAACTACCTTTTTACTGGGCAAGAAACTCTCAACTACCTAATCTACTGGGCAGGAATATAAGGGACTCGACTATCGATTTACTGGATAGGAGCAAAATACGGAGGAATAACCTCAATTACCTTTTTACTGGGTATAAAGAAACTCGACTATCGATTTACTGGATAGGAGTATGATCCACTACCTGATTTACTGGGTAGGAACTCAATCAAAGAGAAACAACTTCTATTACCTTTTTATTGGGTAAGAAGAAGAAATATCGGCTACCGGATTTACTGGGTAGAAACTCAATTAAATTACCTTTTTACTGGGTAAGATGAAAACATTTGATTCTATCACCCTTTTACTGGGTAAGAGGAAAATAACTTGGCTACCAGATTTACTGGGTAGAACCATTCTCGACTACCTGATTTACTGGGTAGGAGCTTAAGCAAAGGAAAACAAACTCTATTACCTTTTTACTTGGTAAGAGGATAAAATCTCGACTACCGGATTTACTGGGCAGGAGTACAAGTAAAAGAACTTGATCAATTTGGTAATATTACCCACTATCGATTATTGATAGCTTAATCTCAAAGTAGAAATACTCAAGCTGGAGAAAATGTTGCCCACTATCAAACAATGATAGCTTAATTCCAAAGCAACTATAATCCACAAAAGGGAACCAAAGTTCAATCCAAGAACAAATTGGAAAGAAACTGTCAAACAATACTCATCCCGAGGAGGAAATATCTCAACTGGGGACAATTCCATCCAGATAATAAACTGGGGAGGAAACTGAATCAACATCATCCACGAGAAATAACTCAGTGGGGAATTAGAAAGGATTAACTCTTTCTGCTTAATGGTCGACACTCTAAACTTGAGAGGAAGACGACACACACACTCTGTGGGGAAAATCCACACCAAAGAGCAGATAACAATGATAAACGCAAGAATGCAAGCAAACAATGCTATGCTTATGCGTATGAATATGTTTATGAATATGCTGACAAAACAGACATAAAGATAAGAAACGGGTGACATGAACACAACAACAAACAGATACTCGGCTAATCCCAAGGCAACAATGCAGGGCAACATACTGAAGATTCAATCTTGAAATCTGCAGGGGAACATCATAAGCCATCAAAGGAAATAAAATCCTGCTACAAGGCTCAAATCATGTTAATACAGCATCTTCTAGGAATATCATCCTACTGAGGATAGGTAATAATTTGCTGTGGATGAAAATATTCTTGATAAAAAAATCAAACTTCACGAGGAATAACTGTCATACCACTCCTGCTCCACTTTGGGATAGAGTACAAGACCTGCTAAAAATCACATAGGAACCTGCTGGAAATCAACACATGCAGACCTACTGGGGATCCATATCAGAAGTTAACATCATAGCCAAAGCACAGTTACGAGGGATTTTAAATCAATACTCAACATAGGGTAAAAGAAAACCTCTAAACTGACTGATATATCAATACTTCTGTATTCAAGGATGCAAATAATTAAGCTGAGGAACATGAGCTCAGCTGGGGATTCCCAATACTTCTTAATTCAAAGATAACATGCTGAGGAAGAAATCAAAACTCAGTTAGGGATTCTGAACATCCCTTCCAACAGCTTCTGGGAAATGCATACAATCTCCATTCAACATCATGGTTGGGGAACAAAACATCATTAACATCAATCTGTCAAGACTATCCAGAAACTTTGCATGGACACAACCGAATCAAACCCTGCTTTGGGAGAGACGAGTTACACCCATCCAGACTTTACCATTCTTGGAATCACTATCGATATCCTTTCTTTGTTCATATATCAACAGAAAAATGTTTTTTTTTAAAATTTTCAAAAATATTAAATTTATTATATTTGTTTCAAAAATCATCATCAACAATAAATTGAAATTTTGTAAACAGAAACAATATAAAGAATTGCAAACAATTGGATAAAAGCTCAAATTCATTGATAGAATGGTAGTCAGCAAATGGCATGACTCCATAGATCATTACAAGTTTGAAAAATGGTAAATACATGGAAAAGGGCTACATTGAGATACAATGATCACTATTCTCCCTATCAACTTTGAACTCCACTGTGTCCGAAACTTCAGTCCAGGATGAGTGAGTAAGAATCTTTGATGAATAATTCTTCTGAGGGATAGAATCTGAAATCCTCGATTACTACAAGTGATTCAGTCTGTCGACGCAGTTACTTGCCATGATCCCTAACTTTTGCCTAGATTGCCCTTTTGGGTTTTCAATCTACCGGGATAATTATTTCTGTTTTTGTCTCTAATTTTTGCCTGGACCGCCCTTTCGGGTTTTCAATCCACCGAGATGCTCATTTTTTCCTAAGCCGCCCTTTCGGGTTTTCAACTTAGCGAGCTGTTCTTTTATTTTTTTAGGCTAAGTATTTCTTGACTGCATCCGCATTCACAGGGCGAGTGATCTCCTCACCATCCATAGTTGCAAGAATTAATGAACCGCCAGAGAAGGCTTTCTTAACAACATATGGGCCATCATAGTTCGGAGTCCACTTGCCCCGAGAATCTTTAAGGAAAGACTGAATCTTTTTGAGCACGAGGTCGCCTTCTCTGAATACACGAGGTTTGACCTTCTTATCAAAAGCTTTCTTCATTCTTTGCTGGTACAACCGACCATGACACAAAGCTTTTATTCTCTTTTCTTCAATCAAATTCAGCTGATCAAATCTACTTTGACACCATTCAGCCTCAGTAAAGGCTTCCATCAGAACTCTCATTGATGGGATCTCAACCTCGACGGGGAGCACTGCTTCCATACCATAAACAAGTGAGAAAGGGGTTGCCCCTGTTGAAGTGCGGACAGATGTACGATACCCATGCAAAGCAAAAGGGAGCATCTCATGCCAGTCCTTGTATGTCACAACCATCTTCTGAATGATCTTCTTAATATTCTTGTTTGCAGCTTCAACAGCCCCATTCATCTTCGGTCTATAAGGAGAGGAATTATGGTGTTGAATCTTGAAATCTTCACAAAGATCTTTCATCATCTTATTATTCAAGTTCAAACCATTATCAGTAATGATTCTATTCGGAACACCATATCTGCAGATGAGATTGTTCTTGATAAACCGAACCACAACTTGTCTGGTCACATTAACATACGATGTCGCTTCAACCCACTTGGTGAAGTAGTCAATTGCCATAAGAATAAAACGATATCCATTCGAAGCCTTGGGTTCAATCATGCCAATCATATCAATTCCCCACATGGAGAAAGGCCAAGAGGAAGAAATCACATTAAGATAAGCTGGTGGTACATGAATCTTATCAGCATACACCTGACACTTATGGCACTTTTTCACATATTTGAAACAATCAGATTCCATTGTCAGCCAATAGTAACCTGCTCTCAACATCTTTTTAGCCATTGCATGCCCATTGGCATGAGTGCCAAAAGATCCTTCATGAATTTCTTTCATCAACATGTCTGCTTCGTGTCTATCCACGCATCTGAGCAAGACCATGTCAAAATTTCTCTTATAAAGCACATTTCCATTCAGGAAGAAATTGCCTGCCAATCTCCTCAAAGTTCTCTTATCTTTATCAGATGCCCTAAACGGGTATTCATGACTCTGGAGAAAACATTTAATATCGTGATAGCAAGGCTTGTCATCATGGACTTCCTCAACCGCAAACACATGAGCTGGTCTTTCCAGTCGATTCACACTGATCATGGGAACATCATTCCACTGGTGCACTTTTATCATGGAAGGTATGGTTGCTAAAGCATCAGCCATCTGATTCTCATCACGAGGAATATAATGAAACTCAACTTTGGTGAAGAAAGTTGATATCTTCCTGGCATAATCTCTATAGGGGATCAAGTGGGGTTGATGAGCTACCCACGTGCCCTGAATCTGATTAATCACCAAGGCAGAATCTCCATACACATCGAGATGTTTAATTCTCAAATCAATAGCTTCTTCAAGTCCCATAATGCAGGCTTCATACTCAGCTTCATTGTTGGTACAAGGAAAAGTCAATCTTGCGGCAAAAAGAATATGTGAACCATGGGGAGTAATGATCATTGCCCCAATTCCTCTTCCACGTGCATTCACGGCACCATCAAAAACTAAACCCCATCGAGATCCAGGCTCCGGCCCTTCCTCAATCAAAGGTTCATCATTATCTTTCACTTTCAAAAACATCACATCTTCATATGGAAAATCAAACTTGACAGGTTGGTAATCATCAATCGGCTGATGTGCCAAATAGTCAGCCAAGATACTAATTTTTATAGCTTTTTGAGTTCGGTACTCGATATCATATTCTGACAATAACATTTTCCAACGAGCAATCCTCCCAGTCAAAGCAGGCTTTTCAAAGATATACTTGATTGGATCCATTTTAGAGATCAACCAAGTCGTATGATTCAACATATACCGGCGAAGACGCTTTGCAGCCCAAGCTAAGGCACAACAAGTTTTTTCGAGCATAGAGTACCGAGACTCACAATCAGTGAATTTCTTACTCAAGTAGTAGATTGCAGATTCTTTTCTTCCAGTTTCATCTTGCTGACCAAGCACACAACCCATGGAATCTTCCAACACAGTCAAATACATGATCATTGGTCTACCTTCCACCGGAGGAGACAAAATAGGAGGTTCAAGTAGATATTCTTTAATACTTTCAAACGCCTTCTGGCAATCATCTGTCCAGACACAACCTTTATCTTTCCGGAGCAATTTGAAAATCGGACCACACGTGGCAGTCATGTGAGATATAAATCTCGAAATATAGTTCAAACGGCCCAAGAATCCTCTGACTTGCTTTTCGGTTCTTGGAGCAGGCATTTCCTGAATAGCTTTCACTTTATCAGGATCAACTTCAATGCCTCTTTGGCTGACAATGAAACCTAGCAACTTTCCAGAATGTACACCAAATGTGCACTTGTTCGGATTCAGACGAAGCTTATACTTCCTCAACCTCTGAAACAACTTTAGCAAATGTTCTACATGATCCTCTTCAGTCCTTGACTTGGCGATCATATCATCAACATATACTTCGATTTCTTTATGCATCATATCATGGAAAAGTGTAGTCATAGCTCTTTGGTACGTCGCACCAGCATTCTTCAATCCAAAGGGCATCACTCTGTAGCAGAATGTTCCCCATGGTGTAATAAATGTGGTCTTTTCCATGTCCTCAGGTGCCATTTTTATTTGATTATAACCGGAAAATCCGTTCATAAAAGAGAACACGTCAAACTTAGCTGTATTATCTACCAACATATCAATGTGTGGCAATGGAAAATCATCTTTAGGACTGGCTTTGTTCAAATCTCTGTAATCTACGCACATTCGGACTTTCCGTCTTTCTTCTGAACTGGAACAATATTGGCCACCCATTCAGGATAAGTTGATGTCACAAGGAAACCTGCATCAATCTGCTTTTGAACCTCCTCTTTGATTTTTACTGCCATGTCTGGATGAGTTCTTCTGAGCTTCTGCTTCACAGGTGGACATTCAGGCTTCAACGGCAATCTATGCTCCACAATATTAGTATCTAGACCTGGCATGTCTTGATAAGACCAAGCAAATACATCAACATATTCTCTGAGAAGCTCTATAATCCTCTTCTTAACATCAGGATCCAGCAATGCTCCAACTTTGACTTCTTTCTTTTCATCTTCAGAACCCAAGTTGACCATCTCTATAGACTCTCCATGAGGCTGAATAATCTTCTCCTCGTGCTCAAGCAACCGAGAAATTTCATCTGGAATCTCTTCATTATCCTCTTCCTCAGCTTCAAACACAGGTAATTCAAAGTTGGGAGAGAGCATAGGATCATTATTTTCAATGGGTTTATCGGTCAATCTGCACAATGATTTTATTTTTATTTTAAAACATGAGCAAAAGTGCAAACAATATGCAGATAAACAATTATTATATTTTTGGGTTTTTTTATGTTACCATTTTTCAGAATAAAGCAAAAATGAAAAAACACATATGGAAATAACTAAATAACACTTTATTGATGATGATAAAATTTGAAACAAAGCCCAACAAGCATCACTTTTACCTTTGGCAGAGTGAAAGGATTTTTAAAAGAAAATAAAAACAAATTACTTTGAAGAATGAACGATAAAAGGAACATCAACAGCGATCCAGTTCTGGCAAATCTTTCCATGTGTAACGAAATCAAGTATTTCTTCGTCTTCATCATCATCATCAATGATGGCAGCAGCGGAATGGTCGTTGATAAATCCAGCACTTCTGAAACCTTCTTGAATAGTCTTTGGGTCTTTGATAACTGCACCTGGTGCAAAGCCGATACCAAAACCTTCCTTGTTGTCTACAGCATCAATAATTCGCCCCCAACCATCAGACTGACCAGCTTCAATCACTCGCAAACCATCTTTGAAAGAGGACATGGGCATGGCATTCTTCTTAACAACACTATTCACAACAGAAAGAGCTTGAAACGACGTTCCCACCTCTTCCTCGGCATCAATATAAGAGAAAGAAGACAAATTATTCACAAGCATCGCCCTCTCACCTTCAATGGTCACCAATTTACCTTCTCTCACAAACTTCAACTTCTGATGAAGAGTGGATGTTACAGCTCCAGCCTCGTGGATCCATGGTCTTCCGAGGAGACAACTATATGCGAGACGTATATCCATTACTTTAAAAGTAATCTTGAATATAAACGGTCCAATAAGAATAGGAAGATCCACCTCTCCAATTACTGTCTTCTTCGACCCATCAAACGCCTTCACTATAATCCCACTGTGCCTCATGGGAGCACCTTGAAACGCAAGCTTTGACAATGTCGACTTAGGCATAACATTCAGAGACGAGCCGGTATCAACTAGCACCTTGGATAAAGCATCTTCTTGACAATTCACCGAGATGTGCAGAGCCAAGTTATGATTTCTTCCTTCTTCAGGCAAATCCTCATCACAGAAGCTTAAATTGTTGCATGACGTGATATTTGCTACAATACTATCAAATTGATCAACCGTCACATCATAGTCAACATAGGCTTGATCCAGAATCTTCTGCAATGACTGCCTATGAGCCTCAGAACTCATCAAAAGAGACAACACTGATATCTTTGAGGGAGTCTGCAACAACTGCTCAGAAATATTATACTCACTCTTCTTTATCAACTTTAGCACCTCATCATCACTATTACCAGATTGGCTCGATTGGACAACAACATCCATAATCTGCTTGCTCGCACTGGTATCCTCAACTCTCTTCGGATGATCTGAAGCATACACTCTACCACTTCGGGTAACCTTCGTCACATCAGCAATGCTAACTACAGACTTTAGAGTAGGAAGAGGAACTTCCCTACCATTCTCTATCATCGTAGCATTATACCGGTATGGAACAGCTTTATCAGACTCATATGGCCTTGGACCAGGTACGTTAATCACCAATGGAGTAACAGCAGTCTTGCGACTATCAAAAGAAAACACCACCCTTTCAGGAGCAGCACTCTCAGGAAGATTGAACTGAGGCATAATGGCATTCACTTCATTCTCATATTCATCTCTCTTTGTTGTTACTTCGATCAGCTTATCATCCATCATTTTCTGAATATCCCTCTTCACAATCACGCAACCACGAGGATTCACCGAGCAAATACAACAACCAGCATATTCATGATCAATATCGTGATATTCACTCAAGAAGGCATGCATTTCCACCAAAGATCTTCAGATATGACGAACTTCATAGATCTTGAACAGACCAAGACAACCAGCAACCATATTCACAGACGCATTACCATGCTTCGGCAACGGATTCTTCTGCACATTTGGGTTAACATCATTAAAATACAGAACATTGTTCCTCATCAATTCTGTACTTCAAACTTCAATGGATAACAGTTCTCAACATCATGCCCCGGGGCACCTTGATGGAAAGCACATCGAGCTTCTGGCTTATACCACCATGGAATAGTCTCTGGAACTGGAGGTGGAGGACGAGTTTGCACAAGATTCTTTGCAATCAAAGATGGAAGCAAGTCCGCATACGGCACAGGAATAGGATCAAAACTTGGCTTAACCCGAGCTTGTTGATTACCACCTTGTTGCACAGAAGGTTGCTGATAACGGGGTTGGAACTTTGGAACCGCTGGCACCGTTGTAGCCACGTTAATCATCGGTGTTACAGAAGCCACATGCTACGAATGATGATTCCCACGACTATGAGGTCTTCTATAACTTTCACGGGATATTGCATTAGTCTCATTTTCTTTCTTTTTCCCAAAGTTGAACCTTCTAGAGCTTGAACGATTACTGTTATCTTGAGTCAACCGTCCCTCACGGACACCTTCTTCTAAACGCATACCCATGCTCACCATTTCAGTGAAGTCAGAAGGAGCGCTTGCGATCATCCTCTCATACTAAAAAGAACCCAACGTCTTCAAGAAGATCTTCGTCATTTCTTTTTCTTCCAGCGGAGGAACAATCTGGGCTGCCAGCTCTCTCCATCTCTGCGCATATTCTTTAAAAGTCTCTTTGTCCTTCTGGGACATAGCACAAAGTTGATCTCTATCAGGAGCCATATCAACGTTGTACTTGTACTGCTTCACAAAAGCTTCTCCCAAATCGTTGAAGGTCTTGATTTGGCTATTATCCAGACTCATATACCACCTCATTGGTGCACCGGTCAAACTATCCTGGAAATAGTGAATCAACAGCTTATCATTATCAGTCTGAGCAGACATCTTCCTTTCATACATCGTCAGATGGCTCAATATACAAGTGTTTCCTTTGTACTTCTCAAACTCAGGCAGCTTGAATTTGTAAGGAACTTTAACATTAGGGACCAGACAAAGGTCATAAGCATCTTTTCCGAACAAATCCTTATGCTTCAAAGCTCTCATCTCCCTCTGGATCTCAACAAAGCGTCCTTGGAAGTCATCAAGTCTTTCAGCAACTCCAGCGCCTTCACTAGACTCAGCATGGTAAATCATTTCATCATGATGCGGAATATTGCACACCTCAGACGGTACAGTAGTCACAATTGGAGGAAGAGTAGTCCATACTGGTGGTGGGATAACATTAAATGCAGCAGTCTCCTGATGATTAGGAGGGCGATATCCAGCAGGAAAAAAGTCAACAGGCATGCCCCAGGGCGTGCTAGCAAGTATACGATGGCGAGGAGAAATAACAGTCTCAACAGGAATGGATGCAGTAACAACCTCTGAGATGACAGTATTCTGAACAGGAGGACTAGGAGGTGGCTGATTCTGAGCAACCATCAAATTTTCCATCATAGCAGTCACTCTTTCCAAGCTTTCCCTCAGATAAGTAACCTCTTCGCGCAGCTCACGATTCTCTTGTTGCAAAGTATCCATCACTCTTCTCCGATTAGCTCGAGTATCGAAGCGATGAGTCAGCTTGACAGGAACACTGAATGAAGACCAAGAAACAACAATAAGATCCCTGGAGAACACTCAAAAAGCAAGACAAATGCGAATATGATGCATGCTATGTATATGCAAATGCAAAGATTTCAAAGGATTATAAGTTAACTTGCAATATTCATAAAGAAACATTTTTGAAATACTTAAAAACTCATTCTCATTAATATCAAAGTGAGGATTACAAATGAAGTACAAACATCAATAATCCTAATGCATAAGAGGAAAAGTAAACTAAGCCTATGGAATCATATCCGAAGAAGTCCCGAATCCTGGCTGATACTTCATACGAATCCTCTTGATCTCATTCTTGTACCGCTCTTCCATATCCTCCTTATCCTTCACCAACTTGTCGACAATGGCCTTCCAGGCACCGAAAGTAGGAGGAATAGTAGATGGAGTACTAGAGGAAAATAAATCCTCTCTAGGCCTCTTCGTGATGCGCCGCTCAAGTAGCTCGATAAGATCATCCTTCTCCTTAAGTTGCTCCTGCATAGTAGTCCTCTCAAGTAGCCATTCTTCTTTCTCTTTCTTCATCTTCTCTAACTCTTCTTGAAGAACCAACTTCTCATCAACAGGAGGTAGAAAAGCAGACAAAGGCAATATGGGAAACATAGGCTCCTCAGGTGGATAAGGCACCTTGAGCTTGGAAGCTCTAGATCGAACCCACTGAATATAACAATCGGAAGGAGGAAGGTGTTGTCTACCCAGTTGACCTTTCTCTTTCCTATGAATAGCATGCCAAGAATGAGCAATCCTTTTCTTCATCTCTACATGATCAGCACCATTAAGAAAGAAGAAACGGGATAAGGCAAGATTGTTTGGAACATCCTTCAAACAATAACCGAACTGTCGTCTAGCCAAAATGGGGTTGTAGCTAATTCCCCCACGTGTACCAAGAAGAGGTACATTAGGAAATTCTCCACAACTATCAATAAGAACTCCAATGTCATAATGAGAACTATACCATGTCATGTCCTTATGAGAAAGCGACATCAACCTCTGAGACCATCTTCGATTCTCTCTATTGTCCTTGAAAACATCCGACTTCGGTAGGTGCGAAATAAACCACCTATAAAGAAGAGGCTCACAACATACAATCTCTCCGTCACCTTTGGAGGTCCTATAGTGAAAAACATGATACATATCTCCAAGCAAAGTAGGAATCGGGTTCTTCTTCAAGAAAATTTGAATAGCATTCTCATCCACAATACCATCCATGTTCGGAAACAAAACAATCCCGTAGATAAGCAAAGTAAGAATTGCCTCAAATGCATCCTTATGACCCAAAGTAAGTGAAGTAGAAGCCTTTCCCATCAAGAACTTAGCATTAATACCACGAACACTTCCTTTCGGAAGAAACTTCCCATTAAGATCGGATTCCTTAAGAAAAAGTGCTTTGGCGATAACCTTGATAGTAAGCTCCTTCTCTAAACCAATGAAAAGAAACTCCTTGTCCAGAACGGGCAAACCTAACCAATGAGAATATTCCTCCAAAGTCGACACAAGCTGATAATCCGGAAAGGTGAAACAATGGTGCAACGGGTCATAAAACTGAGCCAAAGTAGGGAGAATCCCCTCAGGTACATCGATATCCAACATATACAAAAGCTTCCCATGACATCTTCGGAACTCTTGGGTATCAACAACCAAAGCTCCTAGCTTTCTCAACTCTACAACATTAGGATTCTTGAAAGTGTACTTCTTTGTGTTCCTCCTTTCAAAAGTCAAAGCCATGGACATCTGAAATTTTGCAAAAGTTCCTTATAAATCCTTTGAAATCTTACGAACAATGCTCATGAATGTTATGATGGCATGTATGCAACAAACACAAACAAGATCACACAAGGCACACAGGCTTAGGTTCCGAGTCACGAGCATGAAGTCAAGGTAACAGAACACCAACCCAAACAGGTAAGTACTAAGGTTTTTTCTTCATTGTACCTACAAGAAACCAAAAGGGTGCTAACAGAGGTGCCCGGAGTTAACAGCCATATTTAGAATATCATCGGTACGTTGGATTACTCCCCAACCGATAACATTCTTAAAATAGACCTCATCCGAGTGTAGTATCGCGTGACAACCGCCTTAGATTTACACCCAGACAGTTTCCGCACTACGTTCCTAAATTGGCTTAGATGGGTTAAGGGTTCTAAGGTCCTCAGTATGATCAGCTCAAGGTCGGAAAATAATGCCGCGTAAGATTACTCGTCATGACATTGATAGTCCAAGAGAGCCTAACCGAGTGGAGATTATCAAATTGATATTGCTTTGGACTACTCCATCACATATCGCTTCGAATATCGCCGTCCTATCATAAGTTTCAACTCAGATCCGGGTTAGAATCTATCTCACACAGAGGATCACGAAAAACCAAAACGGAACAAACAAATAACAAACAATTCAAACCAAAGCAATAAATAAAATCAAAGTAGGCTAAATCCGCTTAGAGATTACTCCCCAGCAGAGTCGCCACTTTTCTGTAGCGGTAAAATCGTGAGTGTAAGCTATTGATTAACTTAACTCGATTAACACAGAGTCGCCACCGCGCTTTTCTTTATTTCCGAAAGGAAAAAGGTAAAAGAACGAATAAAAACCTAGGATTCTAAAAGCAAAGGATAAAAGAAATAAACAGAGATTGGGTAAGGGGATTGGTTATGAACCGGGAAGGTTTTAGGCACCCGACTCATCCGTGGTACTCCACGGGAGCCCTTTGAAATACTTATTGCTTTTTGGTATGAAATTGGTTTGTTTGAAAAGAGGGAAGAGATGAGAAGAAGAATATTTTTTAATGATTTTGTGTTTGATAAGGTTTTAAAGCCTTATGCCTACGTACCCACAAAGTGCAATGCGAGATCAAAACCTCGTAGTTCGTGGTACAAAGTTTGAAAAGAATAAGTGGGTTGAATTGATTTTAAGATGTAGAGATAAGTCGTCATCCCTTAGCGAATAATTCCGCTAGAAGGGATGAATCATATCTAAACATGTGAGAAAAGAAAAGGTGCACAAAGCACAAAAACAGTTGAGTGGGTTTGCGTTTTTTAAAGTATATGAGAAAATGGCTTTGATATATTTACATGGATTAATATTTGATTAAGAAAATAAAAGGAAAAGATTAAAAATTGCTTGACCTAAGTCAAGGTTTGTTTATGAAAGTGTTTGGAGTTTAGAAAACAAGAAGGTTTTTGAAATAGGGAGAAGTTTTGAAAATTAAAGAATGGGGAGGAGATGAAGAGACTAGTCCTAATGCTTGAATTAAAAGCTAAGGAAAGAATTTACCAAAACCAATATGCACAAATCTTCAAAGTTCGGACTTCCATCTTCAAAAGTTAATGACATAATTTGAAGTCGAGGTTTCTAATCCATTCCAACTTGAGCAAAGGGAGATTCTAGAAGTTTCAGTCCATTCTCCAAAAGCAAAGGGATAGTAACCATAGTCCACGATTATAAGTCACAAGTTTTTCTTTAAGAGTTTAAGCCTTTATTAAGTGTTTTGATATCCAAATGGACAAAATAAAAACAAGCACAATATGAATATAAACAAGCACAATATGAATATAAACAATGATATATGATGTTATATGGTAAAGAATAATAAAGAGATAAGGGAGCAAGAGATTTAAAATAAAAGGATAGGGTGCAAGAGATTAAATTTAAACAATTATATTCACATTATTATATTATTTACAATATAAGGTGGTATGATGAACTTAATCAAGCACAACCACAACAATGAATAATAAAATTGAGGCAACCGGATCCAAGTGGATCTTAATTCGAATCGGGACAACTTTAGGTCTATGTTAAGCAATCGCCGAGTAATTTACGAAGTAATTACCCTACAAATGAGGCCGGCCACCACTAATTAAAGTGGAAAATATTCGTGTTAATACATGTTAGAGAAACGATATAATGGATCGTTCTCCGAAAACATGCCACACTAAAAGAAAAAGGAAGGTCTAATCTTAATCGAGATTATCGTTGAATTTCATCGAAAAGAAACCTATCACGATCTCAAAGTATGAAGAATGATCCAAATGATCATTCGTCCATAGATTTGAAATAATGAAGATTAAGCTAATCGGAAATCAACAATCCCGAATCGGAAGATTGTCATCGACCACAATTAAAAAGAAATGAAAAATAATGGATCTAAAAGTAGATCCATAAAAGGATCAAAAAATATTTTTAAACTTTTTTCTAAAATTCTCTTCTAATATCCCTTTTTTTTTAAATCTCTTTTTAGAATATATTTTTAAGATTTCTCTTAAGAATATATTCTAAAAATATATCTCCAATATTGAAATACTTCTAAAATCTTTTTTTTTTAACAAAATCATTTAAAACATTTAAAACAAAATAAAGAAAAGAAGAAACAAAACAAAAAAAAGAATAGAAATAAGAGGGGGAAGGAGATTTGCGGGTCAGGGTGAGGAAAAAAGATGGATCCAAAAGATGATCCAAGCCCACACTAAATCATTTTATATAAGATAAATTAATATTTTATAAAAAAGAAGAGGAAAAAACAAGTGAGGTATTCTTCTTCTTCTTCGAACAAGCGAACAGGGCATAAACAAAAGGATAATCACGGCAGAAGCAAAAGCAGAAGCGGGGGCCATGCCTCACCTTCAAAACGAAACGACACACCTCTCTTCCTTCTCTCACTATTTCTCTCCTTTCTTCTTCAATCACGCGCGAGCTCTCAATCAAACCGCAAGCTCCTTCTCCATTAAATCGCAAGCTCTCTCTCTCTCTCTCTCTTCTCTCAATTCGGTTTCGGTTTAGGGATTTTTGAGAAATGGATTTGAGAATTCGAAGAATTTGGAGGTTGATTGAGGATTTTAAAGAAATGATTTAGGGATTTTGGGAGGTTGAAGATGGAACTCGGAATTTGGGGATTTTATTTGTGTTTCAATTTGGCAGAGTTTTTGTATGCTTTGTAAGCTTGAATCTGAAATGAGAAGAAACTCTTTAAATAGGAGAATGGCGAAGAGGGATGATTGTCGTTTCATTTGAGATGAGGTTGCGTTTCGAAGATCATGAAGAACACGTGAGCTTTTGCGTTTTGTTTCTTGGTTAATTGCGTTTTGTGTTGTAATGAATTTCAGGTGATTTCGCGTGACGTTTGCTTTGGGTGCGTGCGGTCCTCGTGCGTTTTGAAGCTGGCTTCGCGGGGTGCGGCTTGGAGTTTTTGGTTGGGACAGCTTGAAGTATCAGGCGCTGATACTTACGGTTTTGTAGCTGGAGGCTTCTTATGCGGCGTGTGAAGATTGCTGCGGATGAAGCTGTGTCTGGTTGCGTGGAATTGTTGCTGTGTTCACGTGCGGGAGTGGCAAGGCATTAAGGCTTTCGCTTTGCTGCTTACGGTTGGGGCTTGATGACTTGTATTGTTTTTGCTTTTTGCTTGGCTTTTGATGTGTGAATCAGGTTTGAAGGGCGTGGCTGGGACTTTTGGCTGGCTTCGGCTGGAGTTTTCACGCGCAGGATGCGTGATGGGTTTTTGCCTTGGCTAGTTGTTGGTTTGGAAAGCTGAAGTGAGAAGCTGCTGGTGAAGCGTATTGGCTTGCGCAGGTGTTTTGGCGGCTTCAACTTGTGTGGGCCAGGGCTGATGCACATGAGGCTTGAAGCATTGGCAAATTTGTTGTATGGGGCTTAGTAAGTGATGTGAAGGCTGAGAGTTTGGCTTTTTTGTGAATGTATTTTATTTGGTAACAAAAATAAATAATAGAAAGGGTTAAAAAAATGTATAATAGACTTGAGGGATTATATTTTTATTTAATATATTGGTAAATGAGCTTAACAAAATGTATATGAGTTTTTAAAAACAAAAATCTTATGATTCTAGTTAAAAGAATATCATGGTGAATAAAAGAAAAATTATATGATGATAAAAAAACTTAGAAAAAAATAAAAAATGGATATTGAATAAAGTTTGTATGAATTAGGAAGATGGTGATTTGGGATAGTCGAACAAAAAATGAAATAAATGGATTATGGATCGAATATAAAAATGGATAGAAATGGATAATCGGAAAGAAAATTGGATAATGAATGGAATTTGGTTTTCAAGCCCACAACAAAATCTCGATTATTTCAACAAGCCTCTGAACACAGCCCAAATACCTTGCAACCTGCCAACTGAAAACTGTCTGATTATTATCTGATAAACTGAATTCATACTGAGGAAAATAAATCCTCAGATGAATCGCTGATGAACTAATGAACCGATGAACGGATAAACACTGAAGATTCAAACCGTAACACACTACCTGATAACTGATGAATAAACCAAACTTTGCACAGAAAACAACTGTCACACAACCCAACTTGTACTTTGAAAACGCATTGCCTGATGAATGAATTACTGGCACACACAACTGGCATTCAACACAATCTTTTAATAGTTTGACCAGATTAGGTCAAGTATCCACTTGAAATCGAATCGTGACTGAACAAACGCATCTGAATCAAATTCACTGCCCTGTCTTTGCAAACCTGCAACACAGAGAAGAAGAAGAACACTACAACATATTTTTTGTATTTTGGTTAGAAGTCAGTAAATATAAACAAATATAAAACAGTAAAAATAATGGTGATCCCCTGCGAAGCATAGACCCTATCTGAGAAGAAAACTCGAAAGCCAGTGCGATCTTGTTTGTATGCGAAATGGAAATGATATGCGAAACAGTCTTTGGGCAAAAATTAGGGTGTTACACAGCCAAAAGTAATTCTGGCAGCGAAGGGTAAGTGAACACCTTCGGGAGTGATAAGTACGGCACCAACTCCACGACCATTGATATTGACGGCCCCATCAAACATCAACTTCCATTTGGATTCAGGGTCTGGCCCCTCCTCTGGAAGTGGTTCCTCATAATTGTTTGCTTTGAGGTACATGATGTCCTCATCAGGGAAATCAAACTTCATTGGCTGATAATCATCTTCAAGAGGTTGTTGTGCAAGGTAATCCGACAATACACTTCCCTTGATGGATTTCTGAGAAGTATATTGGATCTCATATTCAGTTAAAATCATCTGCCATCTAGCAACCCTTCCGGTCCACGCTGGTTTCTCAAAGATGTACTTGATAGGATCCATTTTGGAAATTAGCAGTGTGGTATGAGTCAACATGTAATGCCTCAGTCGGCGAGCAGCCCATACCAAAGCGCAGCAAGTTTTCTCGAGCAGTGAGTAACGGGATTCACAGTCGGTAAACTTTTTGCTAAGGTAATAAATAGCGTACTCTTTTCGACCAGACTCGTCATGTTGGCCTAGAGCACACCCCATTGACCCTTCTAGCACGGTCAAGTACATGATTAAACGTCTTCCTTCCACTGGAGGCGTTAGAATTGGAGGCTCCTGCAAATATTCTTTTATTTTGTCGAAAGCTCTTTGGCAGTCTTCGTTCCACCTGACCGTTTGCTCTTATCTTAGCAGTTTGAATATTGGTTCGCACGTGGCAGTTAGATGAGATATGAACCGAGAAATGTAGTTCAACCTCCCTAAAACCCCGCGTACTTCTTTTTCTGTTCTCGGTGCAGGCATATCTTGAATAGCTTTTACTTTAGCAGGATCTACCTCAATTCCTTTTTGACTAACAATGAAACCCAGCAGTTTCCCGGAACGCACTCCGAAAGTGTACTTGTTCGGATTCAACCTCAGCTTGTACTTGATCAGTCTATCAAACAGCTTCTTCAGGTTGACCAGATGCTCTTCTTCGTCTCGGGACTTAGCAATCATATCGTCCACATAACACTCAATCTCCTTGTGTATCATGTCATGGAACAATGTGACCATCGCCCATTGATAAGTTGCCCCGACGTTCTTCAAACCAAAGGGCATGACCTTATAGCAGAATGTACCCCACGGGGTAATAAACATTGTATTCTCCATGTCTTCCGGCGCCATTTTAATCTAGTTATATCCGGAGAAGACATCTATGAAGGAAAATACCGAGAATTGAGTAGTATTGTCCACCAACACATCAATGTGTGGCAACGGAAAGTCATCTTTTGGGCTTGCTCTATTCAAATCCCGGTAGTCAATGCACATCCGGACCTTGCCGTCCTTCTTCGGTACAGGTACAATGTTAGCTACCCAAGGTGGGTAACTAGTCACGGCAAGGAAACCGGCATCCCATTGCTTCTGAACCTCCTCTTTGATCTTCATCGCCATGTCAGGACGAGTTCTTCTCAATTTCTATTTCACAGGAGGACAGTCCTCTCTCAGAGGTAGCTTATGCACAACGATGTCGGTATCTAACCCTGGCATATCTTGATATGACCAAGCAAAGATATCCACATACTCTTTCAGCATACTGATCAACTCTTTCTTGACGTCGGCCTGCAGACTGGCCCCAATTTTGATCTCTTTCTTCACATCTTCACTGCCAATGTTGATGATCTCAATTTCTTCTTGATGAGGCTGAATAACCCGTTCCTCTTGTTTCAAAAATCTAACCAATTCTTCAGGGAGGTCACAGTCTTCCTCAAAACCCTTCATCAGCTTGGTAGACCGGATTGTCAAAGTCATGCATAGTCATAGCAGGAACGTTATCAATGGAATCCGGATGATCAACACTGCACAGATGATGTGCTTATTCAGAATCTGCTTATTTTGAAAAAGAGACGCTAACACAAAAGCAAAAAGGAAAACACATCGCCATTTTTATATTTTTTGTGAAAAAGTTTAAAAACAAAGACAGGGAACACAGTTTGTCTGAAAATGTCCTTTTATTTCATAGCAAAATAAGATGCAATACAAAACATGGTGGCCTAATACAATGGATCCTAGCATCTTGGGCAGAATGCTGGATTTGACAATGCAGTATGCTAATAAAAGGAAACAAAATAATTACTCTGAGAGCCAGGTGACTTGAACAATGTCTTTAGCAGACCAATTTGTTAGCTCCTCGTCGGGCGCACACGGGTGGATCCAGTTGTCCCAGTCACCATCACTGTCCCCATCTTGGCTTGCTGTACAAATCTGGTTGCGGTCAAGCAACCCAGCACTTGTAAATGTGATGGCTTTACCATTTGGAGTAGATCCACCAGGCTGATACCCTAAACCAAACTTATCATCTTTCTTTTCTAGCTCCAACAGCTTGCCCCAGCCTTGGGCACTGCCTGATTGAACAACCTCTTTTGCTTCTTTGTAGGAATGGATGGATGTGCCTTCTTTCTCACTGCTCTTCTCCACAGGAGCCAAGATGCTGACGTTGACTGCTTCGAAGGCTTGACATAAAGTTTCATGGATCTCTCCATCCATCTCTACATACTTGAACGTTGACAAGTGGCTTACGAAGATGTCCTCCTCTCCGCAGACTGTGATTACCTGGTCGTCAACCACATATTTGAGCTTCTGATGCAGGGTTGAAGTAACAGCTCCAGCAGCATGTATCCATGGCCGTCCCAACAGGCAGTTGTACGCATGATGGATGTCCATGACGTAGAAAACACTTTTGAAGACTTGAGAACCTATCTTGACGGGAAACTAAACCTCTCCAAAAACTGATCTTCTCGAACCATCAAAAGCTTTGACAATCAGATCACTTGGTCTCAGGACTATCCCATCAACATTGAGCTTCATTAGTGCCTTCTTCGGAAGCACATTCAGGGAAGAGCCCATGTCTACAAGAACATGTGACAACACAACACCCTTGCACTCCATAGTGATATGTAGTGCTTTGTTGTGGTTTCTTCCCTCTGACGTGAGGTCTCTGTCTGTAAAGCCTAGGCCATGGCTTGCATTAACACTTCCTACAACAGCTTCAAGTTGGTTGACAGTGATTTCCTGAGGAACATAGGCCATTTGCAACACTTTCAGTAAGGCCTCTCTGTGTGCGGGAGAACACATCAGCAGTGATAAGCTGGATATCTTGGAAGGTGTCTGGTTCAGCTGATCAACTACCTTATAGTCACTCTTTTTGATGATACGCATGAATTCCTCAACCTCTTTTTCAAATGTACCCTGCCCAGCAACAGGAGTAGTTGATTCATCGGACACAACTTGCTTTCCTTTGGCTTTGGATGAAGCTTCAGCCTCAGGATCCCCTCTCAGCACAGGGGGAGCAAATAAACGACCACTTCTTGTGAAACCTCCAACTCCTCCGACATTCTCCACAGTCGGGTCAGCAGCAACAGACTTGCTCTCAATCTTCTGTCCAGCTATGTATACATCTAAGCCATAATGCCAAGGAATGGCTTTATCGTCTGTGTATGGAACAGACCACGGCACGGTGATGGTCACGGGACTAATCTCAGGAGCATAGATTGTTACAGGCTCTCTTGTGACAGACATGTCAGCTTCATCATAGAAAATAGTAATTGTTGACACATCATTAGCTTCTTCATCACCAACTTTGTTAAACTGCAAGGATCCATCATCAATCAAACCCTGCAAACCTATCTTCAGCTTCTCACATCCATTCTCAGTATTTGAACATTCTTCACAATCAGCACTGCAACCAGGAAACAATTGACCATTCAGCAGTCTCTCTGTCACTACCCTTAAAGGATTCTTCACTTCTTCAATACTCAGCAAAAGACTCAACTTGTCACCACCCTCAATAGCATTGATTCTTGCCCCTTCGTGATTCGGGATAGGGTTCAAAGTAACATTCGGCGGCGGTGCAAAGTTGATTGCTTTAGAGTCTATAAGATCTTGAACCTTGTGATGGAGAGCCCTGCACTTCTCAGTCGAGTGCCCGGGTGCCCCAGAGTGGAAAGCGCACCGTGCATTAACATCATAACCAACTGGAAGCTCTCCAGGAGGTGGTGGTGCCAAAGTTCTCGGTTGAATCAGGTTCAAATCCAGCAGTCTTGGAAGCAAAGCAACATAAGTCATAGGGATGGCCTCAATCACCCTATTAGCCGGGCAAGTTTGCCTTGGCTGATACGGTCTCTGTTGATAATTGGTATGGGGAGGTTGTTGATGTTGTTGTTGTTGATGTTTTGGAGGAGGTTGCATTTGTTGCACAGGAAAAGAAGGAATTGTGACTGCTCCCACATGCTCATACGGTCTTCTATAACCACGGCCCCGGCCTCGGCAAAATACAACATTTGTCTCACCTTCTCTTCTCCTAGGAGGTCCACTGAAAGCTTTCCTCGCTCCATTTGAGTTGCTAGCACTTGGATCTTGGATCTTTCCCATCTTCAACAAGATCTCAACCCTCTCTCCAGCAATAACAATGTCATTAAATTTGGTGGCAGAACAGGACACCAGTCTTTCAAGAAATACACCCTGCAAAGTCCCCAAAAACATGTCAGCCATTTCGTTCTCAAGCAGCGGTGGTTACACTCTGGCAGCGAGCTGGCGCCACCTCTGAGCATATTCTTTGAAACCTTCCTTAGCAGTCTGAGCCATGTGCTGCAATTGCGTGCGATTTGGAGCCATGTCCAAGTTATATTGATATTGTCTCACGAAGGCTTCTGCTAGATCTTTCCAACTCTTGATATTGACTCTGCTAAGCTTCAAATACCATTCCAGAGAAGCTCCAACCAAGCTGTCTTGGAAATAGTACATCCAGAGTTTTTCATCATCAGTATGAGCAGCGATCCTTCCTACGAAGGACTGAAGATGGGTCTTCGGGCATGCAGTGCCATTATATTTCTCAAAGGTTGGTACTTTGAACTTGTATGGGATCCTTACCCCAGGTACCAAGCCCAAATCTGTTATGTCAAATCCCAAAGAGCTCTGGGAATGAATAGCTCTGATTTGTTCTGCCATTTCTTCAAACCTTTTGTTTATCTCAGCTCCTTGACCTTCAGCTTCGTCAAGCAGAGTGAACTGTCCGTCCTGATTATCCATTTGAAATATTATTCAACCTATCATTGATTATTGTCACCCCTGGCTGTGTTACAGGAGCTTCAACCTGACGTGCGCTCGCACCGTTACGATTATCAGCAGCAGCAGTGTTGTTCCTGGGTTGACCATTTTCTATCATCTCCCACAGACGCTCTTGGTTCTGACCCATGCCTTCCATCAGAGTCATAAAGTTATCCATCCTTAGCCTCAGGTCAGCTAAGTCCGCTTGCATCTGGTCCATGACTCGCTCTCTATTAATCTTCGTTGGAGATCTGTTTGCAACTGGTTGTTCCCGAACTTTCCGGGGAGCCATAGTGCCTGAAACACAAAACATGTTAGCAACTGAGATACCACCTGCAAAACAAACAAACAGGTTATATGCAATGTGTCGCTCCCACCAAATGACACCTGGTCAAATAGGATACAGACGCGAACAATCGGCGAAAGAGAATAAATGAATAGGGTGAACTGAAAAGAGTCGCCAGCTAGGCATTTTTATCCCGAAGGAAAGGTAATGCTGCATAAACCTAGCAAGATATGGATAAGACGGTTGCGAACCAGAGAAACTAAGAAAGGGGGTTGGTTACAACCTGGGAAGGTATTAGCACCTAGATTGTCCGTTGTACCCGACGGGATCCATGCTTGAAAGTTTATGTTTTAAAGGGGTAGTGTCAGTGCTATTTTGTGTGCAAAAGCTGGAAAAGAATGCAACTGTCAGTGTAAAAGAAATGTGAAGTGAATGGAAGGAGTGTAAGTGTAAGAAAAGAATATGAAGCTCAAGATCATGAGGCATAAAGAATGATGCTGGAAGGAGGGGGAATAAACAGAGACTTTTGTTCGATAACTGTTAAGTTATGCCTACGTATCCTCTCGTGCAATGAGGAAGTCAGAACACCGTAGTTCGACTCAAAGAGACTGAAAGATAAACTGACTTGTGAATTGCTTACTTGTCTATGCTCAAGTGTATGACCTGTTTGGCTCAGGTGCAAACTGTCTTGCATTAGACGGAAGAAGCGAGTTCTCGTTTGTGAGTGAATGAGATGAGAAGAGAATCCCGGAGGAGACGATTATTGTTTGTTTTTGATGATTTCAGTCTTTTATTGCTTTTTAAAGTTTGTCATAAGTTAATGAGCTTAGGCCTAAACCAATGGGTTAATAAACTCATCACATCTTCCCTCTGATTAGGGGTAATGAGAATACCTTAAGTATGAAGTAAACACCTCACACTTAATCACCATGATGTAGGATTAAGATCATTAACCTACTTGTAATTATTTATATGTTTTTGGAGTTTTTTAGTTTAGTGTTAAGTAATGAGTTTAAGCCATAATCAAGGATTTAATGGACTCATTACACCATCCTAATAGAAGGATAATAGATGAGAACATTTAAGCTGAGGAAGGCTCCTCAACTTAATCCATGATTAGGGATTAACCTCATGACAAAACAAAGCCTTTATTAAAGTAGATTGTAGTTAATGGTAAGATTAAGAAATGGATTTTATGATTTGTAAAACAAGTTGAGGGGGACTTGTCCATTAACACTAGGGTTAGTCCTTCTTAACCAATTAAGGAAGAATTAGAACCCTAATGCAAGGCCCAAGTTACAAGCTTGGTGTCTTAGTGATTGTTAAGTGGATTGATTAAAGGAATTAAACACATTAAGGGTTTAACACTTAGGATTAAAGTTATGCACTCCATCCTAATAGAAGGATACAGGCATAACCTTAATCACAAAGCCTTAAAACCTTTAAGGTTTAGTCCTTGATTAAGAAATGAGAAGAGGAGACTCAAAGATGACACAAAGGTAAAAATAATGGGGGGACTAATCCAACCCTAATTGTTATCATGCTTGGATGCTCTTAGGGTTTATGAGGCTTGCAAAAGATCTTCAAGAGAAAAGCCACCAAGGAAGAGGAAAAAAAGGAAGGAAGAGAAGCAGAAGAAACAAGTCAACTTACTTCACTTAAGAAGATAAGTTGCTTGAAGAAAGAAAGTGAGAAGGGAACATGAGTGAGAAAGCTCACTCTAATACACATACAAAATGCAGCAATGAATGCATAAGAGAGATGAGAAGAGATTATGAGAAGTGAAGGAAAATTCACTTCTCAAACACTTACCACCTGAAAAGTTAACAACAAAGAATGTGGTGGAATGAAAATAAGATGAGATGCAAGGATGAACACCAAAGTCAGAAGCATATACAAGATGCAAATGATGCTAAGAGATGATACAAATGGATGTCATGAGATGTGGATGATCATACAAGCAATGAAGATGCAAATGAAACATGAAAGTAGGCATGAAAGTTCATAAAACTTGTGAGATGCAATGAAAGCAAAAGCATGGCAAATGGATGATGCAATGATCAAACATGATTCTAATGTGTCCTAAGATGTCTTAGAAGTCATGTGAATGCACAAAATTCCATGGCAAGTTCATGTATGCAAGAATATGAGAGATGAATGCAAATGAAGGCAAAAATTAGGGTTTATACATAACATGCAATACAAAATTCAAAACCAGGAGCAAATGCCATGATAAAAAATTGAAAATAGGATCAAAGGAACCCTAACCTTATATAAGTTCACTGCCCAAAGGGGGAGACCTAAACCTTAACTTAATAGAAGTTATGATTTTCTCAAGTTTGCTAGGGTTTTAAGGCACTTTACATGACAAATGCAAAACAAATTGAAAATGAAAGATAAATTCAAACCAATTTTAGCCTAGAAACTACATGACATGAGGAATGAAATGCAAAAAGAACCATCATCAAACTCTTAAAGGTTAGGCATAATGGATTTTTCTAAGTTAGGGCAAAAATATTGACTTTTAAGAACCCTAAATCCAAAGAAAAATGTCAAAATAGGTCAAGAACCAAAAAGAAATTTGTTTGAAGGGTTTGATAATTTTTCTAAATGTATCAAAATGCAATATGATTTTTTTGGTGATTTTTAGAAACTTAAATGCTATTTAAATTAATTAATTCTCATTAATTAATTAAAATAAACATTTAAATATTTTAAAAATACGAATTTTATGAAAAAAATAAAATAAAAATTATTTTCAGAATGAGAAAAATATTTTAAGTCATGATGCAAAAAATAAAATATTTTAGAAGTGTTTTGCTATTTTTAATAAAATGTAGAAAGAAATGTAATTAAAATGAAATAAAAATATGAATTAATGGAAGTATGCTGATCCAGTGGCCCAGATTCAAATAAAAAGGGGAGGGAATTGACCAGCGCGCGCAAATGGACGGCCCACATTCAAACTACGCTAATTATGTCATTAAGCCCTAATCTGAACCCTAAACATTTTCAGGTGACCGGAACAGTGTTCCGGTCATCTTCTCCGGCTAGCCTCTCAAGCTATCTCACTCAATACGCAACCCAAGCCCTAAAACTCTCCATAAATGATCCTCTCCTCAACCCCAACAAGAATCATCCATCAAAATTCATTTATTCAACATCAAGATCATGAATCGAAGCAAAACGGAAAACATGGCAAAAATTTCAGAAGCTTATGAAATGCTTATTTCTCAACTATTTTCAAAACTAAACACAACATGGCAATCAGGGGAACACATAGATTATCATTCTATAACATAAAATAAGAGTTCTGGAAAAATAAATGCCATGGCTACCTGGAGTTGAGCTTTCGAAACAGGAGCTTTCTGGCCAGTTCTTTGCCTCAAATCCACTCCAATGATTCCCCCCAAGAGCTTGTGATGCTTGGTTGGAGCTTAAATGGCCTCAAAAGGAAGTTGGCAAAAGTTCAGTTCATGAAATGTTGAAATCGTGTTTTTGATTCTGAGTGTTTTAGGGCAAAATGAAGGGTGGGAAATGATCAGTGATGTTTATGAAGTTGAATGGTGGAAAAAGTTTGAAGGTTTGAAGGTTTGATGGTTGAGCTATGAGATTCGATAGCTTTTGCAAATTTTGGGATTTTTGTGTATGTTGTCTTCATGGAGGTTTTTTCTTGTGTTATGTTATGTGTTGGGTTGCTTTTGGTACACATATCATGTTTGGATAGGTCAGAGGGTGGGTGCTGGCCTAGGTTGATTGGTATGGGTAAGTTGCAAAAATGTCACCAACTTGTGTACTTGAGGTATGGGCTGGTTCAGTGGTTGTTTCAAGGCATGGCTCGAGTCAGCTTGCTTCAAGGAGGTCCATGGAAGTCATAGTTTGTAGCTGGCACAAGTGGCTGAAGAGATTTGATCCATTTTGCAATTTTGGGGAAGTTTGGCCCCTTTTGAATTACTTGAAGTTCAAGGCATGAAACTTGGGATCTCTTTGTGAAATTATGATTTTTAGGTCATGTGTGATGTTTGTGTAATGTTTAGAAGTCACTTTGAGGTCACATTTGGCTTTGGCAAGTGTTTTTGCAAACTTCCCTCTTTGGTGCATAAGTGAAAATTTGTGATTTTTCCCAACTTTGCAAGGCCATAACTTGAGTTCTATGATGAATTAGGTCAAGTTCTTGTACTTTTTGAAAAGGGAATGATCCAATCTACAATTTTCATGAACAAGAATTTTTCATTTGAAGCATTTTTTAATCAAAAAGAAGAGGTTGAAAAACTTTCCCAAAATGGCAAGTTTGCATTACAAGTCACTTTCCCAAAATGGCAACTTTGCAAATGGTTGAAATTCTTCAATTTTGTGAACTTCTAACTTCTTCTAAGATCAAATAAAGATCATATATATCCAAAATGATGGAGAAGACCCTTTGGTTGTGTCATTGGGGGCCTCAGATGCCCTGATTTTGCACCGACTTGCTCAAGAAGTCATATATTGATCAGATGCCTTCCCCATTGAATTTCTCCATGAAAATTGGTATGCATGATCCCTACAACATATAGAGACCAATAGAAACAAGAATGACCAAAAAATTTGGAGTTATGGCCCTTGAAACCAAAACCCTAATTTTAGGTCATCTGTGCAGTTAAGCTTGGCTCTGCTTCCATACCCTCCTCAGTTCTTGTGATTTTATGACTTTCTTGATCTTGGGAGGATATAATATGATGCTTGAACATACATGGACCCTCTTGAGATGATTGAAGACCTTTGGAGTTGTTCAGATAGCTCAGGGATTGCTCAGATCACAAACCCTAGATGCAGATGACTTTGAACCAATGCAGTGAAGCAAAAATGTAATATGAGATGATATGATTGAATCAATGCAAATGAAAATATCACAAGCCATGGTGTGAAATTAGTGAGGGAAAATTTGGGGTGTTTACAGTTGTCCCTATTCAAACATGAGTTAGCTGTGCAGGATGTAAGCAACGGCTTAGCAGGCAAACAAGATAATTTGTGGTTGAATACCAAAGACAATCCAAGATTTGCACTCACTGGTTATGAAGAAGAAAAGGGATATAGATTGTAAAAGGAAGTAAAGTATGACTATAAAATGCAGGCGACGAAGGACGACCGTCGGGAAGAGGACGACTGCTGGGGATAAAGCAATAACGGGGACAACCGACATGTTGGGGAAAATGAGGGATCATGATGGGGATGGACATCATGCAAAGAAATAAGACTCTCTGGGGATTTTAAGTTAAAGGCAATGATGGGGACGGCCATCAGGTTTGAAATGAATGATGAGGGACGATCATCAAAGGTGAAGGACGATCGCCTGGCAAGGGACGGCTTCTCTGTTGGGGATAAGATGAGGGACGATCGTCTAAGGTGAAGGACGATCACCTCGAAAGGTGCGGTTGCCGAAAGTACCACGACATGAGACGAATGCCGGGTAGAAAAGGTCGACGATGGGGACGGCAATCGGATAAGCATGATGAAGGACAATCATCAACAGGGTGAAGGACGATCACCTGGCAGGGGACGGCTGCTCTCGGGGTTCATCATGACATAGGACGAATGTCAGATAACAAGATCAACGATGGGGATGACCATCTGATAAAAATGATGAAGGACAATCATCAAGAGGTGAAGGACGATCACCTAGCAGGGGACGGCTGCCGGAAGTATCAAGACATAGGACGAATGTCAGATAGGAAGGAAATAATTTATTTGGGATTTGTCGGGGACTCTTCTGGGGAATGGTAGACACAGACGAGTGTCTAAATTCAAGAAAAAGGTATAAGTGTTTGACATTGTGTATAGATTAAAGATGCGGACGAGCATCCTTAGGACCTTGATACAAACGAGTACCGGTAGAAACAAATGCTGACGCATGCTCAGAGATGATGATACGGACGAGTACCAACTGGTTAACAAAGAACACGGACGAGTGTCGAATCTAAGAAAGATAAATGGTGTATACAAGATACGGACGAGTATCTGTATGAGTGAAAATAAACATGAGTGAGACACAGACGAGTGTTCAATATGCTGGGGAGAGGTGACACGGACGAGTGTCCAAAGAGTGTATAGACATCTGTTCATGGAGAATGTCCTGGCGATTTTACTGGGGAAAGATGACACAGACGAGTGCCAAAAGGAGCATCTATCTGCTTTTGAGAGTGCAAAGGAGATGTCTTGGCTTTCTGCCGGGGAATTTGAGAGGTATTTGTGTATTACTGGTGTGGTATTGTTGGTATTTACAGGTGCTTGATTCAAAACATGGCTTATGATTATGCAATATATTTGATTTTTGCCGTAATGCTCCGTATTTAGATGGAATGCTACGCTCTAGGGGAAATATGATGTGAATGTTATGATTATGCAAAGATACCAATCCGGGATTCGAATCCCGTTGCGGTGAAGATCTCCGGCTAATCTGCTTTGAAAATAAAATATCCCCGCTGGGGGAGAGATCATTGGTAGATCTGATAAGATGTATGACTGCTTGGGAAAACAGGTCACTGATAGACCTATCTTAATGATGATGGGCCCAACTGGGGTATGTGGGAGCTTTCATCACTTAGTTGTGATATCTTCAGACATTGCTCTTCCGGATAGAGACTGAAACTCTGCGGGGAGATGGTTCCCTGTCAAACACTTGGCTGGGGAGGAATGATCACTGAATGATCTTCCTAAAATCCAGTAGGGATTCTGCTGATGATGATTTTGACAACTCAGCTGGGGAGAATGAGCATCTGCAATCCTGTTATGACAAAAACGCACAAGTACCCCGAGGTATCCCTCACCGGATTCCATCATAGGAATTTAGACACTCTCGGGAGCAAATATATTTCCTGTAAGCATTAATTTAGAAAAGACGCATCTGTATTAATGCAATCAATATTGACATCGGACATTTTTGCAAACGAAAATAAAATGTACGAGACGAAATGTGACTGAAAATCTGATTTTATTAATTTGGGGTGCCCTGAATTGGCAAGTACAGTCAAAGAAACAAATCCCCTGAAATGAGGAGATTGTTACAAAAATGAGAAAACAAAAAGATGCTGGAAGTGTTGATGACGCTTCAGTGCTTCCCTGTTGCTATGACTTGTATTACATTGACGTTCTTCTCATCTTGCTTTTTGAAGAAGGTTGATTCTGACCGATGCTTTAACCTTTCGAAGCTTGTCGTGTTGTGGGTGATACAGACGAATTCAGAATGCAGTTGTTCGCTTATTCCCTTATTTTGCGTGGATCGCCCTTTCGGGTTTTCAATCCACCGGGATACCCATTTTTGCCTGAGCTGTCCAATGCGGCTTTTCAACTCAGCGGGTGTACATTTTTATTTTTTTTCCCTTATTTTTTCCCGAGTCTTTTATTCTGTTTTTGACTCGCCGGGATGCCCTATTTTTGCCTGGACTTACATTCTGTTTTTATGTTCAGCGGGTCATTTCATGCGAAGTATTTTTTAACTGCATCTGAATTCACAGGGGACAGGAAGTCTTCACCATCCATAGTACTGAGCATCAGTGCTCCACTAGAGAAAACTTTCTTTACTATGAACGGACCATCGTAATTCGGAGTCCACTTGCCCCTGTGGTCTGTATGAGGAGGAAGGAGTCTTTTCAGCACAAGATCTCCTACTTGGTACTCTCGAAGCCTGACTTTCGGATCGAAAGCTTTCTTTATTCTTTTCTGATAAAGCGGCCCATGACAAATTGCAGCTAATCTCTTTTCTTCAATCAGGCTCAGTTGTTCGTATCGGGATCAGACCCATTCTGCTTCGTTCAATTTAACATCCATCAATACCCGTAAAGAGGGTAATTCAACTTCAACAGGCAGGACTGCCTCCATACCATACACAAGCTGATACGGTGTTGCCCCGATGGATGTTCTGATTGACGTACGGTACCCATGCAAGACAAATGGTAGCATTTCATGCCAGTCTTTGTAGGTGACCACCATTTTCTGCACAATCTTCTTGATATTCTTGTTAGCTGCCTCCACAGCGCCATTCATCTTTGGCCTGTAAGGAGAAGAATTGTGGTGTTGGATTTGGAAGTCCCGGCATAGCTCTGCCATCATTTTATTGTTTAAGTTGGAATCATTATCAGTAATGATTCGCTCGGGAACTCCATACCGACATATGATGTCCCTCTTCAGAAATCGGGCTACCACTTGCCTGGTAACATTTGCATACGAAGCTGCTTCAACCCACTTGGTAAAATAGTCAGTGGCTACCAGAATGAATCTGTGGTCGTTTGAAGCAGTCGGTTCAATCTTGCCAATCATATCAATGTCCCACATGGCAAAGGGCCAAGGTGAAGACATCACATTTAAAGGATTTGGATGCACATGCACTTTATCCGCATAGATTTGGCATTAATGGCACTTTCTAGAATAAGCACAACAGTCTACATCCATTGTGATCCAATAATAGCCTAATCTTAACAACTTTTTAGCCATAGCATGCCCTCCAGCATGGGTACCAAAGGATCCTTCATGCACCTCGTGCATCAACAAATCTTCCTCTGTCTTATCAACACATCTGAGAAGTACCATATCAAAGTTTCTTTTGTACAAGGAACCATCAGTATTCAGAAAGAAACTACCAGCAAGCCTTCTTAATGTCTTCTTGTCATTGGATGATGCCCCAGGTGGGTATGTTTGATCCTCCAAGAAGCACTTGATGTCATAGAACCAAGGCTTATCATCTTTAACAATGTCTACTGAGAACATGTATGCTGGTCTGTCAAGTCTGGACACTGATATCTGAGGCACAAAGTTGGTAGCTTGAACTTTGATCATGGATGAAATGGTAGCCAGAGCATCTGCAAACTGATTTTCATCTCGAGGGATATACTCAAGTTTGACAGTTGTGAAGAAAGTCAATAACCTCCTTGTATAATCCCGGTAAGGTATCAGATGATCCTGGTGAGTGTACCATTTGTCGTTGGTTTGATTAATTACCAGAGCTGAATCTCTGAACACAGTCAAAGTCTTGATCCTGAGGTCAATGGCTTCCTCAAGACCCATAATACAAGCTTCGTATTCAGCTTCGTTGTTAGTGCAATTAAAAGTGAGTTTTGCCGAGAAAGGCATGTGAACTTGCTTAGGTGTAATGAGTATTGCACTAACACCACAACCATTCATATTAACAGCCCCATCAAACATCATAGTCCATTCTTCTTCTGGGTCAGGCCCTTCAGTGTGAACAGGTTCTTCATGATCTTTTGCTTTTATGAACATGATGTCTTCATCAGGGAAGTCAAATCTCATAGGCTGGTAATCATCAATGGGTTGCTCAGCAAGATAATCAGACAACACACTGCCCTTGATGGCTTTTTGAGACGTGTATTGAATGTCATATTCTGTGAGGATCATTTGCCATCTTGCAACCCGTCCGGTAAGTGCTGGCTTCTCAAAAATGTACTTAACTAGATCCATCTTGGAGATCAATAAGGTGGTGCGGGTCAACATATACTGCCTTAGTCGGCGAGCAGCCCACGCTAAAGCACAACAAGTTTTCTCGAGCAGTGAATAACGTTGTTCACAGTCGGTAAACTTTTTGCTTAGGTAGTATATTGCATACTCTTTTCAACCAGACTCGTCATGCTGGCCCAACCCACACCCTATTGACTCTTCTAATATTGTCAAGTACATTATTAGAGGTCTTCCTTCAACTGGAGGCATAAGGATTGGAGGATCTTGTAAGTATTCCTTGATTTTGTCAAAAGCCCTCTGGCAGTCTTCGTTCCACCTGACTGTTTGTTCTTTTCTTAACAACTTGAACAAAGGCTCACAGGTCGCTGTAAGGTGAGATATGAAACGTGAAATGTAGTTCAATCTACCTAGGAACCCTCGAACTTCTTTTTCAGTCTTCGGTGCAGGCATCTCTTGAATGGCTTTGACTTTGTCGGGGTCAACTTCAATCCCTTTCTCACTTACGATAAATCCCAGCAACTTACCGGATCGCACCCCGAATGTGCATTTGTTGGGGTTCAACTTCAATTGGTACTTCCTCAGACGCTTGAATAACTTCAACAGATTCACCAGGTGGTCTTCTTCTGTGAGGGACTTGGCAATCATGTCATCCACATAACATTCAATTTCCTTGTGGATCATATCGTGGAATAATGTTACCATAGCCCGTTGATAAGTGGCACCAGCATTCTTCAGTCCGAATGGCATCACCTTATAACAGAACGTGCCCCAGGGTGTGATGAAAGTTGTCTTCTCCATGTCTTCAGGTGACATTTTGATCTGATTATAACCTGAAAATCCATCCATGAAGGAGAACACCGAGAACTGAGCCGTATTGTCAACCAATACATCAATGTGAGGTAAAGGGAAGTCGTCTTTCGGGCTGTCTCTGTTCAGATCCCGGTAATCCACAAACATCCTCACTTTGCCATCCTTCTTAGGCACAGGTACAATATTAGCAACCCACGGCGGGTAACTAGTCACAGCAAGGAAACCGGCGTCCCACTGTTTTTGTACCTCTTCTTTTATCTTTATTGCCATATCTGGGTGAGTACGACGCAACTTCTGTTTTACTAGCGGGCAATCTTCTTTCAGAGGCAGCTTGTGCATAACAATATCGGTGTCCAACCCTGGCATATCCTGATAAGACCAAGCAAAAACATCCACATACTCCCGAAGCATGTCAATAAGTTGCTCTTTTACTGACTTTTGCAGACAGGCCCCGATCTTAACTTCTTTCAAGTCTTCTTCTGTACCAAGATTAACCGTCTCAACTTCCTCCTGATGAGGAGTGACAACCTTTTCCTCTTGTCTTAAAAACCTGGCGAGCTCTTCAAGTAGCTTATAATCTTCTTCAAC
This sequence comes from Lathyrus aphaca, assembly GCA_963966055.1. Classification (NCBI taxonomy): domain Eukaryota; kingdom Viridiplantae; phylum Streptophyta; class Magnoliopsida; order Fabales; family Fabaceae; genus Lathyrus; species Lathyrus aphaca. The sequence continues at coordinate 372,141,701 of OZ014523.1, forward strand.
CCCTTCATCGGCTTGATTAATCGGATTGTAAAAGTCATACGAAGTCATAGCGGTGTTGTTGTCGGTGCAGTCTGGAGGGCACTCTCTGCAAGGGTTTAGATTTGTTCATTTTAGTGATCAGTTTTATCTTGTTTAGAAAAAGTGAAAATGAAGTTATTTATTTTGAAAAACATTGCTATTTTATTTTTGTACAAAAAGTGAAAAATGAAAAACAGTGAGCGGAAAAGTAAAGACTCATTTGCAAAAGATGTCCTGATATTCATTAATTGATCTTTGCACAAAATACAAGATGGCCCGATTACAAAATGAGTCTTGACATCTTGGGCAAGATGCAGGACTTGATGCATGCTTTAAAAACAGGAAATAATAATTACTCTACAGGAGTAACTCTTATAATTTCCTGGGAAGACCAGTTTGAGACATGGTTCCCCGGGATCCTTGGACGTATCCAGCTTTCCAGGTTGCGCTCGTCTTCTGACTCATCTTCCAAAATATTCACAGCATCCGGGGTGAGCATTCCCCCGCTGACAAACTTGGGCTCTTTTGCAGCCTCCGGTTGATCCTGTCGAGTTGGTTTGTAACCCAACCCGAAGCGGTCCTCTTTCTTCTCCACGAGCAGCAGCTTGCCCCAGCCTTGGGCGGTACCTTCTTCAACAACCTTTCGGGCTTGCTGATATGATGTGATGGAAGTCCCAAGCATAGCAGATGTTTCATTGATATTGAGGGCCTCAAACCCTTGGCTCATTGTTTCATGGATCTCCCCATCCATTTCAATGTATTTGAAAGTAGCCAGCTGGCTAACAAAAATATCCTCTTCCCTACAAATGGTAATGACTTGGCCTTCCCACTCGAATTTTAACTTCTGTTGAAGGGTTGACGTTACGGCGCCAGCGGCGTGTATCCATGGTCTACCCAATAGACAACTGTAGGCAGGCTGTATATCCATCACAAAGAAGGTCGTTTTGAAAACCTGTGGGCCAATCATTATAGGCAACTCTATCTCTCCCAGAACTGATCTCTTAGAACCGTCAAAGGCCCTTACTACCAAGTTGCTTCGGCGTAGTGCCAATCCGTCATACTCTAGCTTTACAGGGGCTTTCTTGGGCAGGACGTTGAGGGATGACCCTGTGTCTACCAATACGTGAGAAAGAACTGTACCCTTACACTCCAAGGTAATGTGCAACGCCTTGTTGTGGTTGCGACCTTCCACCGTCAGATTAGTGTTGGTAAATCCTAGCCCAAGACTAGCGTTGACATTTCCAACCACAACCTCTAACTGATTAACGGTAATCTCCTCCGGTACATAAGCTGCGTGCAGGACTTTTAATAGTGCGTTCCGATGAGCCTCGGAGCACATTAGCAATGATAGTATGGAGATTTTGGAAGGTGTTTGGTGAAGCTGGTCTACCACCTTGTAATCACTCTTCTTGATGATCCTCATGAATTCATCAACCTCTTGATCAAAATGAGTCTTCAAATCTTCTCTAGCAACTGGTTCTTCTTGCACCATGCTCTTCCCTTTTGCCTTAGCAGCAGCTTCTGCTTCAGCAACGGGTCTCGGAATTTGCGAGGCAAAGAGACGTCCGCTTCTAGTGAAGCCTCCGCCTCCCCCCACATTGTCTATCTGAGGTGAAGAAGTTGATGATTCTAAAGTGATTTTCTGCTCCTCGCAGTACAGATCTGAGCCATAATGCCAAGGGATGGCATTATTGCTTTCGTAAGGAACTAGCCCAGGAATGGTGACTGAACTTACATCTGTTGAAGTGATTGATTGAGCAGTTGTTGGAGTTGTAGTAGAATCCGTTGGAACAATGGTTGTTGACGTTGTAGGAGTATATGTGATTGTTGATGAAGGGATTGTTGGAGTTGTAGTTTCCGTTGTTGTAATCTGAAGGATGCCATCCTTAATAAGACCGTCTATGCCGTTTCTCAACATTTCACACCCATTAACGACAATGTTGCAATATCCACAGCCGAGCTCACACCCGGGGAACACTTGGCATTCTAAAAGCTGAGCTTTGATTTCAACCAAAGGTGTTAGAATTTGTGCAACACTGGTGATTAAGGTGGATAGTTTACCTTCCTCAATAGCATTAATCCTAGGCCCGTTGTGACTACGCATTGGATTTCTTGTGACATTTGGAGGAGGCGCGAAGTTGAGAGCTTTTGAGTCCACCAAATCCTGGACTTTCATCTGTAGGGCCCTGCATTTTTCAGTATTATGCCCCGATGCATTTGAATGGAATGCACACCTTGCATTTGCATCATAGTTCTTTGGCATATTGGCGGGATCCGGAGGTGCCAATGTCCTTAACTCAACTAGGTTGAGCTTCAGGAGTTGTGGCAAGAGTGCAGCATACAGCATTGGAATTGGGTCAATTACCCTATTTGCCTGTGATGGTCTTTGTTGAAAGGGACGATGTTGTTGGTTGTTATTGCTGTTGTTGTAGGTTCTCTGTTGCGGATAATGAACTTGTTGTTGATACTGTGGTTGTTGTTGTTGAGGATATGCTGATTGTTGAGGAATCGGAGCTGGAATGGTAACTACTGCTACTGACCGGTGTACATACTGAGGCCTGCCCCTGCTTGTATGAATGGAATTTGTCTCACCGGCCCTTCGGGGTCCCACAAAAGGCTTTCTGGGATTGCTAGATGAACTTGCACCACTGTCGGAAATTTTGCCCATCTTTAATAGACTTTCAATCCTTTCACTAGCTATGACCACATCAGCAAAATTGGTAGAGGAGAAGGCAGCCAATCTATCAATATAGGTCCCTTGCAATGTATTCATGAACATGTCAGCCATTTCCCTCTCTGACATGGGTGGTTGGACAGCAGCAGCAAGCTGTCTCCACCTTTGGACATATTCCCTGAAGCTCTCTCTAGAAGATTATGACATGCCCATTAGAAGAGTTCTATTGGGAGCCATGTCCAGGTTTTACTGATATTGCCTGATGAAGGCTTCAGCTAAGTCCTTCCAGCATCTAATGATGGCCCTAGACAAATGTGAATACCACTCTCTTGAAGCCCCCGTCAGACTGTTGTCGCTCCCGATAAATGAGAATGGCTCAAATAAGGGTACAGACGCGAACGGTCGGCGAAAGGGTGAAATGAGAACACACAGGAGTGAACTCAAGAGAAGGAAAGAGTCGCCAGCTAGGCATTTTTATCCCGAAGGAAAGGTAATGCTGCATAAACCTAGAAAGATTTGGATAAGACGGTTGCGAACCAGAGAGACTGAGAAAGGGGGTTGGTTACAACCTGGGAAGGTATTAGCACCCAGATTGTCCGTCGTACTCGACGGGATCCACGCTTAAAAGATTTGTGTTTTAAAGGGGTAGTGTCAGTGTAATCTGTGTATCAAAGCTGGAAAGGATGCAAGTGTCAGTGTAAAAGAAATGTGAAGTGTATAAATGTACAGTGTCAGTGTAAGAACAAGAATAAGATGCTCAAGATCATGAGGTTAGAAGAATAATGCAGAAAGAGGGGGAATATACAGTGAATTTTGTTCGATAACTGTTAAGTTATGCCTACGTATCCTCTCGTGCAATGAGGAAGTCAGAACACCGTAGTTCGACCCAAAGAGACTGAAAAGGATGAATTGACTTGTGAACTGTTTGCTTGCCTATGCTCAAGTGAATGACCTGTCTGGCTCAGGTGCAAACTGTCTTGCATTAGACGGAAGAAACAAGTTCTCGTTTGTGAGTGAGTGAGATGAGAAAAGAATCCCGGAGGAGACGATTATTGTTTGTTTTTGTATTTTCAATCTTTTATTGCTTTTGGAAGTTTGTCATAAGTTATTGAGCTTAAGCCTAAACAAATGGATTAGTAAACTCATCACATCTTCCCTCTGATTAGGGGTAATGAGAATACCTTAAGTGTGAAGTCAGCTTCTCACACTTAATCACCCTGATGTAGGATTAAGATCATTAACCTACTTGTGATTATTTAGATGTTTTTGGTGTTTTTGTTTAGTGTTAAGTAATGAGATTAAGCCATAATCAGGGATTAAACAGACTCATTACACCATCCTAATAGAAGGATAATAGATGAGAATGTTTAAGCTGAGGAAAGCTCCTCAACTTAATCCATGATTAGGGATTAAACTCATGACAAAACAAAGCCTTTATTGGGTGGATTTTAATTAATGATAAGATGAAGAAATGAGTTTTGTGGTTTGTAAGACAACTTGAGGGGGACTTGTCCATTAACACTAGGGTTAGTCCTTCTTAACCAATTAAGGAAGAATTAGAACCCTAATGCAAGGCCCAAGTTACAAGCTTGATGTCTTGATGATTATTAGATGGATTGATTAAAGGATTTAAACACATTAAGGGTTTAACACTTAGGATTAAAGTTATACACTCCATCCTAATAGAAGGATGCAGGCATAAGCTTAATCACAAAGCCTTAAAGCCTTTAGGGTTTAGTCCCTGATTATGAGATGAGGAGAGAAGACTCAATGAGACACAAAAGTAAGATCTAAATGGGGGACTAATCAAAACCCTAATTATTGTCATGCTTGGTAGTTCCTAAGGTTTGTGAGGTTTACAAGAGATATCTTCAGAGAAACCACCAGGAAGCAGATGAAAGGAGCAAAGAGAAGCAAAGTAACTTGCTTCATTCAAGAAGACAAGTCACTTGAAGAAAGAAAGTAAGATGAAGAAGAATGAGCAAGCTCAATCTCAGGCACAAGACAAAATGCAGAAATGATGCATAAGAGAGATGAAAAGAGATTGTGAGAAGTGAAGGCAAATTCACTTCTCAAAACAACTTACCACCTGAAAAGTTAGTGAAAGAAATGCAATGCAAAGCAAAATGAGATGAAATGGGATGATGCAAACCAAAACCAGAAGCATGAGTATGATGCTAATGATGCTATGAGATGATGCAAACATGAATCAAGGCATGAGGATGATCATACAAACATGTGGATGCAAGAGAAGCATGCTTAGAGCCATGAACATACATGAAAAGTTATGAAATGCAAATGGCATACAACATGGCAAATGCAAGATGCAATGATCAAACATGATTCTAATATGTCCTAAGATGTAATATGAATCAAATGAATGCACAAAATGTCATGGCAAGTCATGGTATGCAAGCAAATGGAAGATGGATGCAAATGAAAGCCCAAATTAGGGTTTATGATCAATACACAAAACAAAAATCAAAACCAGAAGCAAACATCATGATAAAAAATTGAAAATTTATCCAAGGGAACCCAAAACCTACACAAACTCACTGACCAAAGGAGGGGTTCTAACTCTTAACCTAATGAGGATTATGAATTTCTCAAGATGGCTAGGGTTTTAAGGTACCTTGTCAAGAAAAATGTCAAACAAATAGGAAATGCAAGATCAATTTATGCCAATTTACTCCTATAAACTACATGCTAAACATGATGCAATGCAAAAAGAATCAAGGTCCAACTCTTAATGACTAAGCAGAAATGAATTTTTGAAGATTGGATCAAAATAATGCCTTGAAATGAAATTAATTCCAATAAAAATTGTCAAAAGACATCAAGATCAAAATATAAATTTGGTTTGAGAGTTGGACAATGTTTCTAAATGATTTTATATGTTTCATGAATTTTTTGGTGATTTTTAAATACCTAAAAGTATTTTTAATTTATTAATTCTCATTAATTAATTAAAAATAAACTTTTAAATGATTTAAAAATAATTTTTAATGCAAAAAATAAAAATAAAAATGTTTTTTGTTTCTGAAAATTAATAAAAGGCTGTATAAAAATTTTCAGAATTTTCCAAAATGTTTTGCTATTTTAAATTAAATGAAGAAAACAAATGAATTTAAATGCAATAAAAATGAAATTAAACTGGAAAATGGAAAAGTCAGCAAGATCAAGGGCTGAGGTTTGAACTCACACGCGCGCGAATTGACCTAGCGCGCATCTGGACGGCCAACATTCAAATTTGCTAATTATGATTAGTGCCCTAATTAAATGCCCTAATGACTTTCAGATGACCGGAACAGTGGTTCCGGTCATCTTCTCCGACGAGCCAAATCTCTAACTCTCTCTACACGCAATGAAAATGAAATCTAAATGCCCAGAATCCATCCCCATTCAACACTGAATCAAAACCCCCAAACAAACATCATTTTTCATCCATTAATCAAGCAAATCGAAGCAAAACACATTTAGGGCAAAAAGTTTCAGACAGCTCATACATGTTCAATATTCCACCATTTTCATTTTTAAACACATCATGATGATCAGGATATTATATAGAATTAGTTTATGACAAGTAAAATGAGTTCTGGAAAATTTGTTCTTGGTGAATACCTGAGCTGAAGTCCTTCGAACAAGAGCTTTCTGACCCTTTCTCTTATGCAAACTCACTCCTTTGACCCTCCTGAACTCAATGGGATGCTTCACAACTCTTGTTGATGGCTGGTTTGAGAGATGGCAGAAGTTCTGTTCAAGGGAAGGTGGTGATCGTGTTTTTGATTCAGGGAGTTTCAGGCTATGGTGATGGGTGGTTTTTGATCAGTGAAGCATGTTGAGTTTGTTTGTGAAGTTTGTTTATGTGTTTGCAGCTTGTGGAGAGTGTTTCGAAAGCTTTTGCAAATGGAGTGGAAAATGAGAGAGCTCTGTTCTTAGTGCTTTCAGGCTTGTGTTGTATGTGAAATGTCTTGCTTTTGGTTTGTATAAACAAATGGGATTGGTCATATGAGTTTATGTGTACTGTTGTGATTGGTATGGCTCAAGTTGCCAAAATGTCAAATTTGTGTAAGAGAGGTATGGGTTGCTAGCTAGCCAAGGACAAATGGGGTGTCCTGCGCAGCAAGATGTGTGGAGAGCCCTAGGATTGTTTGTGGAGTCAGCAAGCAAGTGGATTCAAACTTGAGTGAGTTTTTGCAACTTGCCTCACTTTTGCTTCCTTTGAAATTTCTTGCTCCATAAGTCATGAAAATGAATGATCCCTTGGCCCATTCTGATTTTTAGGTCTTGGTACATGCTTGTATGAAGATTAGAAGTTTATTTGATAGCTCAATTTGCCTTGGCAAGTGAATTTGCAATCTTGCCTCTTTGGTAGAAAACTTCAAATTTTGTGATTTTTGCCAACTTTGACAAGCCATAACTTTTGATCCAAAATGAATTAGGTCATGTTCTTGTACTTTTTGAAAAGGAAATGATCCATTCTACAACTTTCATGACCAAAGTTTTTCCATTTGAAGCATTTTTGAATCAAAAAGCAAGGGTTGAAAAAGTTTCCCAAAATGGCAATTTTCAATATAAGTCAACTTTCCCAAAAAGTCAACTTTGCAAATGACTTGAAATTCTCCAATTTTGTGAACTTATAACATCTTCTATGATCAAATAAATATCATACATAATCAAAATTATGAAGAACACCCTTTGGTTGGGTCATTGGGGGCCTCAGATGCCCTGATTTTGCACTGACTTGCTTAAAAAGTCAACTCTTGATCAGATGACTTCCCCATGGAATTTCTTCATGAAAATTGATGTGAATCCTCCCTATACCATATAGAGACCAATAGAAACAAGAATGACCAAAAAATTTGGAGTTATGGCCTCTGAAACCAAAACCCTAATTTTAGGTCATCTGTGCAGTCAAACCTGGCTCTGCTTCCATGCCATTCTCAGTTCTTGTGATTTTTTGACATTCTAGACTTTGATAGGACATAATATTATGCTTGAACATACATGGACCCCTTTGGAGTGATTGAAGACTGTAAACACCCCAAATTTGCCCTCACCCTTTCACACCATGACTTGTGATCATCTCATATGCATATACACAATCATATCATCTCATAGTACATTTTTGATTCACTGAATAGTTTCTAAGGCATCTGCACCTAGGGTTTGTGATCTGAGCAACCTCAAGGCATCTTGAGCCATTCCAAAGGCCACTAATCAACTCAAAGGGGTCCATGTGTGTTCATACATCATATTCCATCTCCTCAAAGTCAAAATTGCAGAGGAATCACAAGAACTAGGGTTTGGTTGGATGCAGAGCCAGGATGAACTGCACAGTTGACTGAAAATTAGGGTTTTGGTTTCAGAGGCCATAACCCCAAAATTTTTGGTCATTCTTGTTTCCATTGATCTCTATATGGTATAGGGAGTATGCATATCAATTTTCATGAAGAAATTCCATGGGGAAGTCATCTGATCAAAAGTTGACTTTTCAGACAAGTCAGTGCAAAATCAGGGCATCTGAGGCCCCCAATGACCCAACCAATGGGTGATCTTCATCATTTTGAGTGTATATGATCTTTATTTGATCATGGAAGAGGTTTGAAGTTCATAAAAATCAAGAATTTAGGGTTTTGGCAAAAGTTGACTTTTTGGGCTTTGTTGACTTTTCAAGAATACACCATTTTAGGTCAATTTTCAAGCTTTGATTCATGATCCAAAAAGGCTTCAAATGGAAAAACTTTGGTCATGAAAGTTGTAGATCTCATCTTTCCCTTTTCAAAAAGTACAAGAACATGATCTAACTCTTCATGGATCAAAAGTTATGGCCATGCAAAGTTGCCAAAAATCACTAATTTTCAAGGCATGCCCTAAATGAGAATTTTGCAAGATCATGCACAAAGTCAAATTGTAACCTCAAATTCATGTCAAACCAGCATGTGAACTTTCTCTAAGTCACCAAAATCAGAATTTGACCAAGTTTGCTCTTGGTTTGGTTCATGTGACAAGGCATTTCCATGGAAAACCATAAAGCTAGCCAACTTGCATTTTCACTCATGAGCCTTCCACCAACTTGCAGCATTGAGCCTTGGGTCAAGCTAGCCTTTCCCCCACCTTTTGCTGCGCCAGCCATGCCTTTGTACTTGCCCAAGTACATCACCATGCCCTATGTTACACAAAAGTGGTTTTGGAGCAAAAGTTGATCTAGCACTCCATAAAGTACAAGTCACTTCTCACAGCCACTTGCATTAGCTTTATCATTCATTTTGCTGGCCATATCACGAGGGGATCAAGGCTGAAAACATAAGATTGATCACATACACAAAAAGCTCCCAACTTGCAACTTCATTCGAATCCCATCACACAGCCTGCAAACACCCAAACCTTTGCCTCCATTCATCTCACCTTGATCTATAGAGCCAAAAGCACCAAGAAACAAAGCCAAAAACACCCTGAATCCCCATCTGCCATAGCTCACCTTCATGCTGCAGATTCTATCGAATCTCTCTCTACAAGCTACAAACACATCAACCAACACCACAAGCCTTCTCAACACACCTCATAGATCATAAACAACTCATCACCAAGGCCTGAATCAGCCAGGAACTCATCTGCCATTTTTGACTGAGCTGAAGCTGAAGCATTCGAATCTCCTTCTCCAGCAAACCTAAACTCCATTTGAGCATTCAAGCATCTTTGGTGGGCCAAGAGGAGCAGATTGCATCAGGGAAAGTGGCCTGAAAGTTCCAAAATCAAAAGCTCCAAATCTCAGGTAGCTCCAAATAATTTTTTCCAGAAATCTCTTTTCTAGTTACAAACTTGTTCCTTATGCTCTCCTGATCATGCTGGTGTTCTTAGTTTTTGAAATGGATGCGTTTTGAGAATTTAATTGCTGTTTGAAGCTCACGAACCCTAGAATTTGTTTTCTTCGATTCAGCTTGTTTAGGTTAGATAAATTTGTTTTAGGTTAGGGGTTTAGTTCGTGAGGTGTTAGAGATCATTTCCCATAGTTTAGTTTTCATTTATGATGCGTTTTGAGAGGTTTTGAGGTTTTTCAGGTGACCTGCTGGCCGGAGAAGACGACCGGAGGTCTTCTCCGGCCACCTGTGATTAGTTATGCCCTAATTACGTAATTAATGATACTTTGAATTCTGGCCGTGGATATGCGTTGACCTGCTGACTTCCCACCCTTTTCAATGGTCCAGATGCAGTCATTAGCCCTAAATCTCATTTAATTAATTTTTAATTAGGTTTAGGTCAGTTTAAATGTGAGCCTTAGATCTGCGCGCCAAGTCAACCTTCATAAACCCAGGCTCAATCTCATGCGTCCATCCTGCATACTTCTCTTTTTATTCAAATTTTAATTCATTTATTTTCATTTAATTTGTACAATTTATTTAAAATAGTTTAAAAATCATAAAAATTATGAAACTTTTTCTTTAAGGTTTTATTAATTTTTATGACATAAAAATATTTTTATTTTATTTTTTATCACTGAAAAAGTATTTTTTAAATATTTAAAAGATTATTTTTAATTGATTAATGAGAATTAATTAATTAAAAATACTTTTAGGTATTTAAAAATTACAAAAAAATTCATGAAATGTTCTAAGACATTTAGAAACATTGTCCAACCTTCAAACCAAATTTCTTTTTTGATCTTGATGCATTTTAAGAATTTTTCATTGAATTAAATCATTTTTGATGCATTATTTTGATCATAAGTTTGAAAATTCTTTTCTGCCTAATGGTGAAGGTTGAGACATTGATTCTTCTTGCATTGTTTTCCATTTAACATGTATTTTCAAGGATAAAAAGGCCATGAATTGATCTTGCATTTCCAAATTGATTGGCATTTCTTTTGTTTCAAACCCTAAAAAACCCTAATAACTTGTAAAAATCATAACTTGAGTTTGGTTGAGAGTTGAGAGCTCCCCTTTGGGCAGTGATTCATTATAGGCCTAGGGTTTCTTTGGGTACCATTTTCCATTTTTTATGTTAAGGCTTGCTTCTGTTTTTGGTTTGTGTTTGATGTTTGATCCATGAACCCTAATTTGGGCTTTCTCTTGCATCCTTCTTGCATCTCCTTGCATAACATGACTTGTCATTGCATTTTGTGCATTCTTGTGATCCATTTGACATCTTAAGACATGTATGAAGCATCATTGATCATTGCATCTCATGTTTGCCATGCCATTTGCCTTGTATGCATCATTACTTTTCATGTTCATTCATGCTCCTACACTTGCATCCTTTGCATTCATAACCTTGTATGAACATCTTCATGACTTGCCTCATGTTTGCAGCACTTCATAACATCATAATCATCATCACCATGCTTCTGGTTTTGCTTTGCATCATGTCATTACATCTCATCTTGCATTGCATTGCATTTTCTTTCTAACATTTCAGGTGGTAAGTAACTTGAGAAGTGAATTTGCCTTCACTTCTCACAACTTTCCTCTTCATCTCATTTGCATACCTTGCTGCATTCTTACTTGTGTTTGAGTTTGAGCTTGCTCATTCTTCCCTCCCCCACCTTCTTTCTTCAAGTGACTTGACTTCTTGAATGAAGCAAGTCACTTTGCTTCTCTTGATCTTATTCATCTGCTTCCTGGTGGTTCATCTGAAGATTGTTCCTGAAAACCTCACAAACCTTAGGACCAACCAAGCATGATAATGAATTAGGGTTTTGATTAGTCTCCCCCATAGTTTTTACCTTTGTGTCTCTCCTTGAGTCATCTCTTCTCACCTCATAATCAGGGACTAAACCCTCAAGGCTTTAAGACTTTGTGATTAAGATCATGCCTGCATCCTTCTTTTAGGATGGAGTGTATAACTTTAATCCTAAGTCTTGGACCCTTAAGGTGTTGAAATCTCTTAATTAATCCATCTAATAATCATCAAGACATCACACTTGTAACTTGGGCCTTGCATTAGGGTTCTAATTCTTCCTTAATTGGTTAAGAAGGACTAACCCTAAAGTTAATGGACAAGTCCTCCTCAAGTTGTCTTACAAACCATAAAAAACATTTCATCATCATACCATTTATCTAATTAAAATCCATCTAATAAAGACTTGTTTTGTCATGAGTTTAATCCTTAATCATGGATTAAGTTGAGGAGCTTTCCTCAGCTTAAACACCCTCATCTATTATCCTTCTTTTAGGATGGTGTAATGAGTCTGTTAAATCCCTGATTATGGCTTAACCTCATTACTCAACACTAAACAAAAATCACAAAAACATCTAAATAATCACAAGTAGGTTAATGATCTTAACCCTACGCCAAAGGTGATTAAGTGTGAGAATCTGACTTCACACTTAAGGTATTCTCATTACCCCTAATCAGAGGGAAGATGTGATGAGTTTACTAACCCATTGGTTTAGGCTTAAGCTCATTAACTTATGACAAACTTTCAAAAGCAATAAAAGACTGAAAACTCAAAAACAAACAATAATCGTCTCCTTCGGGATTCTTTTCTCATCACCTTCGTTCACAAACGAGAACTTGCTTCTTCCGTCTAATGCAAGACAGTTAGCACCTGAGCCAGACAGGTCATACACTTGAGCATAGGCAAGCAAGCAGTTCATCAAGTCAATTCATTCTTTCAGTCTCTTTGGGTCGAACTACGGTGTTCTGACTTCCTCATTGCACGAGAGGATACGTAGGCATAACTTAACAGTTATCGAACAAAAGTCTTTGTACATTCCCCCTCCTTCCAACTCATTTCTTTAAGCCTCATATTCTTGAGCATCTCATTCTGTTCCTACACTGACACTTTCATACTTCACATCACTTATACACTTTACACTGACACCTGTACATATTGCTTTCCAGCTCTTTACACACAGATTGCACTGACACTACTCCTTTATAACACAAATCTTTTAAGCGTGGATCCCGTCGAGTACGACGGACAATCTGGGTGCTAATACCTTCCCAGGTTGTAACCAACCCCCTTTCTCAGTCTCTCTGGTTCGCAAATCGTCTTATCCATCTCTTTCTAGGCCTATGCAGCATTGCCTTTCCTCCGGGATAAAAATGCCTAGCTGGCGACTCTATTCATCCTCCAGTGAGTTCACGGCTGTGTGTTCTCACTGTTCCCCTCGCCGACCGTTCGCGTCTGTACCTTCATTTGATCCATTTTCATTTGTCGGGAGCGACAGCTTGGCGACTCTGCTGGGGACCCTTATACTGCAACCAGGGCTTCTGGTTCCTTTTTGTGGGTTCCTCCTAGCGCTTGTTTGATTTGTGTTTATTGGGGTGTTATGTGTTATCTGTGTTTGTATATTTGCTTTATTTACTGCTTTCTGTACAGCCTTATTTATTGCTTTTCTTTACAGTTTTCATATATATCATACTGTCATGCTGTCTGTGCTGGATCTGGTTTGTTTTGGTGGGTTGGGGTTCCATTGAGAGTTTAGGTCCTATACCTGGGACCTGAGTGACACCTAGGCTAGAGTGAATCATATTCTTTCCCAGTCAATTTTCAGTCTGGTGCGGGAATATGAAACACGGTTCAGATATGGGTTTCTTCTTGAGAACTCTGTGTTGCAGATTTCCTGCAATGCTAGGGGGATCTGGGAAGCCTGCTAAGTCTGGATGACCTTTTAGTATTGACCTTCAGAAATTGAGGTGAATTAGAGGAGGAATTGTTATGGTAATTGTAAACACTGTACCTCCGGGTTAGAAGTGTTTACACTTCTCATAACTAATCCAAGTCTGAGGATCCTTGTTCTAGATCACTACCTGTGAGGGGGTTGGGCTGTTTACAGGTTTGCAGGAACCTTGACCTCAGAATACCCTGTTACTTTGACTTTGTTAAGAATGCTCCATGTTGGAAAGTTCTTGTGATTCTAAAACCCTGGACTTGTGACTCTTTATTTGAGTCCCTCACCCTGGTTACTAGATTCTTAAACCTCCATCTGGAATTCTTGAACACACATGGATCTATACCAAGGCATTTATTCAGATCCAGCTCTGTCACAAACCCTTGCATATCATTTGCATACATACTCATTGCATCATATTAACATGTGCTTATTTGTTTTTCAGGGTATCCATTTTCATCAGGTTTTGGTTTTGACCCCATCTGCAGCTTTGACCCATCTTCACCAGCATCTGTTTCAGTTTTAGTTGTCTGCTTCAGCACCAGCCTATCAGTGGCTATCTCTCTACCTCAGCACTGTCATCAGCACTTCATCCAGTCTTCAGCATCATGGCTCCAAAGAAGAACAACATTACCTATCATTTCTTCCAACCAGATTTGTCAGACCTCAGGAGGATCCAAACCCTGATTACACCAGATTACATCCCTTTGTTCAGGGAACATTATGGGGACATACTTGACCTAGTTATGGACATGGACCCGTCTCAGAGGAGCCTGATTCATACCTGCATTCAGTTCTATGACCCCCCATTGAGATGCTTTACATTTCAAGACTTCCAGTTGGGTCCTCTTTTGGAAGAATACTCATCTTTGACTGGTTTGCCTATCAAGAGGGAGATCCCATTCAATCCTGAAATGGATTTTCCCAGCAATGGGGAGATAGCCAAAGCTTTGCACCTGGAACCTGCTTTGATTGAACAACACATGACCTCTAAATCCAGTGTCCCTGGATTACAGCTGGACTTCCTAATCTCTCAAGCTAGTCTGAAGGCCTCCCTGGGGGAGTGGAAAGCTGTTTGTGCTCTGTTGGCTTTAAGTGTGTATGGAATTGTGTTATTTGCAGATGAGCCCAGATTCATCAGCAAGAGTGCAATCCATTTGTTCATCTTGAAGAACCCAGTGCCTACCTTGTTGGGTGATCTCTATTACTCAGTACATCAGAGGAATGAGAAACAGAGAGGGAAGTTAGTGAGGATTTGTGCTCCACTATTCCATGCCTGGCTTCTCAAGCATCTACCTAAGACAGATGCATTCCTAAACCCTCACCAGCAAAGCAACTGGGCAAGGAGACTTTCTGTCCTAACTACAGCAGATATCAGGTGGTGCAATCAAAGTACCAAGGGCAGAGACATAATCACTAGCTGTGGGCATTTTCCTAATGTGCCTTTGGTAGGAGTCAAGGGAAGTATCAATTACAACCCCCTGCTGTTCAAGAGGCAATTGGGTTATGCACTGGTTCATGCTCCTAGGGAAAAGGACTTGGCTGAGACCCTCTACTGTGAGAACAAGGTTAGTCTGGCAACTGTTAGACAGGCTGCTTGGGCCTGGGATCATGTTCAAACCAAGGGAGTCACCATTCTGGGGAAGTGCAATAATGTGGCGTCAGCCCAATATCATGAGTGGTCCTATGCTAGGGCCCAAATCTCAGGATTGCCCTTCACCATCAAAGACATGCCTGAGTCATCTTCAGCACCACCTCCAGCAACAGTCAGCCTGGAAGAGTTTGAAAGCCTGAAGGAAAGGAATGAGAAGTTATCTCAAGCCTTGCAGAAGACCCTTCGGGAAAGGAGTGAAGGTGTGAGGGAGATTGAAAGATTGGAGAAGCTGAGGGTTGAGCACTTGACAAAAATTGAGAAGTCTGGAGAGTACATCAACAAGTCTAAAGCTGGTGAGCAGATTCTGAAGAATGCTTGTAAAGAAGCCCAGCTCCAGAGAGCAAGAACAGACTTGTACTTGAAAGAGAGTCAGGCCAGATGGGTCCGGATCACTGAGGCCCGTACTCTAGAAGACAAGAGAGCTCAGGACAAGATGGAGCAGATGGAAAAAGCCCTGGCAGTAGCCCAGAAGGAAATTTCGGAGCTAGAAATCAGGGCTGGTGTGAAGAGGTCTAAAGACCAAAGTCAGAACAAGAAGTTGACTGCAGCTGTTGCAACAAGAAACCTTCTCATCAGAAGTCTTACGGAGCGCCCGGCTGATCCTGTGACCGAAGCACTTCTTAAGGAAGTTCGCGAGGATGAATTTGGCCTCGGGGTTTGATCATTTGCTTGTTGTTGTTTCTATTCCATGTACTTTTGATTTTCTTTTGTAATGTATTTTGACCCTTTAAGGGCTTATGTTGTAAAATAGAACAATTTGTATTATTGCACCTTTGTAATATATTTGTTGGATTCTATCCGAGCTCATTTCAGAAGCAACCTCAGGCAGCATCATCATCAAGGGTCTGGAAGGGTCAAAACTGAAGACCAAACCGGATACCCTTGATAGCAAATAAGCACAACTGCATTGCATACTAACCCTTTTGTTTGTTTTGTAGGTTTTGATTTATTGTTACTAACCTCTGTTGTGAATCTCAGGAATTATTGCTCGCCGCCGGGTATTTCCTCTCAACAGGCCACACAGGTACCCAACTAGAAGCAACCTTCCGGGCATCCAAATGGACCAGTTGCAGCAAGATCTCAACGAGGCCAGAACCCAGATGGCTAACGAAAGGGTGGAGATGAGAACCCAGATCACTCAATTCATGGAAGTGATGAATAACTTAGCTCAAAGTCAGGAGAGGCTTAGAGTTTTGGTAGAGGGAAGAACTCAAGAGGACCCCCATGTGGGAACTGCTGGCACAAGCAACAACGAAAGGGTGCAACCACATGTTAATCCCCCAGTGTTTGGCCCACATTTACATCCTGAGATCCACATCCCCGCAAACGTTCAGGGAACGGCTACTGCAGCCAGAGTGCTTCAAGAGGATCCTCAGGAGGACCAATTTACTGTAATGGGTGCTGGAGAAGAGGCCTATGATAGGCGTTTGGATGAGATAGCTGAAAAATTGAGATCACTGGAGTCTCAAAATTCTCTGGGCTTTGACGTCATGGACATGGGGCTGGTAGACGGGGTCAGGATCCCCCACAAGTTCAAGCCTCCATGTTTCGAAAAGTATAATGGGACTTCATGCCCCCGGACTCATCTGCAATCGTTTCTGGGAAGGCTGAAGGCCTACACAATGGATGAGAAACTTTGGATGTTTTACTTCGAAGATAGCTTGACTGGAGCATCAAGGGAATGGTATTCCCACTTGACAAGGGCAACTGTGAGATGCTGGAAGGACCTGGCAGAGGCCTTCATCCGACAGTATCAATACAACTTAGACATGGCACCCAACAGGACTCTCCTGATGGGAATGTCGCAGTCGTCAAGGGAAAGTTTCCGTGAATACGCTCAAAGATGGAGGCAGTTGGCTGCTGCCGTTCAACCACCAATGTCTGAGAGAGAAATGGCAGACATGTTCATGAACACTCTCCAGGGAACATATATTGACAGGTTGGCTGCCTTCTCTTCCACCAGCTTCGCCGATGTTGTCATAGCTGGGGAGAGAATCGAAAGCCTGTTGAAAATGGGTAAGATATCTGATAATGGTGCAAGCTCGTCCAGTGGTACAAGAAAGCCTTTTGCGGGCCCGAGAAGAACTGGCGAGACCAATGCCATTCATATCAACAGGGGTAGGCCCCAGTATGTTCCAAGGACAATAGCAGCAGTCACCATCCCTGCTCCGGCTCATCCTCAGCCAGTCTATCAGCCGCCACAACAAAACTTCCAACAACAACCCCAGTATCAGCAAAATCAATATCCACCAAGGAACAACAACAACAACAACTACAACAACAACAATCAACAGAGGCCGTTCCAACAGAGGCCCTCACAAGCTAACCGGGTGATTGACCCAATTCCAATGCCGTATGCTGCTCTATTGCCACAACTTCTGAAACTCAACTTGGTTGAGCTAAGAACGTTGGCACCTCCGGATCCAAACAGTCTACCAAGAAACTACGACTCAAATGCTAGGTGTGCTTTTCACTCAAACGAACCTGGTCACAGTACGGAAAAATGCAGGGCTCTGCATATGAAGGTACAGGACTTAGTAGACTCCAAGGCTTTGAACTTTGCACCTCCGCCCAACGTCAACAAAAACCCAATGCCACACCATGGTGGTCCCCGTATTAATGCTATCGAAGAAGACCAACCGTCTCATTTGATAACGAGTGTAGATCAGATCAGGACACCATTGGTGGAAATCAAAGCTCAACTTCGTGAAAACAATATATTTCCGGGGTGTGAACTGGGGTGCCCATATTGCAATATTTCATGGAATGGGTGTGCAGACTTGAGGGATGGCATTGACAGCCTTATTCAGAGCGGCCTACTCCAGATTACTACATCATTCCCGGCAAACCCGACAACTTCATCAGCAACGGTTTCAGATCCTCCTACAAATACAGCAACAAATGTTCCCGATAATTCATCAGCAACACCAGCAAGTACTTCACCTGTTCTACCCAATGATCAGTTTTCAACAGTTTCTCCTGCTACAACTTCAGCTTCAGTCCACTTCGACTCTCCATCAGCAACAACAACAGTTCTCCCAACAGAACCTTCTGCAACACCAGCAAACAGTCACGAAGATGTCTCCACTGTTACCATATTCTATGATCCAGAGAATAATTCCGCCTACCATTCAGAGGATGCTGCTCCCACTAGAGCACCAGTTACAATCTTTTATGATCCACAGACAATTGCAGTCCCCTCGGCAGCAGCAATCAGTCCAGTCACCATCACAGTGCCTGGACCAGTACCATATGAAAGCAATAGGGCCATCCCTTGGCACTATGGCTCCGACTTGTACTGTGAAGGGAAAAGAATCACTCTTGAGACAACAACACCTGCACCACAAATTGATAATGTGGGGGGAGGCGGAGGCTTCACTAGAAGCGGACGTCTCTTTGCTTCACAAGTCCAAAGACCTACTGCCGAAGCAGAAGCTGCTGCCAAGGCAAAGGGTAAAGGCCCGGTGCAGGAAGATCCAGTTGCCAAAGAAGCCCTGAAGACTCCATTTGACCAGGAAGTTGATGAGTTTATGCGGATCATCAAGAAGAGTGATTATAAAGTTGTGGATCAACTTCACCAGACTCCGTCCAAAATCTCCATCCTCTCACTGCTCATGTGCTCCGAAGCCCATCGGAATGCACTACTGAAAGTTCTGCACGCAGCTTACGTGCCTGAGGAGATTACTGTCAACCAATTAGAAACCGTGGTTGGGAATGTTACCGCTAGCAATGGGCTAGGGTTTACCAACTCCGACTTGACAGTGGATGGTCGCAATCACAACAAAGCCCTGCACATAACCCTGGAATGCAAAGGAGCTGTCCTTTCTCATGTGCTGGTGGACACAGGTTCTTCCCTGAATGTCTTACCAAAGAAGGCTCTGGTGAAGTTGGAATATGATGGACTGGCATTGAGACCCAGCAACCTGGTGGTTAGAGCTTTTGATGGCTCAAAAAGATCGGTTCTGGGAGAGATCGAGTTGCCCGTGACAATTGGCCCGCAGACTTTTACAACTATCTTTTATGTGATGGACATTCAGCCCGCCTACAGCTGTTTGTTGGGTAGACCCTGGATTCACGCCGCTGGCGCTATAACGTCTACCCTTCACCAAAAGTTAAAATTTGAGTGGGAGGGTCAAGTTGTCACAATCTGTGGAGAAGAAGACATCTTTGTTAGCCACCTGGCTACCTACAAGTACATTGAGATGGATGGAGAGATTGTTGAAACCATGAGCCAAGGTTTTGAAGCTTTGAATGTCAATGAAGCATCTGCTGTTTCAGGAATCTCCATGTCGTCGTATCAACAAGCCCGGAAGGTTGTTGAAGAAGGAACTGCCCTAGGCTGGGGCAAGGTCTTAGCTGTGGAGGAGAAGAAGGACAAATTTGGGTTGGGTTACAAACCAACTCAACATCAAGTGAAGGCTGCAGCAGAGCCAGGATTTATCAGTGGGGGAATGCTAACCCCCGATGCTATCAACTGTCTGGAAGACGAGCTGGAAGAGGAGCGCAACCTGGAGAATTGGATCCGTCCAAAGGTCCTGGGGAGCAGTGTCTCGAACTGGTCTTCCCAGGGAATTATAAGTGTTACTCGAGCAGAGTAATTATTATTTCCTGTATTTTTTATAGCATGCATCAAAGTCTTGCATCTTGCCCAAGATGACAAGACTCATTTTGTAATCAGGGCCATCTGTACTTTTGTGCAACAAGATTAAATTAATGAAATATCAGACAATCTTTTGCAAACGAGTCTTTTCCTTTTCTGCTCACTGTTTTTCCATTTTTCTTTTTGTACAAAAATAAATGGCGGTGTTTTCAAAATGATAATTTCATTTCACTTTTTTCTAAAGCAAGATTAAAATCAATCACTAAAATGAACAAACTTAACCCTTGCAGAGAGTGCCTTCCAGACCGCACTGACAACAGCACGGCTATGACATCGTATGACTTTGACAATCCGATCAATCAAGCTGATGAAGGGGTTGATGAAGAATACGAGCTTCCTGAAGAGCTAGCTAGGTTGTTGAGACAAGAGGAAAAGGTTATTACTCCTCATCAGGAGGAGATTGAAGTGATTAATCTTGGTACCGAGGAAGATGTGAAAGAGGTCAAAATCGGGGCCTGCCTGCAAGACTCAGTGAAGAGACAGCTGATAGATCTGCTTCAGGAGTATGTTGATGTGTTTGCTTGGTCCTACCAAGACATGCCTGGGTTGGATACCGATATTGTTGTGCACAAGCTGCCTTTGAGGGAAGAATGCCCACCGGTCAAGCAGAAGCTGCGCCGAACTCGCCCAGACATGGCTATGAAAATCAAGGAAGAGGTACAAAAGCAATGGGACGCCGGGTTCCTTGCTGTGACTAGCTATCCGCCGTGGGTTGCTAACATAGTACCTGTGCCAAAGAAGGATGGAAAAGTAAGAATGTGTGTTGACTACCGTGATCTGAACAGAGCCAGCCCGAAAGATGACTTCCCTTTACCTCACATTGACGTATTGGTGGATAACACGGCTCAGTTCTCGGTATTCTCCTTCATGGACGGATTTTCAGGATATAATCAGATCAAGATGTCACCTGAAGACATGGAGAAGACAACATTCATCACACCCTGGGGCACGTTCTGTTATAAAGTGATGCCATTTGGACTGAAGAATGCTGGTGCCACGTATCAACGGGCTATGGTGACATTATTTCATGATATGATCCATAAGGAAATCGAATGTTATGTGGATGACATGATCGCCAAGTCCCTTACAGAGGAAGAACACCTGGTGAATCTGCTCAAGTTATTCAAGCGTCTGAGGAAGTACCAATTGAAGCTGAACCCCAACAAATGCACATTCGGGGTGCGATCCGGTAAGCTGCTGGGCTTTATTGTAAGCGAAAAAGGGATTGAAGTTGACCCTGATAAAGTCAAGGCTATTCAAGAAATGCCTGCACCGAAAACTGAGAAAGAAGTTCGAGGGTTCTTAGGTCGATTGAACTACATTTCACGGTTCATATCTCACCTTACAGCAACCTGTGAACCTTTGTTCAAGCTGTTAAGAAAGGAACAAACGGTCAGGTGGAACGAAGATTGCCAGAAAGCTTTTGACAAGATCAAGGAGTACTTACAAGAACCTCCAATCCTTATGCCGCCAGTTGAAGGAAGACCTCTGATTATGTACTTGACAGTATTAGAAGAATCAATGGGGTGTGTATTAGGCCAGCATGACGAGTCTGGCCGAAAAGAGTATGCAATATACTACCTAAGCAAAAAGTTTACCGACTGTGAATCCCGTTATTCACTGCTCGAGAAAACTTGCTGTGCTTTAGCGTGGGCTGCTCGCCGACTAAGGCAGTATATGTTGACCCACACTACCTTATTAATCTCAAAAATGGATCCAGTTAAGTACATTTTCGAGAAGCCAGCTCTTACCGGACGGGTTGCAAGATGGCAGATGATTCTTACAGAATACGACATACAGTACACATCTCAGAAAGCCATCAAGGGCAGTGTACTATCTGAATATCTTGCTGAGCAACCCATTGATGACTACCAGCCTATGCGGTTTGACTTCCCTGATGAAGACATCATGTTCATTAAAGCGAAAGATCATGAGGAGCCTATTCACACTGAAGGGCCTGACCCCGAAGAAGAATGGACCATGATGTTTGATGGGGCTGTTAACATGAATGGCCGTGGTGTTGGTGCAGTACTTATTACACCAAAAGGAGTTCACATGCCTTTCTCGGCAAAGCTCACTTTCAACTGCACTAACAACGAAGCTGAATACGAAGCTTGCATTATGGGTCTTGAGGAAGCCATTGACCTCAGGATCAAGACATTGACCGTATTCGGAGATTCAGCTTTGGTAGTCAATCAGACCAACGGAAAATGGTACACCCACCAAGATCATCTGATACCTTATAGGGATTATACAAGGAGGTTATTGACCTTCTTCACAACAGTCAAGCTTGAGTATATCCCTCGGGACGAGAATCAGTTTGCGGATGCTCTTGCTACCATTTCATCCATGATCAAAGTTCAAACTGCCAACTTTGTACCTCAGATTTCAGTATCCAGACTTGATAGACCAGCATACGTATTTGCAGCCGATGTTGTAAAAGATGATAAGCCTTGGTTCCATGACATTAAAAGCTTCTTGGAGGATCAAACATACCCACCTGGGGCATCTTCCAATGATAAGAAGACTTTAAGAAGGCTTGCTGGAAGTTTCTTTCTGAACACTGATGGGTCTTTATACAAAAGGAACTTTGATATGGTGCTTCTCCGATGTGTTGATAAGACGGAAGCAGATCTACTGATGCATGAAGTGCATGAAGGCTCCTTTGGTACTCATGCTGGAGGGCATGCCATGGCTAAGAAGTTGTTGAGATCAGGCTATTACTGGATCACAATGGATGCAGACTGTTGTGCTTACGCCAGAAAATGCCACAAATGCCAGATCTACGCAGATAAGGTGCATGTGCCTCCTAATCCTTTGAACATCATGTCTTCACCTTGGCCCTTTGCCATGTGGGGCATTGATATGATCGGCAAGATTGAGCCAACTGCTTCAAACGGCCACAGATTCATCCTGGTTGCCATTGATTACTTCACCAAGTGGGTTGAAGCAGCCTCATATGCAAACGTCACAAGGCAAGTGGTAGCCCGATTTCTGAAGAGAGATATCATCTGTCGGTATGGAGTGCCCGAGCGAATCATTACTGATAATGGTTCTAACTTGAACAACAAAATGATGGCAGAGCTGTGCCGGGACTTCAAGATCCAACATCACAATTCTTCTCCTTACAGGCCAAAGATGAACGGCGCTGTTGAGGCAGCAAACAAGAACATCAAGAAGATTGTACAAAAGATGGTAATCACCTACAGGGATTGGCATGAAATGCTACCGTTTGCCTTGCATGGGTACCGCACATCGATCCGAACATCCACTGGGGCAACACCGTATCAACTTGTGTATGGCATGGAAGCAGTCCTGCCTGTTGAAGTTGAATTACCCTCTCTACGGTTATTGATGGATGTTAAACTGAATGAAGCAGAATGGGTTCGGTCCCGTTTCGAACAACTGAGCCTGATCGAAGAGAAAAGATTGGCTGCAATCTGTCATGGGCAGCTATATCAGAAAAGAATGAAGAGAGCCTTTGATCAGAAAGTCAGGCACCGAGAGTACCAAGTAGGGGATCTTGTGTTGAAAAGAATCCTCCCTCCTCATACAGACCACAGGGGCAAATGGACTCCCAATTATGAAGGACCATTTGTTGTGAAGAAAGTTTTCTCTGGTGGAGCACTGATGCTCAGCACCATGGATGGCGAAGATTTCCCGTCCCCTGTGAATTCAGATGCAGTTAAAAAATACTTCGCATAAAATGACCCGCTGGACATAAAAACAGAATGTAAGTCCAGGCAAAAATAGGGCATCCCGGCGAGTCAAAAACAGAATAAAAGACTCGGGCAAAAATAAGGGAAAATAAACAAAAAAATGTACACCCGCTGAGTTGAAAAGCCGCATTGGACAGCTCAGGCAAAAATGGGTATCCCGACGGATTGAAAACCCGAAAGGGCGATCCATGCAAAATAAGGGAATGAGCGAACAACTGCATTCTGAATTCGTCTGTATTATCTGCAACTTGGTAAGCTCCAGAAGGATCAAGCTTCAATCAGAATCAACTCTCTCCAGAAAGCAAGACGAGAAGAACGTCATTGTCATACGAGTCATAGTAGAAGAGGAAGCTCCTTGAAAGCGTCGTCAACACCGCCAGCACTTTACTTCTCAACTTGTAACAATCTCCTCATTTCAGGAGATATGTTTCTTTGACTGTATCTTGCCAATTCAGGGCACATGAATTAATAAAATCAGATTTTCAGTCATGTTTCGTTTTTACATTTATGTTTTGCAAAGAATTGTCTGATATCTCTAAAAATACGATTGCATAAGTACAGATGCCCTTCTCTAAAAAGATAGATAAAAGCACATGCTTACAGGGAATATACTTACTCTTGAGAATGCTTGAACTCCTATGACGGAATCCAGTAAGGGATGCCTCGGGACCATTTGTGCGTTTCCTTATCTTTGCAGGATTGCAGGTATCCGGAACGCAACTTGGGGCATGCAAAGTATATCTCAGCAAGCTGACAAATCAACAAAAGATATCAGCATCCGAAATGCTCTATCCCCAGCTGAGTTTGTTTCCCACTGCTCTCCCCAGCTGAGTTACCAGCAATATTCCTCAGCAGAATATAAGAATCAGGAATCGTCTCCCCACAGAGCCCCAGCCTCTATTCAGAAGAGCCACGCACGAAGGAGTCACAACAGAGGGAAGGAAAGCTTCTACAAACCCCAGCTGGGTCCCGTATTATAAGGATGTGTCAATCTATGACCTATATCCCCAAACAGATACATCATCAGATCTACCAATGATCTCACCCCCAGCTGGGATGTCCGCTTCAAGCAGATCATCCAGAGATCTCCACAGCAACGGGATCCGAATTCTGGATCTGTACTTTTGCATAATCATGGCATTTGCATCATATTTGCCCACAAAGCGTAGCATTCCGTCTAATACGGAGCATTACGGCAAAAATCAAATGCATAGCATAATCATAAGTCATGTTGTGAATCGAACACTTGTAAATAATGACAACCTGTCATTGTACAGAATACAATACAAAAATCCCCACCAGGGTCCCAGCAAAAGCAGTTGCCTCATATCACAAACACCAGTATATATATACCTATTGGCACCCGTCCGTGTCATCATTCCCCAGCAGGTTGCCTGAATACACTTTACAAACCAAGATCACCAGTATTACTGATACTTTCTGACACTCATCCGTGTCATACCACCAGCCGAAAGCCAAAGACACCCTCTTTGCACTCACATATGCTTATATACACTTTCTTGGCACCCGTCCGTGTCATATCCCCAGCGCAGTCACTCACATCACCCACATACTTGTTAATATTATACTTACCTTTCCTGACACTCGTCCGTGTCATTTTCCCCAGCAGATAAACACTCTTATATATACTCACTACTCATGGTACACTTATACAGATACTCGTCCGTATTTTGTATACATCACCATCTGTATCCCCGCAGATTCAACAGTAGTCCTTGTTCTTTGTTAACCAGTTGGTACTCGTCCGTACCATCATCTCAGAACATTGCGTCTAATGCTTGTTTCTACATGATACTCGTCCGTATCATAGTCTTAAGGATGCTCGTCCGCATCTTTAATCCATACACCGTGTCAAACGCTTATGTCTTCTTGAATATAGACACTCGTCTGTGTCTACTATTCCCCAGAAGAGTCCCTTCAGATTCAACACTCGTCCGTGTTCTTTGTTAACCAGTTGATACTCGTCCGTATCATCATCTCTGAACATGTGTCAGTTTGTTTCTACATGATACTCGTCCGTATCATAGTCTTAAGGATGCTCGTCCGCATCTTTAATCTATACACAATACCAAACACTTATGCCTTTTGTTTCTTGGATGTAAACGCTCGTCCGTGTTTACTATATCCCCAGTAGACCGCAACAAACTTTCTTTTTTATCTAACACTCGTCCTGTGTTATGATAACCCTGAGAGCAGCCGTACCCTGCTGAGTGGTCGTCCTCCACTTCTTGATGGTCGTCCTCCATCATGCTCATCCGATGGCCGTCCCCATCGTTGATTTTAGCAGCCGTCCCCTGCTAGGTGGTCGTCCTCCACCTTTTGATGATTGTCCTTCATCACTTTATCCAATGGCCGTCCCCATTGTTGATTTTGGTCATCTAACACTCGTCCTGTGTTATGAGAAACCCTGAGAGCAGCCGTCCCCTGCTGAGTGGTCGTCCTCCACTTCTTGATGGTCGTCCTCCATCATGCTCGTCCGATGGCCGTCCCCATCGTTGACATTTTTTTTGGCAGCCGTACCCTGCCAGGTGGTCGTCCTCCACCTTTGATGGCCGTCCCCATCATATTTCTTTTATGCCCAACAGAGCAGCCGTCCCCTGCTAGGTGATCGTCCTTCACCTTTGATGGCCGTACCCCATCATCTGTTTATTTCATTTATTCTTTAACCCGATGGCCGTCCCCGTCGTGGTCCCTTTTCCTTTTTAACCCGATGGCCGTCCCCATCGTTGGTTACTTTACCTTTGTGAACTTGATGGCCGTCCCCGTCATGTTTCATTAACCCCCAGAGAATTTTTACAGCTTTATCTTGATGGCCGTCCCCGTCATGATATCTTATTTCCCCAGCTAGTCGGCCGTCCCCGTCTTAGCTTTACTGTTTATCCCCAGCATGTCGGCCGTCCCCGTCATCGCTTTGTTTTACACACTTGTCCCAGCAGTCGTCCTCTGCTCGACGGTCGTCCTCCGTCGCCCACACTTTACAATATACTTTATTTGCTTTTACAATCTATATCCCTTTTCTTCTTCATTCTGTGAGTGCAAATTTTGGACTGTCTTTGGTATTCAACCACAAGTTATCTTGTTTGCCTGTTAAGCCGTCGCTTACATCCTGCACAGCTAACTCATGTTTGAATAGGGGCAGCTGTAAACACCCCAAATTTGCCCTCACCCTTTCACACCATGACTTGTGATCATCTCATATGCATATACACAATCATATCATCTCATAGTACATTTTTGATTCACTGAATAGTTTCTAAGGCATCTGCACCTAGGGTTTGTGATCTGAGCAACCTCAAGGCATCTTGAGCCATTCCAAAGGCCACTAATCAACTCAAAGGGGTCCATGTGTGTTCATACATCATATTCCATCTCCTCAAAGTCAAAATTGCAGAGGAATCACAAGAACTAGGGTTTGGTTGGATGCAGAGCCAGGATGAACTGCACAGTTGACTGAAAATTAGGGTTTTGGTTTCAGAGGCCATAACCCCAAAATTTTTGGTCATTCTTGTTTCCATTGATCTCTATATGGTATAGGGAGTATGCATATCAATTTTCATGAAGAAATTCCATGGGGAAGTCATCTGATCAAAAGTTGACTTTTCAGACAAGTCAGTGCAAAATCAGGGCATCTGAGGCCCCCAATGACCCAACCAATGGGTGATCTTCATCATTTTGAGTGTATATGATCTTTATTTGATCATGGAAGAGGTTTGAAGTTCATAAAAATCAAGAATTTAGGGTTTTGGCAAAAGTTGACTTTTTGGGCTTTGTTGACTTTTCAAGAATACACCATTTTAGGTCAATTTTCAAGCTTTGATTCATGATCCAAAAAGGCTTCAAATGGAAAAACTTTGGTCATGAAAGTTGTAGATCTCATCTTTCCCTTTTCAAAAAGTACAAGAACATGATCTAACTCTTCATGGATCAAAAGTTATGGCCATGCAAAGTTGCCAAAAATCACTAATTTTCAAGGCATGCCCTAAATGAGAATTTTGCAAGATCATGCACAAAGTCAAATTGTAACCTCAAATTCATGTCAAACCAGCATGTGAACTTTCTCTAAGTCACCAAAATCAGAATTTGACCAAGTTTGCTCTTGGTTTGGTTCATGTGACAAGGCATTTCCATGGAAAACCATAAAGCTAGCCAACTTGCATTTTCACTCATGAGCCTTCCACCAACTTGCAGCATTGAGCCTTGGGTCAAGCTAGCCTTTCCCCCACCTTTTGCTGCGCCAGCCATGCCTTTGTACTTGCCCAAGTACATCACCATGCCCTATGTTACACAAAAGTGGTTTTGGAGCAAAAGTTGATCTAGCACTCCATAAAGTACAAGTCACTTCTCACAGCCACTTGCATTAGCTTTATCATTCATTTTGCTGGCCATATCACGAGGGGATCAAGGCTGAAAACATAAGATTGATCACATACACAAAAAGCTCCCAACTTGCAACTTCATTCGAATCCCATCACACAGCCTGCAAACACCCAAACCTTTGCCTCCATTCATCTCACCTTGATCTATAGAGCCAAAAGCACCAAGAAACAAAGCCAAAAACACCCTGAATCCCCATCTGCCATAGCTCACCTTCATGCTGCAGATTCTATCGAATCTCTCTCTACAAGCTACAAACACATCAACCAACACCACAAGCCTTCTCAACACACCTCATAGATCATAAACAACTCATCACCAAGGCCTGAATCAGCCAGGAACTCATCTGCCATTTTTGACTGAGCTGAAGCTGAAGCATTCGAATCTCCTTCTCCAGCAAACCTAAACTCCATTTGAGCATTCAAGCATCTTTGGTGGGCCAAGAGGAGCAGATTGCATCAGGGAAAGTGGCCTGAAAGTTCCAAAATCAAAAGCTCCAAATCTCAGGTAGCTCCAAATAATTTTTTCCAGAAATCTCTTTTCTAGTTACAAACTTGTTCCTTATGCTCTCCTGATCATGCTGGTGTTCTTAGTTTTTGAAATGGATGCGTTTTGAGAATTTAATTGCTGTTTGAAGCTCACGAACCCTAGAATTTGTTTTCTTCGATTCAGCTTGTTTAGGTTAGATAAATTTGTTTTAGGTTAGGGGTTTAGTTCGTGAGGTGTTAGAGATCATTTCCCATAGTTTAGTTTTCATTTATGATGCGTTTTGAGAGGTTTTGAGGTTTTTCAGGTGACCTGCTGGCCGGAGAAGACGACCGGAGGTCTTCTCCGGCCACCTGTGATTAGTTATGCCCTAATTACGTAATTAATGATACTTTGAATTCTGGCCGTGGATATGCGTTGACCTGCTGACTTCCCACCCTTTTCAATGGTCCAGATGCAGTCATTAGCCCTAAATCTCATTTAATTAATTTTTAATTAGGTTTAGGTCAGTTTAAATGTGAGCCTTAGATCTGCGCGCCAAGTCAACCTTCATAAACCCAGGCTCAATCTCATGCGTCCATCCTGCATACTTCTCTTTTTATTCAAATTTTAATTCATTTATTTTCATTTAATTTGTACAATTTATTTAAAATAGTTTAAAAATCATAAAAATTATGAAACTTTTTCTTTAAGGTTTTATTAATTTTTATGACATAAAAATATTTTTATTTTATTTTTTATCACTGAAAAAGTATTTTTTAAATATTTAAAAGATTATTTTTAATTGATTAATGAGAATTAATTAATTAAAAATACTTTTAGGTATTTAAAAATTACAAAAAAATTCATGAAATGTTCTAAGACATTTAGAAACATTGTCCAACCTTCAAACCAAATTTCTTTTTTGATCTTGATGCATTTTAAGAATTTTTCATTGAATTAAATCATTTTTGATGCATTATTTTGATCATAAGTTTGAAAATTCTTTTCTGCCTAATGGTGAAGGTTGAGACATTGATTCTTCTTGCATTGTTTTCCATTTAACATGTATTTTCAAGGATAAAAAGGCCATGAATTGATCTTGCATTTCCAAATTGATTGGCATTTCTTTTGTTTCAAACCCTAAAAAACCCTAATAACTTGTAAAAATCATAACTTGAGTTTGGTTGAGAGTTGAGAGCTCCCCTTTGGGCAGTGATTCATTATAGGCCTAGGGTTTCTTTGGGTACCATTTTCCATTTTTTATGTTAAGGCTTGCTTCTGTTTTTGGTTTGTGTTTGATGTTTGATCCATGAACCCTAATTTGGGCTTTCTCTTGCATCCTTCTTGCATCTCCTTGCATAACATGACTTGTCATTGCATTTTGTGCATTCTTGTGATCCATTTGACATCTTAAGACATGTATGAAGCATCATTGATCATTGCATCTCATGTTTGCCATGCCATTTGCCTTGTATGCATCATTACTTTTCATGTTCATTCATGCTCCTACACTTGCATCCTTTGCATTCATAACCTTGTATGAACATCTTCATGACTTGCCTCATGTTTGCAGCACTTCATAACATCATAATCATCATCACCATGCTTCTGGTTTTGCTTTGCATCATGTCATTACATCTCATCTTGCATTGCATTGCATTTTCTTTCTAACATTTCAGGTGGTAAGTAACTTGAGAAGTGAATTTGCCTTCACTTCTCACAACTTTCCTCTTCATCTCATTTGCATACCTTGCTGCATTCTTACTTGTGTTTGAGTTTGAGCTTGCTCATTCTTCCCTCCCCCACCTTCTTTCTTCAAGTGACTTGACTTCTTGAATGAAGCAAGTCACTTTGCTTCTCTTGATCTTATTCATCTGCTTCCTGGTGGTTCATCTGAAGATTGTTCCTGAAAACCTCACAAACCTTAGGACCAACCAAGCATGATAATGAATTAGGGTTTTGATTAGTCTCCCCCATAGTTTTTACCTTTGTGTCTCTCCTTGAGTCATCTCTTCTCACCTCATAATCAGGGACTAAACCCTCAAGGCTTTAAGACTTTGTGATTAAGATCATGCCTGCATCCTTCTTTTAGGATGGAGTGTATAACTTTAATCCTAAGTCTTGGACCCTTAAGGTGTTGAAATCTCTTAATTAATCCATCTAATAATCATCAAGACATCACACTTGTAACTTGGGCCTTGCATTAGGGTTCTAATTCTTCCTTAATTGGTTAAGAAGGACTAACCCTAAAGTTAATGGACAAGTCCTCCTCAAGTTGTCTTACAAACCATAAAAAACATTTCATCATCATACCATTTATCTAATTAAAATCCATCTAATAAAGACTTGTTTTGTCATGAGTTTAATCCTTAATCATGGATTAAGTTGAGGAGCTTTCCTCAGCTTAAACACCCCCATCTATTATCCTTCTTTTAGGATGGTGTAATGAGTCTGTTAAATCCCTGATTATGGCTTAACCTCATTACTCAACACTAAACAAAAATCACAAAAACATCTAAATAATCACAAGTAGGTTAATGATCTTAACCCTACGCCAAAGGTGATTAAGTGTGAGAATCTGACTTCACACTTAAGGTATTCTCATTACCCCTAATCAGAGGGAAGATGTGATGAGTTTACTAACCCATTGGTTTAGGCTTAAGCTCATTAACTTATGACAAACTTTCAAAAGCAATAAAAGACTGAAAACTCAAAAACAAACAATAATCGTCTCCTTCGGGATTCTTTTCTCATCACCTTCGTTCACAAACGAGAACTTGCTTCTTCCGTCTAATGCAAGACAGTTAGCACCTGAGCCAGACAGGTCATACACTTGAGCATAGGCAAGCAAGCAGTTCATCAAGTCAATTCATTCTTTCAGTCTCTTTGGGTCGAACTACGGTGTTCTGACTTCCTCATTGCACGAGAGGATACGTAGGCATAACTTAACAGTTATCGAACAAAAGTCTTTGTACATTCCCCCTCCTTCCAACTCATTTCTTTAAGCCTCATATTCTTGAGCATCTCATTCTGTTCCTACACTGACACTTTCATACTTCACATCACTTATACACTTTACACTGACACCTGTACATATTGCTTTCCAGCTCTTTACACACAGATTGCACTGACACTACTCCTTTATAACACAAATCTTTTAAGCGTGGATCCCGTCGAGTACGACGGACAATCTGGGTGCTAATACCTTCCCAGGTTGTAACCAACCCCCTTTCTCAGTCTCTCTGGTTCGCAAATCGTCTTATCCATCTCTTTCTAGGCCTATGCAGCATTGCCTTTCCTCCGGGATAAAAATGCCTAGCTGGCGACTCTATTCATCCTCCAGTGAGTTCACGGCTGTGTGTTCTCACTGTTCCCCTCGCCGACCGTTCGCGTCTGTACCTTCATTTGATCCATTTTCATTTGTCGGGAGCGACAAAGACCTTTGGAGTAGCTCAATAAGCTCTTGGATTTCTCAGATCACAAACCCTAGATGCAGATGACTTTGAAACAATGCAGTGAATCAAAATGCAATATGAGATGCTATGTTTGAATTTATGCATATGAAGAGATCACAGGCCATGGTGTGAATGGGTGAGGGCAAATTTGGGGTGTTTACAGCTGCCCCTATTCAAACATGAGTTAGCTGTGCAGGTTGTAAGCAACGGCTTAACAGGCAAACAAGATAACTTGTGGTTGAATATCAAAGACAGTCTGAAATTTGCACTCACAGAATGAAGAAGAAAAGGGATATAGATTGTAAAAGAAAATAAAGTATATTATAAAGTGTTGGCGACGGAGGACGACCGTCGAGCAGAAGACGACTGCTGGGGAAAGAGCAATGACGGGGACGGCCGGCATGCTGGGGAGAGTGTGTGAAGTAAAGCAATGACGGGGACGACCATCATGTTTGGGATATAGGAGATTATGATGGGGACAACCATCAAGTAAAGCTGTAAGATTCTCTGGGGAGTATGTAAAAAGTAAATGATGAGGTACGGTCATCAGGTTTATAGAGTAATGTATGCAACGATGGGGACGGCCATCGGGCTAAACTGATGAAGGGCGATCATCAGGAAAAGGAAAAGGGACCACGACGGGGACGACCATCGGGTTAAAGAATAAATGAAATAATGATGAGGGACGGTCATCAAAGGTGAAGGACGATCACCTAGCAGGGGACAGCTGCTCTGTTGGGGACAAGATGAGGGACGGTCATCTAAGGTGAAGGACGATCACCCGGCAGGGTACGGCTGCCGAAAGTATCGCGACATAGGACGAATGCCGGATAAAAGGTCAACGATGGGGACGGCCATCGGACGAGCATGATGAAGGACGATCATCAAGAGGTGAAGGACGATCACCTAGCAGGGGACGACTGCTCTCAAGGTTTATCATGACATAGGACGAATGTCAGATAAAAGAGATCAACGATGGGGACGGCCATCGAATGGGCATGATGAAGGACGATCATCAAGAGGTGAAGGACGATCACCTAGTAGGGGACAGCTGCTAAAGATATCACGACATAGGACGAATGTCGGATAAAGAAGATCAATGATGGGGACGGCCATCAGATGAGCATGATGAAGGATGATCATCAAGAGGTGAAGGACGATCACCTAGCAGGGTACGGCTGCTCCCAGGGTTTATCATGGCACAGGACGAATGTCAGATAGAAAAGAAATTTTGCTTTGCTGGCGACCTACTGCGGAATAGTAAACACGGACGAGTGTTCATATCCAAGAAATAAAAGGTATAAGTGTTTTGGCGTTGTGTATAGATTAAAGATGCGGACGAGCATCCCTAAGACTACGATACGGACGAGTATCGGGTAGAAACGAATACTGACATGTGTTCAGAGATGATGTTACGGACGAGTATCAACTGGTTAACAAGGAACACGGACGAGTGTTGATTCTGAGGGGACTCTTCTGGGGAAAGGTAGACACAGACGAGTGTCTAAATTCAAGAAGACAAGAGTGTTTGATACAGTGTATGGATTAAAGATGCGGACGAGCATCCTTAAGACTATGATACAGACGAGTATCAGGTAGAAACAAACGCTTGACGCATATGCTGAGATGATGATACGGACGAGTACCAACGGGTTAACAAAGAACACGAACGAGTGTCGAATCTGCAAAGGCAAGAATGGTGTATACAAGATACAGACGAGTATCTGTATAAGTGAAATAAGAGTAAAAAGTATGAGTAGTATATATTTGAGTGTTCAACCTGCTGGGGAGAGTGACACAGACAAGTGTCAAGAGGTATATTATAAACAAGAATCTAATATACAAAGTGTTTAGGTTACTGAACTGGGGAAGGTGACACGGACGAGTGTCAAGAAAGTTATATATATATATATATATGTATCTTTGAGTGCAAAGGGGATACTTTGGCTTTCTGTTGGGGATATGACACGGACGGGTGCCACAAGGAGTATGTACTGGTGTTTGTGGGTGTAAGGCAACTGCTTTAGCTCTTGGCTGGGGAATCTGGGGAGCATTCTGTATATCGTCGACGGATTGTCATTATTCACAAGTGTTTGATTCAGACCATGACTTATGATTATGCAACATGTTTGATTTTTGCCGTAATGCTCCGTGTTAGACGGAATGCTACGCTTTGTGGGGTGAATATGATGTGAATGCTATGATTATGCAAAAGATACCGATCTGGGATTCGAGTCCCGTTGCTGCGAAGATCTCTGGCCGATCTGCTTGAAGTGGACATCCCAGCTGGGGATAAGATCATTGAGATGTATCTGCTTGGAGGAATAGGTCACTTGATAGACCCGTTCCTGGTGATAAGGGACCCTGCTGGGGTTCGTAGGAGCTTTCTTCACTCTGTTGTGATTCCTTCGTGCGTCGCGCTTCTGGATAAAGGCTGAAGCTCTGTGGGGAGATGGTTTCCCGGCCTTACACCTGACTGTGGAGGAATAGTAAATGGTAACTCGGCTGGGGAGAAAGCACTTTGGGTGCTAAGACTTGAGTGAGTGCTGATTTGTCAGCTTGCTGGGATGAAGCTTTCATGCCCCATGTTGTGCTTTGAATGCCTACAATCCTGAAAAGATAGAGAAACGCACAAGTAATCCCGAAGTATCCCTTACCGGATTCCATCATAGGAGTTTAGACACACCTGGGAGTAAGTATATTTCTTGCAAGCACGCATCCTTTAAAAGAGAAACCATCTGCATCTATGCAATCAGTATCTTATAGACATCGGACATTTTGCAAATGAAAATAAAATGTACGAGACATGACTGAAAATCTGATTTTATTAATTTATATGCCCTGAATTGGCAAGATACAGTCAAAGAAACATATCCCCTAAAATGAGGAGATTGTTACAAATTGAGAAACAAAATGTTGGCGATGTTGACGACGCTTCAAGGAGCTTCCCCTTTGCTATGACTCGTATGACATTTGACACTCTTCTCATCTTTCTTTCTGAAGAAGGCTGATTCTGAAAGAGGCTTGATCCTTTTGAAGCTTACCAAGTTGTAAGTGATACAGACGAATTCCGAATGCAGTTGTTCGCTTATTCCCTTATTTTGCATGGATCGCCCTTTCGGGTTTTCAATCCATCGGGATACCCATTTTTGCCTGAGTTGTCCAATGTGGCTTTTCAACTCAGCGGGTGTGCATTTTTTTATTTATTTCCCTTACTTTTTCCCGAGTCTCTTATTCTGTTTTTGACTCGCCGGGATGCCCTATTTTTGCCTGGACTTACATTATGTTTTTATGTCCAGCGGGTCATTTTTATGCGAAGTATTTTTTAACTGCATCTAAATTCACAGGGGACGGGAAGTCTTCACCATCCATAGTACTGAGCATGAGTGCTCCACCGGAGAACACTTTCCTTACTACGAATGGTCCTTCATAGTTTGGAGTCCACTTTCCCCTGTGGTCTGTATGAGGAGGGAGGAGTCTTTTCAGCACAAGATCTCCTACTTGGTACTCTCGGAGCTTGACTTTCTGATCGAAGGCTTTCTTCATTCATTTCTGATACAGCTGCCCATGACAAATTGCAGCCAATCTCTTCTCTTCAATCAGGTTCAGTTGTTCGTATCGGGCTCGGACCCACTATGCTTCATTCAACTTAACATCCATCAATACCCGTAAAGAGGTTAATTCAACTTCAACAGGTAGGACTGCCTCCATACCATACACAAGCTGATAAGGTGTTGCCCCAGTGGATGTTCTGATTGACGTGCGGTACCCATGCAAGGCAAACGGTAACATCTCATGCCAGTCTTTGTAGGTGACTACCATCTCCTGCACAATCTTCTTGATATTCTTGTTAGCTGCCTCAACAGCGCCGTTCATCTTTCGCCTGTAAGGAAAAGAATTGTGGTGTTGGATCTTGAAGTCCCGGCACAGCTCAGCCATCATTTTGTTGTTTAAGTTGGAACCATTATCAGTAATGATTCGCTCAGGAACTCCGTATCGACAGATGATGTCTCTCTTCAGAAATCGAGCTACCACTTGCCTTGTAACGATTGCATAGGAAGCTGCTTCAGCCCACTTGGTAAAATAGTCAATGGCAACCAGGATGAATCTGTGGCCATTTGAAGCAGTTGGCTCAATCTTGCCAATCATATCAATGCCCCACATGGAAAAGGGCCAGGGTGAAGACATTACGTTCAAAGGATTGGGAGGCACATGCACCTTATCCGCATAAATCTGGCATTTATGGCATTTTCTGGCATAGGCACAACAGTCAACATCCATTGTGATCCAGTAATAGCCTGATCTTAGCAACTTTTTAGCCATGGCATGCCCTCCTGCATGGGTACCAAAGGGTCCTTCGTGCACCTCGTGCATCAACAAGTCTGCTTCTGCTCTATCAACGCATCTGAGGAGTACCATATCAGAGTTTCTCTTATACAGGGAACCATCAGTATTCAGGAAGAAACTACCAGCAAGCCTTCTTAAAGTCTTCTTATCATTGGAAGATGACCCAGGTGGGTATGTTTGATCCTCCAAGAAGAATTTAATGTCGTGGAAACAAGGCTTATCATCTTTGACAATGTCTGCCGCAAATACATATGTTGGTCTGTCAAGCCTGGACACTGAAATCCGAGGCACAAAGTTGGCAGCTTGAACTTTGATCATGGATGAAATAGTAGCCAGAGCATCTGCAAACTGATTCTCGTCCCGAGGGATATACTCAAGCTTGACCGTTGTGAAGAAAGTCAATAACCTTCTTGTATAATCCCTGTAAGGTATCAGATGATCCTTGTGTGTGTACCATTTGCCGTTGGTTTGACTAACTACCAGAGTTGAATCTCCGAACACCGTCAAAGTTTTGATCCTGAGGTCAATGGCTTCCTCAAGTCCCATAATGCAAGCTTTGTATTCAGCTTCGTTGTTAGTGCAGTTGAAAGTGAGTCTTGCCGAGAAAGGCATGTGACCTCCTTTGGGTGTAATGAGTACTGCACCAACACCACGACCATTCATATTAACAGCCCCGTCAAACATCATAGTCCATTCTTCTTCCAGGTCAGGCCCTTCAGTGTGAACAGGCTCTTCGTGATCTTTTGCTTTTATGAACATGATGTCTTCATCAGGGAAGTCAAATCTCATAGGTTGGTAATCATCAATGGGTTGCTCAGCAAGATAATCAGACAATACACTGCCCTTGATAGCTTTCTGAGATGTGTACTGGATGTCGTATTCTGTGAGGATCATTTGCCATCTTGCAACCCGTCTGGTAAGAGCTGGCTTCTCGAAAATGTACTTAACTGGGTCCATTTTTGATATCAATAAAGTAGTGTGGGTCAACATATACTGTCTCAGTCGGCGAGCAGCCCACGCTAAAGCACAACAAGTTTTCTCGAGCAGTGAATAACGTTGTTCACAGTTGGTAAACTTTTTTCTCAGGTAGTAAATTGCATACTCTTTTCGACCAGACTCGTCATGCTGGCCCAGCACACACCCCATTGACTCTTCTAATACTGTCAAGTACATTATTAGTGGTCTTCCTTCAACTGGAGGCATAAGGATAGGAGGCTCTTGTAAGTATTCCTTGATTTTGTCAAAAGCCCTCTGGCAATCTTTGTTCCACCTGACCGTTTGTTCTTTTCTTAACAGCTTGAACAAAGGTTCACAGGTTGCTGTAAGGTGAGATATGAACCTTGAAATGTAGTTCAATCTACCTAGAAACCCCTGAACCTCCTTCTTCGTTTTTGGTGCAGGCATATCTTGAATGGCTTTAACTTTATCAGGGTCAACTTCAATCCCTTTCTCGCTTACAATAAAGCCCATCAGCTTACCAGATCGCACCCCGAATGTGCACTTGTTGGGGTTCAATTTCAGTTGGTATTTCCTCAAACGCTTGAATAGCTTCAACAGATTTACCAGGTGATCTTCTTCTGTGAGGGACTTGGCAATCATGTTATCCACATAACACTCGATTTCTTTATGGATCATATCGTGGAATAATGTTACCATAGCCCGTTGATATGTTGCACCAGCATTCTTCAGTCCAAATGGCATCACCTTATAACAGAACGTGCCCCAGGGTGTGATGAAGGTTGTTTTCTCCATGTCTTCAGGTGACATCTTGATTTGATTGTATCCTGAAAATCCGTCCATGAAGGAGAATACCGAGAACTGAGCCGTATTATCAACCAATACATCAATGTGAGGCAATGGAAAATCATCTTTTGGGCTGGCTCTGTTCAGATCTCGGTAGTCAACACACATTCTCACTTTGCCATCTTTCTTAGGCACAGGTACTATATTAGCAACCCACGGCGGATAGCTAGTTACAGCAAGGAATTCGGCGTCCCACTGCTTTTGTACCTCTTCCTTTATCTTCATTGCCATATCCGGGCGAGTACGGCGCAACTTCTGTTTTACTGGCGGGCAGTCCTCTTTCAGAGGCAGCTTGTGCATGACGATATCGGTGTCCAACCCTGGCATATCCTGGTAAGACCAAGCAAACACATCCGCATACTCCCGAAGCAGATCAATCAGTTGTTCTTTCACTGAGTTTTGTAGGCAGGCCCCAATCTTTTCCTCTTTCACGTCTTCTTCCGAACCAAGATTAATCGTTTCAATCTCCTCCTGATGAGTGTAAACACCCCAAATTTGCCCTCACCCATTTTCACCATGGCTTGTGATCATTTCATATGCATAGACACAATCATACCATCTCATATCCCATTTTGATTCACTGCATAGATTTTAAGTCATCTGCATCTAGGGTTTGTGATCTGAGCAATCCAAGAGCTTCTTGAGCCACTCCAAAGGCCACCAATCACTTCAAAAGGGTCCATGTGTGTTCTTGTATCATATTATGTCCTCTCAAAGTCAAGAATGCCAAAGAATCACAAGAACTGGGATTGGTATGGAAGCAGAGCCAAGTTTGACTGCACAGTTGACCTGAAATTAGGGTTTTGGTTTCAGAGGCCTTAACTCAAAATTTTTTGGTCATTCTTGTTTCTATTGGTCTCTATATGGTATAGGGAGTATGCATATCAATTTTTATGAAGAAATTCCATGGGGAAGTCATCTAATCAAGAGTTGACTTTTCAGACAAGTCAGTGCAAAATCAGGGCATCTGAGGCCCCCAATGACCCAACCAAAGGGTGATCTTCATCATTTTGAGTGTATATGATCTTTATTTGATCATGGAAGAAGTTTGAAGTTCATAAAATTCAAAAATTTGAAGTTTTTGCAAAGTTGACTTTTTTGGGCAAGTTTGACTTTTGAAGAATATGTCATTTTATGCCACTCTTCAAACCTTACTTTTTGATCCAAAAATGCTTCAAATGGAAAAACTTTGGTCATGAAAGTTGTAGATTAGATCTTTCCCTTTTCAAAAAGTACAAGAACATGACCTAATTCATTTTGGATCAAAAGTTATGGTGAGTTAAAGTTGGCAAAAATCACTAATTTTCAAGTTATGCACCAAATGAGAAATTTGCAAAATCTTGTACCAAGGTAATTTGTGACTTCTAATTGACATCAAACCATTACACAAACATCACATGTAACCTAAAATTCAGATTGGACCAAGAGTTTCTCATGTTTCATGGCTTGTGAGGCAAGATATTTCCATGTGAACTAAAAGTGAGCAAGTTGCAAAACCATCATAACACTTCCATCCACTTGCTGCCTATGTTGCTGAACCAGCCCTAGCCTTTCCCCTCATCTTGCTGCGCAGCCCACACCCCTTGTACCAAGCTAGAACTTGACCCATGCTTTCTCTTACATAAAGTTGACAATTTGCAAAAAGCACCATACCAATCACAAAAGCACAAGTCACATCATCTGACCAATAAGATTTGTTTATGTGGATCAAATGCCAGCCATTTCACACAACAAGCCAGCCTGAACACTCACCACAACTCACATTCACATTTTCACTCTCACTTGCAATAACATTCGAAATTCATTCTACAGGCCATAAACACTCAAACAAACTCCACTAATCATCTCACCATGCTTCATTGAACCCAAACCAACAAGACATAAGCCTGAAACCAGCAAGAACTCAACTTCCCCATTTTTCACTCTCAAAGCCAAAGCTTTCGAAACTCTTCATACAGGCCACAAACACTTGAACAAACTTCACAAACCTTCTCAAATCATCATCCTGATCACAAAGAACCCCTCACCCTTGCCTGAAACTGCCTGAATCACAAACACAGTTCTCACCTGAGCTTGAACAGAACTTGTTCAATCTCCCAAACTAGCCAGCATAAACTCTTGCTAAGCATCCAGACATCATCAAGGGACCAAAGGGAGTGGTTTGCATCAAAGGAAGGGGTCAGAAAGTTGCAAGATTGAAAGCTTCGAAACTCAGGTAGCTCAAGAACTTTTTTTCCAGAAATGATTTTTAAAGTTCCTAAGTTGTTCTTTGTTGTTCACTGATCACTCTGATACCTTTGGTTTTGAAAATGGTGGAGAGATGAGAGTTTAATCAATCTCTGAAACTTTTTGCCCTGGAACTAGTTTGATTCGATTCAGCTAGTTTAGAAGTGATAAATATGTTTTGAATGGGGGTTTTGATTCGTGAGTGAGTGGGGATCATTTCTGTTTAATTAGATTTCATTTTAGATGCGTGTGGAGAGAGTTGGTGTTTTGGAGTGAACGGAGAAGATGACCGGAACAGATGCGTGTGGAGAGAGTTGGTGTTTTGGAGTGAACGGAGAAGATGACCGGAACACTGTTCCGGTCACCTGAGGGTCATTAACGGCAGGATTAGGGCATAATCATTAATTAGCTGAGTTTGAATTTTGGCCGTAGGATTTGGCGCCAGGTCAATTCGCGCGCAGGCTTGTTTGAATCTGAACCCTAGGATTTGATTACTTTTCCTTTTTCAGTTTAAAATTCATTTAATTTTCATTTTTATTTCATTTGTTTTCCATAATTTATTAAAAATAACAAAAACCATTTAAAAATTATGAAATTTTTTACCAAGAGTTTCATTAATTTTTAAAACACAAAAATATTTTTATTTTTATTTTTTTAGCATTAAAAAGTATTTTTAAATATCTAAAAGTTTATTTTTAATTGATTAATGAAAATTAATTTATTAAAAATACTTTTAGGTATTTAAAAATCACCAAAAAATTCATGAAACCTTTAAAAACATTTAGAAACATTGTCCAACCCTCAAACCAAATTTCTTTTTTGATCTTGATGCATTTTGAGAATTTTTCATTGAATTAAAACCATTTTGATGCATTATTTTGATCCAAACTTCCAAAAATCATTTCTGCCTAACCCTAAAGAGTTGGACCTTGGTTCTTTTTGCATTGCATTGTGTTTAGCATGTAGTTTGTGAGATTAAATGGCCATGATTTGATCTTTCATTTTCCATTTGTTTAGTAATTTTCTTGTTTAGGAACCCTAAAACCCTAGAAAACTTAGGGAAATCATAACTTGAATTTGATTAAGAGTTGAAACCTCTCCTTTGGGCAATGGTTTAGTATAGGATTAGGGGTCCTTTGAGTGTCATTTTCAATTTTTTTATCTTAGGGTTTGCTTCTGATTTTGATTTTTGTTTGATACATTGATCATAAACCCTAATTTGGGCTTTCATATGCATCCACCTTGCATTTACTTGCATAACATGACTTGCCATGACATTCCATGCCTCCATTTGATTCACTTAGCATCTTAAGACATATTTAAAGCATGTTTGATCATTGCATTTTGCATTTGCCTTGTTGTATGCCATATGCATCTCATAAGCTTGTATGATCATCCTCATTTGTTGTCTCATGTTTGTAGCATCTCATAGCATCATTAACATCATGAATATGCTTCTGGTTTTGGTTTGCATCATGTCTTTCCATCCTACTTTTGCATTTGCATTGCATTTCTTTTCTAACTTTTCAGGTGGTAAGTTATCTAGAGAAGTGAATTTGCCTTCACTTCTCATAACTTCTCTTCATCTCTTTTTATGCATCCTTGCTGCATTTATGTTTGTGTTTGAGATTGAGCTTGCTCATTCTTCTTCTTCTTACTTTCTTTCCTCAAGTGACTTGACTTCTTGAATGAAGCAAGTTGCTTTGCTTCTCCTGATCCTTTTCTCTGCTTCCTGGTGGTTCCATTGAAGATCTTCTTTGTTAAACCTCACAAACCTTACGAACAACCAAGCATGACAATGATTAGGGTTTTGATTAGTCTCCCCTCTTAGTTTTACCTTTGTGTCTCCCTTGAGTCTTCTCTTCTCATCTCATAATCAGGGACTAAACCCTAAAGGCTTTAAGGCTTTGTGATTAAGCTTATGCCTGCATCCTTCTATTAGGATGGAGTGTATAATTTTTAATCCTAAGTGTTAAACCCTTAATGTGTTTAAATCCTTTAATCAATTCATCTAATAATCATCAAGACATCAAGCTTGTAACTTGGGCCTTGCATTAGGGTTCTATTTCTTCCTTAATTGGTTAAGAAGGACTAACCCTAGTGTTAATGGACAAGTCCCCCTCAAGTTGTCTTACAAACCATAAAAATCACTTCATCATCATATCATTAATTAAAATCCACTTAATAAAGGCTTTGTTTTGTCATGAGTTTAATCCCTAATCATGGATTAAGTTGAGGAGCTTTCCTCAGCTTAAACATTCTCATCTATTATCCTTCTATTAGGATGGTGTAATGAGTCTGTTTAATCCCTGATTATGGCTTAATCTCATTACTCAACACTAAACAAAAACACCAAAAACATCTAAATAATCACAAATAGGTTAATGATCTTAAT
Organism: Lathyrus aphaca; assembly: GCA_963966055.1. NCBI lineage: Eukaryota > Viridiplantae > Streptophyta > Magnoliopsida > Fabales > Fabaceae > Lathyrus > Lathyrus aphaca. Next base: position 372,184,131 of record OZ014523.1, read on the forward strand.
CCTATATCAAAGGTAATTAAGTGTGAGAATCTGATTACCCCTAATCAGAGGGAGGATGTGATGAGTTTACTAACCTATTGGTTTAGACTTAAGCTCATTAACTTATGACAAACTTTCAAAAACAATAAAAGACTGAAAACTCAAAAAACAAACAATAATCGTCTCCTACGGGATTCTTTTCTCATCATAATCACTCACAAACGAGAGCTTGCTTCTTCCATCTAATGCAAGACAGTTTGCACCTGAGCCAGACAGGTCTTACACTTGAGCATAGACAAACAAGCAGTTCACAAGTCAATTCATCTTTCAGTCTCTTTGGGTCGAACTACGGTGTTCTGACTTCCTCATTGCACGAGAGGATACGTATGCATAACTCAACAGTTATCGAACAAAAGTCTCTGTATATTCCCCCTCTTTCCAGCATTATTCTTTTAGCCTCATGGTCTTGAGCATCTCATCCTTTGTCCTTACACTGACACTGTATATCACACTTTGCACTTCTTTTACACTGACACCTGTACATCTTTTTCAGCTATTCTATACACAAATTGCACTGACACCACCCCTTTAAAACACAAATCTTTTAAGCGTGGATCCCGTCGAGTACGACGGACAATCTGGGTGCTAATACCTTCCCAGGTTGTAACCAACCCCCTTTCTCAGTCTCTCTGGTTCGCAACCGTCTTATCCATATCTTTCTAGGTCTATGCAGCATTGCCTTTCCTCCGGGATAAAAATGCCTAGCTGGCGACTCTTTTCTTTTCCAGTGAGTTCACTGATGTGTGTTCTCATTGTTCTTTTCGCCGACCGTTCGCGTCTGTACCTTTATTTGGGCCATTCCCCATTTTATCGGGAGCGACATCTTGGCGACTCTGCTGGGGACCCTTATACTGCAACCAGGGCTTCTGGTTCTTTTTGTGGGTTCCTCCTAGCGCTTGATTGATTTGTGTTTACTGGGGTGTTATGTGCTATTTGTGTTTATATGTTTGTTTTATTTATTTGCTTTGTTTACAGTTGTTTATTTGCTTTATTTATAGCTTTACATATATCATACTGTCATGCTGTCTGGCTGGATCTGGTTTTGCTTTGGTGGGTGGGTGATTCATTGAGAGTTGAGGTCCTACACCTGGGACCTGAGTGACACCTAGGCTAGAGTGGTTCATATTCTTTCCCATTCCATCTCGGTCTGGTGCGGGAATATGAAACACGGTTCAGATATGGGTTTCTTCTTGAGAACTCTGTGTTGCAGATTTCCTGCAATACTAGGGCTATCTGGGAAGCCTGCTAAGTCTGGATGACCTTTAGTTTTGACCTTCAGAAACTGAGGTGAATTAGAGGAGGAACTTTTATGGTTATTGTAAACACTGTACCTCCGGGTTAGAAGTGCTTACACTTCTCATAACTGATCCAAGTCTGAGGATCCTTGTTTTAGAACATCACCTGTGAGGGGGTTGTGCTGTTTACAGGTTTGCAGGTACCCTTGACCTCAGCATACCCTGTTACTTTATTTGATTAAGAGTACTCCATGTTGGGACAGTTCTTGTGATTCTAAACCCTGGACATGTGACTCTTTATTTGAGTCCCCCACCTTGGTTACTGGACTTATAGACCTCCATCTGGATTTCTTGAACATACATGGACTTATATCAGAGCACTTGATCAGATCCAGCTCAGTCACAAACCCTTGCATATCATTTGCATACATCCTCATTGCATCATTTTAACATGTGTTTATTTGTTTTTCAGGGTATCCCTCCTTTCATTTTGGCTTGGTTTTGACCCCTTCTTCAGCTTAGACCCATCTTCATCAGCACTTGCTTCAGCAATCAGTCACCTGCTTCAGTCACTTGCATCCTCAGCCTCAGCCTATCAGTGGCCTATCTTCAGTGTTGTCCTCAGTCATCATCATCAGCACCCAGTCTTCAGCAACATGGCACCTAAGAAAAGTAACATCTCCTACCACTTCTTTGAGCCTGAGCTAGCCAGCATCAGGAGGATTCAGACCCTGATTACTCCAGACCACATACCATATTTCAGGGAACATTATGGAGGAATCCTTGATATGGTATTGGATTTGGACCCTTCACAGAGGAGCCTGATACATACTTGCTTGCAGTTCTATGATCCTCCTCTAAGGTGCTTCACATTTCAGAATTTTCAGTTGGGACCCTTGCTGGAGGAATATTCATCATTGGTTGGTGTACCCATCAGGGGTGGAATCCCTTTCAACCCTGAGGTGGTTTTCCCAAGTAATGAGGAGATAGCCAAAGCATTACATCTAGAACCAGTTTTAGTTGGACAGAATTTGACATCTAAAGCTGGAATCTCTGGTTTTCATCTGGATTTCTTGACTTCTCAGGCTAGTCTGAAGGCCTCCCTAGGGGAGTGGAAGGCAGTCTGTGCTCTATTGGCCCTTAGCACATATGGGATCATACTTTTTGCAGATGAGCCTAGGTTTGTTAGCAAGAATGCAGTCCATCTTTTCACCCTGAGAAACCCAGTGCCTACCTTACTGGGAGATCTTTACTACTCAGTTCATCAGAGGAATGAAAAGCAAAGGGGGAGATTAGTGAGATGCTGTGCACCTTTGTTCCATACCTGGTTGCTCAAGCATTTGCCAAAGACTGATGCATTCTTGAACCCTCACCAACAGACGAACTGGGCTAGAAGGCTTGTTGCTCTAACCTCAGATGATATCAGATGGTGTACTCAGAGCACTAAGGGCAGAGACATCATTACAAGTTGTGGGCAATTTCCCAATGTGCCTCTGATTGGAGTGAAGGGTTGCATCAATTACAACCCTCTGCTATTCAAAAGACAACTGGGCTATGCATTAGTCCATCCTCCTAGGGCACAGGACCTGACTGAGACCCTTTATGTTGAAATCAAGCCTAATCTGGCTATTGTCAGGCAGGCATCCTGGGCCTGGGACAATGTGCAGACTAAGGGGGTAACTATTTTTGGAAGATGCAATAATGTAGCCTCAGCCCAATACTATGAGTGGTCACATGCCAGGGCTCAAATTTATGGAATGCCCTTCACTATTGAAGATATGCCTGGACCTTCCACAGCACCACCTCCAGCAACTGTCAGCTTAGAGGAGTTTGAGAAATTGAAAAAGACAAATGAGAAGCTGACTCAGGCATTACAGAAGACCCTCTGGGAGAGGAGTGATGGTAGGTTGGATATTGAGAGGTTAGAAAAGTTGAAGGTGGAGCATTTGGCTAGAATTGAGAAGTCTGAGGATTACATTAAGAAGTCTAGGGCTGGAGAACAAATCTTGAAGAATGCTTGCAAGGAAGCTCAGTTCCAGAAGGCCAGGACGGATTCGTATCTGAAGGAGAGTCAGGCTAGGTGGGTCAGGATCACCGAAGCCCGTACTCAGGAGGACAAAAGGACTCAGGATAAGATGGAGCAGATGGAAGCTAGTGCAAAAGAGCAACGGGAAGCCCTGGCAGCAGCCCAGAGGGAGATCTCAGAGCTGAAGATCAGAGCTGGAGTGAAGAGGTCAAAGGACCAAAGTCAGCACAAGAAGCTAACTGCAGCTGTTGCCACAAGGAATCTCCTTATCAGGAATCTTACAGAGCGTCCAGCTGATCCTGTGACTGAAGCACTTCTCAAGGAAGTTCAGGAGGATGAATTTGGCCTTGGTGTTTGACTTTTTGCTTGTTGTTGTTTTCATTTTATGTACTTTTCTTCATGATGTATTTTTGACCCCTCGGAGGGCTTGTATTGTAAACAAACTATGTATCATTTACCCTTTTTGTAATATATGTGTTGGTTTGTTTCATCTGAATTCCTCAAGCAACATCACAAGTATCTTCTTCAAGGGTCTGGAAAGGTCAAAACCAAGTGCCAAGCCGGATGCCTTGGAAACAAATAGACACACTGCATTGCATACTAACCTTTTGTTTTGTTTTGTAGGTTTTTGCTTTATTATTACTAACTCTGTTGTGATCTCAGGAATTATTGCTCGACGTCGAGGGTTTCTACTCAATTGTCCACACAGATACCCCACCCGCAGCAATCTTCCGGGCATACAGATGGATCAAATGCAGCAGGACCTTACAGAGGTCAGAAACCAAATGACCAACGAGAGGTTGGAGATGAGGACTCAAATGACACAGTTTATGGAGGTAATGAACAATATGGCTCAAAGTCAGGAGAGGTTAAGAGCACTGGTAGAAGGGAGAAACCAGGAAGATCATTAGCCAGGGACTGCTGGGACAAGCAACAATGAAAGAGTCCAACTTCATGTCAATCCCCCAGTCTTTGGACCCCACCAGCATCCAGAGATCAACATCCCTGTCAATATACAAGGGACTGCCACAGCAGGGAGGGTACTGCAAGAAGACCCCCAGGAAGATCAGTTCACAGTGATGGGAGCTGGGGAGGAGGCCTATGATAGAAGGCTGGATGAGATAGCTGAGAAATTAAGATCCCTAGAGTCTCAAAACTCTTTGGGTTTTGATGTTATGGACATGGGGTTAGTAGACGGGGTCAGGATTCCCCATAAGTTTAAGCCTCCTTGTTTTGAAAAGTACAACGGGACTTCCTGCCCCCGGACCCACTTACAATCCTTTCTGGGGAGGTTGAAGGCCTACACCATGGACGAGAAGCTCTGGATGTTCTATTTTGAGGATAGCTTGACAGGAGCTTCAAGGGAATGATACTCTCATCTGACAAAAGCAACTATCAGGTGTTGGAAGGACCTGGCAGAGGCCTTTATCAGACAGTATCAGTACAACCTGGATATGGCACCCAACAGGACCCTCCTAATGGGAATGTCACAGTCATCCAGGGAGAGCTTCCGAGAGTACGCTCAAAGATGGAGACAGCTTGCTGCTGCTGTCCAGCCACCTATGTCAGAGAGGGAGATGGCTAATATGTTCATGAACACCCTCCAGGGGACTTACATTGATAGGCTAGCTGCCTTCTCATCTACCAGCTTTGTAGATGTGGTCATAGCCGGAGAGAGAATTGAAAGCCTATTGAAGATGGGTAAGATCTCAGACAACGGTGCAAGCTCATCCAGTAATGCAAGAAAGCCTTTTGCATGCCCAAGAAGAACTGGTGAAACCAATGCTATCCACACCAACAGGGGCAGGCCCTAATATGTTCATAGGTCTGTGGCAGCAGTCACCATTCCCGCTCCAGTTCATCCACAACCAGCTTATCAACCACCGCAACAAAATTATCAGCAACAACCTCAGTACCAGCAACAAACTCAGTATCCTCCGAGAAACTATAACCACAACAACACCAACAACAATAATCAGCAGAGACCATTCCAACAGAGGCCCTCTCAGGCCAATAGGGTGATCGATCCGATCCCTATGCCCTATGCCACATTACTGCCACAACTCTTGAAACTCAACCTAGTTGAGCTAAGGACGTTGGCACCTCCAGATCCCAACAGTCTGCCCAGGAATTACGACGCCAGCGCCAGATGTGCCTTTCACTCAAATGCACCTGGACATAGTACGGAAAAGTGCAGAGCTTTGCACATGAAAGTGCAGGATCTAGTGGATTCCAAGGCTTTAAACTTTGCACCACCACCAAATGTCAACAAGAACCCTATGCCACATCATGGTGGTCCCCGAATCAAAGCTATTGAAGAAGACAAGCCGTCTTACTTGATAACCAGTGTGGGACAGATTCGGACACCGTTGGTAGAAATCAAAGCTCAGCTCCTAGAATGTCAAATGTTCCCAGGATGTGAGCTAGGGTGTGCTTACTGCAACATTTCAGTGAATGGTTGCGATAAATTGAGGGATGGCATAGATGGCCTCATCCAGAGTGGCCTGCTTCAAATTACAACATCAATTCCTACCAATCCAGCAATCTCCTTAACAACAATTCCAGAACCTCCTACAACTGCAACAACCATTGTTCCAGACAACTTTTCAGCTTCATCAACAAAGTTTTCATCCGTCATCTCAACTGACCAGGTATCAACCAACATTCCTTCTACAACTTCAGCACCACTTCATTTTGAATCTCCTACAACAACAACACCCATTCTTCCAACAATGTCTCCTACAACATCAGCAGCAAACCATGAAGATTTCTCCACAGTTACGATTTATTATGATCCCGAAAATGACTCTGCCTGCAATTCACAAAGTGCTACTCCCATCAGAGCACCAGTCACAATATATTATGATCCACAGACTATCACAGTCCCTTTTGCAGCTGCCATCAGTCTCGTCACTGTCACAGTGCCTGGGCCAATACCTTATGAAAGCAGTAATGCCATCCCTTGGCATTACGGCTCTGATTTATACTGCGAAGGACAAAAAATCACTTTTGAATCATCAACTTCTGCACCACAAATAGACAATGTGGGAGGAGGCGGAGGCTTCACTCGAAGCGGACGTCTCTTTGCCCCGCAAATTCAAAGACCCGCTGCCGAAGCAGAAGCTGCTGCCAAGGCAAAAGGGAAGAGCACGGTGCAAGAAGAGCAGGTTGTTAAAGAAGCTTTGAAAACACCTTTTGATCAAGAAGTTGATGAGTTCATGAGAATCATCAAGAAAAGTGATTACAAAATAGTGGACCAGCTTCACCAGACGCCTTCCAAGATCTCCATTCTATCATTGCTTATGTGCTCCGAAGCCCATCGGAATGCACTACTCAAAGTCTTGCACGCAGCTTATGTGCCAGAAGAGATCACGGTCAATCAGTTGGAAGCTGTAGTTGGAAATGTTAATGCTAGCAATGGACTAGGATTCACCAACACTGATTTGACTTCGGAAGGCCGCAATCATAACAAAGCCTTGCACATTACCATGGAATGTAAAGGAGCAGTTCTTTCCCATGTGCTGGTGGACACAGGGTCATCCCTCAATGTCTTACCCAAAAAGGCCCTGGTGAAGCTGGAATATGAAGGATTGGCATTGCGACCCAGTAACTTGGTAGTAAGAGCTTTTGACGGCTCTAAAAGATCAGTTCTGGGGGAAATTGAGTTGCCTGTAACGATTGGCCCACAAACTTTCAAAACGACCTTCTACGTGATGGACATTCAGCCTGCCTACAGCTGTTTGTTGGGTAGACCATGGATTCATGCCACTGGCGCAGTAACGTCTACCCTTCACCAGAAGTTAAAATTTGAGTGGGAAGGTCAAGTCGTTACTATCTGTGGAGAGGAGGATATATTTGTTAGCCATCTGGCTACTTATAAGTATATTGAAATGGATGGGGAGATCCACGAGACCATGAGCCAAGGGTTTGAGGCCCTGAATGTTAATGAAACCTCTGCTGTGCTTGGGACCTCTATGACATCCTACCAACAAGCCCGGAAGGTGGTGGAAGAAGGAAACGTTCAAGGCTGGGGAAAACTGTTGCCTGTTGAGAAGAAAGAAGATAGATTTGGGTTGGGTTACAAACCAACTCAAGAAGATCAAGCAGAGGCTGCTGAGAAGCCCGGTTTTGTCAGTGGGGGGATGCTCACCCCTGATGCTATCAACAATTTGGAAGACGAGCTGGAAGAAGAACGCAACCTGGAAAGCTGGATTCGTCCAAGGATCCCGGGGAGCAGTATCTCAAACTGGTCTTCCCAGGAAATTATAAGGGTTACTCATACAGAGTAATTATTATTTCCTGTATTTTTATAGCATGCATCAAAGTCTTGCATCTTGCCCAAGATGACAAGGCTCATTTTGTAATCGGGCCATCTGTACTTTTTGTGCAACAAGATTAATCAATGAAATATCAGACATCTTCTTGTAAATGAGTCTTTTTCTTTTCCGCTCACTGTTTTTCCATTTTTCTTTTTGTACAAAAATAAATGGCGATGTTTTCAAAATGACAACTTTATTTCACTTTTCTAAACAAGATTAAAATCAATCACTAAAATGAACAAACTGAACCCTTGCAGAGAGTGCCTTCCAGACAGCACCGACAACAGCACGGCTATGACTTCGTATGACTCTGACAATCCGATCAATCAAGCTGATGAAGGGGTTGAAGAAGATTATGAGCTTCCTGAAGAACTAGCCAGATTGTTGAGACAAGAGGAGAAGGTTATCACTCCTCATCAGGAGGAGGTGGAAACGATTAATCTTGGTACAGTTGAAGATGTGAAAGAGGTTAAAATCGGGGTCGGCTTACAAGACTCAGTGAAGAGACAACTGATTGATCTGCTTCAAGAATATGTGGATGTGTTTGCTTGGTCGTATCAAGATATGCCAGGGTTGGACACCGACATTGTTATGCACAAGCTGCCTTTGAGAGAAGACTGCCCGCCGGTTAAACAGAAACTGCGCCGTACTCGCCCTGACATGGCAATGAAGATCAAAGAAGAGGTACAAAAGCAGTGGGACGCCGGGTTCCTTGCTGTGACTAGCTATCCACCGTGGGTTGCTAACATAGTACCTGTGCCTAAGAAGGACGGCAAAGTAAGGATGTGTGTTGACTACCGGGACCTGAACAGAGCCAGCCCGAAAGATGATTTCCCATTACCTCACATTGATGTATTGGTGGATAATACGGCTCAGTTCTCGGTATTCTCCTTCATGGACGGATTTTCAGGATACAATCAGATCAAGATGTCACCTGAAGACATGGAGAAGACAACATTCATCACAGCCTGGGGCATGTTCTGTTACAAAGTGATGCCATTCGGATTGAAGAATGCTGGTGCAACATATCAACGGGCTATGGTGACATTAATCCACGATATGATCCATAAAGAAATAGAATGTTATGTGGATGACATGATTGCCAAGTCCCTTACAGAGGAAGACCACTTGGTAAACCTGCTGAAGCTATTCAAGCGTCTGAGGAAGTACCAATTGAAGCTGAACCCCAACAAATGCACATTCGGGGTGCGATCCGGTAAGCTGCTGGGCTTTATTGTAAGCGAGAAAGGGATTGAAGTGGACCCTGATAAAGTCAAAGCCATTCAAGAAATGCCTGCACCGAAAACTGAGAAAGAAGTTCGAGGGTTTCTGGGTAGATTGAACTATATTTCAAGGTTTATATCTCACCTCACAGCAACCTGTGAGCCCTTGTTCAAACTATTGAGAAAGGAACAGACGGTCAGGTGGAACGAAGATTTCCAGAGGGCTTTTGACAAGATCAAGGAATACTTACAAGAACCTCCCATCCTTATGCCGCTAGTTGAGGGAAGACCTTTGATAATGTACTTGACAGTATTAGAAGAGTCAATGGGGTGTGTGTTGGGCCAGCATGACGAGTCTGGTCGAAAAGAGTATGCAATATACTACCTGAGCAAAAAGTTTACCGACTGTGAACAACGTTATTCACTGCTCGAGAAAACTTGTTGTGCTTTAGCGTGGTCTGCTCGCCGACTGAGACAGTATATGTTGACCCACACTACTTTATTGATCTCCAAAATGGACCCAGTTAAGTACATTTTCGAGAAGCCATCTCTTACCGGACGGGTTGCAAGATGGCAAATGATTCTCACGGAATATGACATCCAGTACACCTCTCAGAAAGCCATCAAGGGCAGTGTACTATCTGAATATCTTGCTGAGCAACCTATTGATGACTACCAGCCTATGAGATTTGATTTCCCTGATGAAGACATCATGTTCATAAAATCAAAAGATCATGAAGAGCCTGTTCACACTGAAGGGCCTGACCCGGAAGAAGAATGGACTATGATGTTTGATGGGGCTGTTAATATGAATGGTCGTGGTGTTGGTGCAGTGCTCATTACACCTAAGGGAGTTCACATGCCTTTCTCGGCAAAACTCACCTTCAACTGCACTAACAACGAAGCTGAATACGAAGCTTGCATTATGGGTCTTGAGGAAGCCATTGACCTCAGGATCAAGACATTAACTGTATTCGGAGATTCAGCTCTGGTAATTAATCAAACCAACGGCAAATGGTACACCCACCAGGATCATCTGATACCCTACAGGGATTATACAAGAAGGTTATTGACTTTCTTCACAACGGTCAAGCTTGAGTATATCCCTCGGGACGAGAATCAGTTTGCAGATGCTCTAGCTACCATTTCATCCATGATCAAAGTTCAAGCTGCCAACTTTGTACCGCAGATTTCAGTGTCCAGACTTGACAGACCAGCTTATATATTCGCAGCAGATGCTATCAAAGATGATAAGCCTTGGTTCCATGACATTAAGTGCTTCTTAGAGGATCAAACATACCCATCTGGGGCATCTTCCAATGATAAGAAGACTTTGAGAAGGCTTGCTGGTAGTTTCTTTCTGAACACTGATGGTTCCCTGTACAAAAGAAACTTTGATATGGTACTCCTCAGATGCGTTGATAGAACAGAAGTAGACTTGTTAATGCATGAAGTGCACGAAGGATCTTTTGGTACCCATGCAAGAGGGCATGCCATGGCTAAGAAATTGTTAAGGTCAGGTTATTACTGGATCACAATGGATGCAGACTGTTGTGCTTATGCCAGAAAGTGCCACAAATGCCAGATCTATGCAGATAAGGTGCATGTGCCTCTCAATCCTTTGAACATAATATCTTCACCATGGCCCTTTGCCATGTGGGGCATTGATATGATTGGCAAGATTGAGCCAACTGCTTCGAATGGCCACAGATTCATCCTGGTCGCCATTGACTATTTCACCAAGTGGGTCGAAGCAGCTTCATATGCAAATGTTACAAGACAAGTGGTGGCCCGATTTCTGAAGAGAGATATCATCTGTCGATACGGAGTTCCCGAGCGAATCATTACTGACAATGGTTCCAATCTAAACAACAAAATGATGGCTGAGTTATGCCGGGACTTCAAAATCCAACACCACAATTCTTCTCCTTACAGGCCAAAGATGAACGACGCTGTTGAGGCAGCTAATAAGAACATCAAGAAGATTGTGCAGAAGATGGTAGTCACCTACAAAGACTGGCATGAGATGCTGCCATTTGCCTTGCATGGGTACCGCACGTCAATCAAAACATCCACCAGGGAAACACCATATCAGCTTGTGTATGGTATGGAGGCAGTCCTACCTGTTGAAGTTGAATTACCCTCCCTACGGGTACTGATGGATGTTAAGCTGAGTGAAGCAGAATGGGTCCGATCCCGATACGAACAACTGAGTCTGATTGAAGAGAAAAGATTGGCTGCAATCTGTCATGGGCAGTTATATCAGAAAAGAATGAAGAGAGCCTTCGATCAGAAAGTCAGGCACCGAGAATACCAAGTGGGAGATCTTGTGCTGAAAAGGATCCTCCCTCCTCATACGGACCACAGGGGCAAATGGACTCCGAACTATGAAGGACCATTCGTGGTAAAGAAAGTTTTTTCTGGTGGAGCACTCATGCTCAGTACCATGGATGGTGAAGACTTCCCGTCCCCTGTGAATTCAGATGCAGTTAAAAAATACTTCGCATAAAAATGACCCGCTGGACACAAAAACAGAATGTAAGTCCAGGCAAAAATAGGGCATCCCGGCGAGTCAAAAACAGAATAAAAGACTCGGGCAAAAATAAGGGAAAATAAACGAAAAATGTGCACCCGCTGAGTTGAAAAGCCGCATTGGACAACTCAGGCAAAAATGGGTATCCCGATGGATTGAAAACCCGAAAGGGCGATCCATGCAAAATAAGGGAATAAGCGAACAACTGCATTCTGAATTCGTCTGTATCACCTACAACTTGGCAAACCTCGAGAGGATCAAGCTTCAATCAGAACCAGCCTACTTCAGAAAGCAAGACGAGAAGAACTTCGAAAGTCATACGAGTCGTAGCGAAAGAGGAAGCTCCTTTGAAAGCGTCGTCAACATCGCCAGCATTTTGTTTCTCAATTTATAACAATCTCCTCATTTCAGGAGATATGTTTCCTTGACTGTGTCTCGCCAATTCAGGGCATTTGAATTAATAAAATCAGATTTTTCAGTCATGTGTCGTCTTGTACATTTTTATTTGCAAAGAATGTCTGATGTCTTAAGAAAAACTGATTGCGCGAATACAGATGTTATCTTTAAATTAAAACACAGGCTTGCAGGAAATATACTTACTCTCGAGAGTGTCTCACTCCTGCGACGGAGTCCAGTAAGGGTTGCCTCGGGATTACTTGTGCGTTTCTCTGTCTTTGCAGGATTGCAGGTATTCAAAAGCGCGACATGGGGCATGAAAGCTTCATCCCAGCAAGCTGGCCCATCAGCACTCATTCTTAGCACCTGAGGTGCTTCCTCCCCAGCTGAGTTGCCACCAACAACTTTCCCCATCTAGTTTGCCACTTGTCACTCCTCCCAGCCGAGGTGTCAAGCATTCTTCCTCAGCAGAATACAAAAGCCAGTGAACCATCTTCCCCACAGAATTTCAGCCCTCATTCAGAAGAGCAACGCATGAAGGAGTCACAACAGAGTAAAGGAAGAACTTCTACAAACCCCAGCTGGGTCCCTCATTTACAGGATGGGTCTATCATTGGCCCATTTCCCCGAGCAGGATCTTTTTCATCAGATCTACCAATGATCTCATCCCCAGCTGGGATGGTCACTTCAGACAGATCGACCAGAGACCTTCCTAACAACGGGACCCGAATCCCGGATCGGTATCTTTTGCACGATCATAGCATTCGCATCATATTCACCAAACAAAGCGTAGCATTCCGTCTAATACGGAGCATTACGGCAAAAATCAAACATAAAGCATAATCATAAGCCATGTTTTGAATCGAACACTCGTGCATAATAAAATCCATCAGTATACAGAAAACTTCTTCCCCAGAGTCGCCAGCAAAAGCAGTTGCCTCACAATTCACAAACACCAATATATATTCCTTTTGACACCCGTCCGTGTCATCATTCCCCAGTAAAGTCGCCTGGACACTCTTTACAAACAGGACCACCCATATTACAGATACTTCCTGACACCCGTCCGTGTCATATCCCCAGCAGAAAACCAAGACATTCTCTTTGCACTCGCAAAACCTTATATACAAATACTTTGACACTCGTCTGTGTCGTTCTCCCCAGCAGATTGAACATTCCAATATACATCACTTATACAAATACTCGTCCATATCTTGTATACACCATTTATACATCCCCACAGATTCGACACTCGTCCGTGTTCTTTGTTAACCAGTTGGTACTCGTCCGTATCATCATCTCAGAGCATGCGTCAAGCGTTTGTTTCTACACGATACTCGCCCGTATCATAGTCTTAAGGATGCTCGTCCGCATCTTTAATCCATACACCGTGTCAAACACTTATGTCTTCTTGAATATAGATACTCGTCTGTGTCTACCATTCCCCAGAAGAGTCCCTTCGGATTCAACACTCGTCCGTGTTCCCTGTTAACCAGTTTATACTCGTCCGTATCATCATCTCTGAACATGTGTCAGTACTTGTTTCTACCTGATACTCGTCCGTATCATAGTCTTGAGGATGCTCGTCCGCATCTTCAATCTATACACAGTACCAAACACTTATACCTTTTATTTTCATGGATGTAAACACTCGTCCGTGTTTACTATTCCCCAGTAGATCGCCAACAAAGCAAGTTTTCCTTTATCTGACATTCATCCTGTGTCATGATAAACCCTGAGAGCAGCCGTACCCTGCTAGGTGGTCGTCCTCCACCTCTTGATGGTCGTCCTCCATCATGCTCATCCGATGGCCGTCCCCATCGTTGATATTTAGCAGCCTTCCCCTACTAGGTGGTCGTCCTCCACCTCTTGATGATCGTCCTTCATCATTTTATCCAATGGCCGTCCCCATTATTGATTTTGGTTATCTGACATTCGTCCTATGTCATGAGAAAGCTTAAGAGCAGCCGTCCCCTGCTAGGTGGTCGTCCTCCGCCTCTTGATGGTCTTCCTCCATCATGCTCATCCGATGGCCGTCCCCATCGTTGACTTTTTATCCGGCATTCGTCCTATGTCGCGATACTTTTCGGCAGCCGTACCCTGCCTGGTGGTCGTCCTCCACCTTAGATGACCGTCCCTCATCTTAACCCCAACAGAGCAGCCGTCCCCTGCTAGGTGATCGTCCTTCACCTTTGATGACCGTACCTCATCATCTGTGTATTTCATTTATTCTTTAACCCGATGGCCGTCCCCGTCGTGGTCCCTTTTCTTTTTAGCCCGATGGCCGTCCGCATCGTCGGTTACTTTACTTTATGAACTTGATGGCCGTCCCCGTCATGTTTCATTCGATCCCCAGAGAATCTTCCAGCTTTACTTGATGGCCGTCCCCATCATAATATCTTATTTTTCCCAGCTAGTCGGTCGTCCCCGTCTTGGCTTTACCTTTTATCCCCAGCATGTCGGCCGTCCCTGTCATTGCTTTATTTCAGGCACTTTCCCCAGCATGTCGGCCGTCCCCGTCATTGCTCTTTACCCAGCAGTCGTCCTCTGCTCGACAGTCGTCCTCTGTCGCCCACACTTTACAATATACTTTATTTTCGTTTTACAATCTATATCCCTTTTCTTCTTCATTTTGTGAGTGCAAATTTTGGACTGTCTTTGGTATTCAACCACAAGTTATCTTGTTTGCCTGTTAAGCCGTTGCTTACATCCTGCACAGCTAACTCATGTTTGAATAGGGGCAGCTGTAAACACCCCAAATTTTCCCTCACCCATTTTCACCATGGCTTGTGATCATTTCATATGCATAGACACAATCATACCATCTCATATCCCATTTTGATTCACTGCATAGATTTTAAGTCATCTGCATCTAGGGTTTGTGATCTGAGCAATCCAAGAGCTTCTTGAGCCACTCCAAAGGCCACCAATCACTTCAAAAGGGTCCATGTGTGTTCTTGTATCATATTATGTCCTCTTAAAGTCAAGAATGCCAAAGAATCACAAGAACTGGGATTGGTATGGAAGCAGAGCCAAGTTTGACTGCACAGTTGACCTGAAATTAGGGTTTTGGTTTCAGAGGCCTTAACTCCAAATTTTTTGGTCATTCTTGTTTCTATTGGTCTCTATATGGTATGGGGAGTATGCATATCAATTTTTATGAAGAAATTCCATGGGGAAGTCATCTAATCAAGAGTTGACTTTTCAGACAAGTCAGTGCAAAATCAGGGCATCTGAGGCCCCCAATGACCCAACCAAAGGGTGATCTTCATCATTTTGAGTGTATATGATCTTTATTTGATCATGGAAGAAGTTTGAAGTTCATAAAATTCAAGAATTTGAAGTTTTTGCAAAGTTGACTTTTTTGGGCAAGTTTGACTTTTGAAGAATATGTCATTTTATGCCACTTTTCAAACCTTACTTTTTGATCCAAAAATGATTCAAATGGAAAAACTTTGGTCATGAAAGTTGTAGATTAGATCTTTCCCTTTTCAAAAAGTACAAGAACATGACCTAATTCATTTTGGATCAAAAGTTATGGTGTGTTAAAGTTGGCAAAAATCACTAATTTTCAAGTTATGCACCAAATGAGAAATTTGCAAAATCTTGTACCAAGGTAATTTGTGACTTCTAATTGACATCAAACCATTACACAAACATCACATGTAACCTAAAATTCAGATTGGACCAAGAGTTTCTCATGTTTCATGGCTTGTGAGGCAAGATATTTCCATGTGAACTAAAAGTGAGCAAGTTGCAAAACCATCATAACACTTCCATCCACTTGCTGCCTATGTTGCTGAACCAGCCCTAGCCTTTCCCCTCATCTTGCTGCGCAGCCCACACCCCTTGTACCAAGCTAGAACATGACCCATGCTTTCTCTTACATAAAGTTGACAATTTGCAAAAAGCACCATACCAATCACAAAAGCACAAGTCACATCATCTGACCAATAAGATTTGTTTATGTGGATCAAATGCCAGCCATTTCACACAACAAGCCAGCATGAACACTCACCACAACTCACATTCACATTTTCACTCCCACTTGCAAGAACATTCGAAATTCATTCTACAGGCCATAAACACTCAAACAAACTCCACTAATCATCTCACCATGCTTCATTGAACCCAAACCAACAAGACATAAGCCTGAAACCAGCAAGAACTCAACTTCCCCATTTTTCACTCTCAAAGCCAAAGCTTTCGAAACTCTTCATACAGGCCACAAACACTTGAACAAACTTCACAAACCTTCTCAAATCATCATCCTGATCACAAAGAACCCCTCACCCTTGCCTGAAACTGCCTGAATCACAAACACAGTTCTCACCTGAGCTTGAACAGAACTTGTTCAATCTCCCAAACTAGCCAGCATAAACTCTTGCTAAGCATCCAGACATCATCAAGGGACCAAAGGGAGTGGTTTGCATCAAAGGAAGGGGTCAGAAAGTTGCAAGATTGAAAGCTTCGAAACTCAGGTAGCTCAAGAACTTTTTTCCAGAAATGATTTTTAAAGTTCCTAAGTTGTTCTTTGTTGTTCACTGATCACTCTGATACCTTTGGTTTTGAAAATGGTGGAGAGATGAGAGTTTAATCAATCTCTGAAACTTTTTGCCCTAGAACTAGTTTGATTCGATTCAGCTAGTTTAGAAGTGATAAATATGTTTTGAATGGGGGTTTTGATTCGTGAGTGAGTGGGGATCATTTCTGTTTAATTAGATTTCATTTTAGATGCCTGTGGAGAGAGTTGGTGTTTTGGAGTGAACGGAGAAGATGACCGGAACACTGTTCCGGTCACCTGAGGGTCATTAACGGCAGGATTAGGGCATAATCATTAATTAGCTGAGTTTGAATTTTGGCCGTAGGATTTGGCGCCAGGTCAATTCGCGCGCAGGCTTGTTTGAATCTGAACCCTAGGATTTGATTACTTTTCCTTTTTCAGTTTAAAATTCATTTAATTTTCATTTTTATTTCATTTGTTTTCCATAATTTATTAAAAATAGCAAAAACCATTTAAAAATTATGAAATTTTTTACCAAGAGTTTCATTAATTTTTAAAACACAAAAATATTTTTATTTTTATTTTTTTAGCATTAAAAAGTATTTTTAAATATCTAAAAGTTTATTTTTAATTGATTAATTAAAATTAATTTATTAAAAATACTTTTAGGTATTTAAAAATCACCAAAAAATTCATGAAACCTTTAAAAACATTTAGAAACATTGTCCAACCCTCAAACCAAATTTCTTTTTTGATCTTGATGCATTTTGAGAATTTTTCATTGAATTAAAACCATTTTGATGCATTATTTTGATCCAAACTTCCAAAAATCATTTCTGCCTAACCCTAAAGAGTTGGACCTTGGTTCTTTTTGCATTGCATTGTGTTTAGCATGTAGTTTGTGAGATTAAATGGCCATGATTTGATCTTTCATTTTCCATTTGTTTAGTAATTTTCTTGTTTAGGAACCCTAAAACCCTAGAAAACTTAGGGAAATCATAACTTGAATTTGATTAAGAGTTGAAACCTCTCCTTTGGGCAATGGTTTAGTATAGGATTAGGGGTCCTTTGAGTGGCATTTTCAATTTTTTTATCTTAGGGTTTGCTTCTGATTTTGATTTTTGTTTGATACATTGATCATAAACCCTAATTTGGGCTTTCATATGCATCCACCTTGCATTTACTTGCATAACATGACTTGCCATGACATTCCATGCCTCCATTTGATTCACTTAGCATCTTAAGACATATTTAAAGCATGTTTGATCATTTCATTTTGCATTTGCCTTGTTGTATGCCATATGCATCTCATAACTTTTCATGTATGTTCATATGTCTTAACTTGCTCCACTGGCATCCATAAGCTTGTATGATCATCCTCATTTGTTGTCTCATGGTTGTAGCATCTCATAGCATCATTAACATCATGAATATGCTTCTGGTTTTGGTTTGCATCATGTCTTTCCATCCTACTTTTGCATTTGCATTGCATTTCTTTTCTAACTTTTCAGGTGGTAAGTTATCTTGAGAAGTGAATTTGCCTTCACTTCTCATAACTTCTCTTCATCTCTTTTTATGCATCCTTGCTGCATTTATGTTTGTGTTTGAGATTGAGCTTGCTCATTCTTCTTCTTCTTACTTTCTTTCCTCAAGTGACTTGACTTCTTGAATGAAGCAAGTTGCTTTGCTTCTCCTGATCCTTTTCTCTGCTTCCTGGTGGTTCCATTGAAGATCTTCTTTGTTAAACCTCACAAACCTTAGGAACAACCAAGCATGACAATGATTAGGGTTTTGATTAGTCTCCCCTCTTAGTTTTACCTTTGTGTCTCCCTTGAGTCTTCTCTTCTCATCTCATAATCAGGGACTAAACCCTAAAGGCTTTAAGGCTTTGTGATTAAGCTTATGCCTGCATCCTTCTATTAGGATGGAGTGTATAATTTTTAATCCTAAGTGTTAAACCCTTAATGTGTTTAAATCCTTTAATCAATTCATCTAATAATCATCAAGACATCAAGCTTGTAACTTGGGCCTTGCATTAGGGTTCTATTTCTTCCTTAATTGGTTAAGAAGGACTAACCCTAGTGTTAATGGACAAGTCCCCCTCAAGTTGTCTTACAAACCATAAAAATCACTTCATCATCATATCATTAATTAAAATCCACTTAATAAAGGCTTTGTTTTGTCATGAGTTTAATCCCTAATCATGGATTAAGTTGAGGAGCTTTCCTCAGCTTAAACATTCTCATCTATTATCCTTCTATTAGGATGGTGTAATGAGTCTGTTTAATCCCTGATTATGGCTTAATCTCATTACTCAACACTAAACAAAAACACCAAAAACATCTAAATAATCACAAATAGGTTAATGATCTTAATCCTATATCAAAGGTAATTAAGTGTGAGAATCTGACTTCACACTTAAGGTATTCTCATTACCCCTAATCAGAGGGAGGATGTGATGAGTTTACTAACCCATTGGTTTAGACTTAAGCTCATTAACTTATGACAAACTTTCAAAAACAATAAAAGACTGAAAACTCAAAAAACAAACAATAATCGTCTCCTCCGGGATTCTTTTCTCATCATAATCACTCACAAACGAGAGCTTGCTTCTTCCGTCTAATGCAAGACAATTTGCACCTGAGCCAGACAGGTCTTACACTTGAGCATAGACAAACAAGCAGTTCACAAGTCAATTCATCTTTCAGTCTCTTTGGGTCGAACTACGGTGTTCTGACTTTCTCATTGCACGAGAGGATACATAGGCATAACTCAACAGTTATCGAACAAAAGTCTCTGTATATTCCCCCTCTTTCCAGCATTATTCTTTTAGCCTCATGGTCTTGAGCATCTCATCCTTTGTCCTTACACTGACACTGTATATCACAGTTTGCACTTCTTTTACACTGACACCTGTACATCTTTTTCAGCTATTCTATACACAAATTGCACTGACACCACCCCTTTAAAACACAAATCTTTTAAGCGTGGATCCCGTCGAGTACGACGGACAATCTGGGTGCTAATACCTTCCCAGGTTGTAACCAACCCCCTTTCTCAGTCTCTCTGGTTCGCAACCGTCTTATCCATATCTTTCTAGGTCTATGCAGCATTGCCTTTCCTCCGGGATAAAAATGCCTAGCTGGCGACTCTTTTCTTTTCCAGTGAGTTCACTGCTGTGTGTTCTCATTGTTCTTTTCACCGACCGTTCGCGTCTGTACCTTTATTTGGGCCATTCCCCATTTTATCGGGAGCGACAATGAGGAGTGATAACCTTCTCCTCTTGCCTTAACAACCTGGCTATCTCTTCAGGAAGCTCATAATCTTCTTCAACCCCTTCATCAGCTTGATTGATTGGATTGTCAAAGTCATACGAAACCATAGCTGTGCTGTTGTCGGTGCAGTCTGAAAGGCACTCTCTGCAAGGGTTTAGGTTGTTCATTTTAGTGATTGATTTTAATCTTGTTTAGAAAAAGTGAAATGAAGTTTATCATTTTGAAAACATTGCCATTTATTTTTGTACAAAAAGAAAAATGAAAAACAGTGAGTAGAAAAGAAAAAGACTCATTTGCAAAAGACATCCGATATTCATTGATTGATCTGTTTGCACAAAAATTACAAGATGGCCCGATTACAAAATGAGTCTTGTCATCTTGGGCAAGATGCAAGACTTGATGCATGCTTTAAAAAAACATGAAATAATAATTACTCTGCAGGAGTAACCCTTATAATTTCCTGGGAAAACCAGTTTGAGATACGGCTCCCCGGGATCCTTGGACGTATCCAGCTCTCTAGGTTGCGTTCATCTTCCGACTCATCTTCCAAGTTGTTTACTGCATCAGGGGTGAGCATCCCCCCACTAACAAAACTGGGCTTCTTAGCAGCCTCTGATTTATCTTGTTGAGTTGGTTTGTAACCCAACCCAAATCTGTCCTCTTTCTTCTCTACGGGCAACAGCTTGCCCCAGCCATGGGCATTCCCCTCTTCAACAACCTTCCTGGCTTGCTGATAAGATGTCATGGAGGTCCCAAGTACAGCAGATGCTTCATTAATGTTCAGGGCTTCAAATCCCTGACTCATGGTTTCATGGATCTCCCCATCCATCTCAATGTATTTGTACGTAGCCAGATGGCTAACAAAAATATCCTCTTCACCGCAAATGGTGATGATCTGGCCCTCCCACTCGAATTTTAACTTCTGGTGAAGGGTAGACGTAACTGCGCCAGCGGCATGAATCCAAGGTCTACCCAACAAACAGTTGTAGGCCGGCTGAATGTCCATCACATAGAAGGTAATTTTAAAAGTCTGTGGGCCAATCATCACCGGCAGATCAATCTCTCCTAGCACTGATCTCTTAGAGCCGTCAAATGCCCTCACCACCAAATTACTTGGACGCAATGCCAAGCCATCATATTCCAGCTTCACCAGGGCTTTCATTGGTAAAACATTGAGTGAAGACCCAGTGTCTACCAGTACATGTGATAGAACAGCACCCTTGCATTCAAGGGTGATATGTAAAGCCTTGTTGTGGTTACATCCCTGAATTGTTAAATCAGCATTGGTAAAACCCAATCCATGGCTGGTATTGACATTTGCTACCACGGTCTCCAGCTGATTAACGGTGATCTCCTCTGGCACATATGCTGCGTGCAAGACATTTAGTAATGCATTCCGGTGAGCTTCGGAACACATCAGCAGGGATAATATGGAGATTTTTGAGGGAGTTTGGTGAAGCTCATCCACCACTTTGTAGTCACTCCTCTTGATAATTCTCATAAACTCGTCTACATCTTGTTCAAAAGATGTCTTCTGTGTTTCTTTGAGAATGGGCTCTTCAGCTATTACACTCTTTCCCTTTGCTTTGGCAACAACTTCTGCTTCGGCATTAGGCCTTTGTGATTGCGAGGCAAAAAGGCGTCCGCTTCTGGTGAAGCCTCTGCCTCCCCCGACATTATCAATCTGTGGAGAAGAGGTTGAAGAGTCAAGAGTGATTTTCTCCCCATTGCAGTCAAGGTCAGAGCCATAATGCCAAGGGATGGCATTACTACTTTCATATGGAACAGGCCCAGGTACCGTGATGGTAATCGGGCTGACTGCAGCAGATGAGGGTGTTGCAATAGTATGTGGATCATAGTAGATGGTGACCGGTGTCCTGGCAGGAGATGCCACTGTTTGTTGTTGAAAATTGTTGTTAGGAGGAACATAAGACGAATCATAATAAATGGTGACTGCTGAGATGTCTGTTGGGAAGATTCTGAATAAAGGGGTGTTGTCGTTGTAGAAGTAATGTTTGTTGATATCCGACTTGTTGAAATGATATTTGAAGCATTTGTTGATGAAACTGAAGAATTGTTTGGAATAATTGTTGTTACAGTTGTAGGAGACTCTGGAACTGTTGTCGGATTTGGAGGTATTGATGTTGTGATTTGAAGTAGGCCACTCTGGATAAGACCATCTATGCCGCTTCTCAAGTTATCACACCCGTTTACCGAAATGTTGCAATAACCACAACCGAGTTCACACCCGGGGAACATCTGGCATTCTAAGAGCTGAGCTTTAATTTCTACCAGAGGTGTCTGAATCTGTCCAACACTGGTTATTAAGAAAGACGGCTTATCTTCCTCAATAGCATTAATTCTTGGTCCTCCGTGGTTGGGCATGGGATTCTTGTTGACATTTGGCGGGGGTGCAAAGTTTAGAGCTTTAGAATCTACCAAGTCTTGTACCTTCATTTGTAGAGCCCTACATTTCTTTGTACTGTGGCCAGGTGCATTGGAGTGAAAAGCACATCTGGCGTTGGCGTCATAATTTCTTGGCAGACTGGAAGGATCTGGTGGTGCCAACGTCCTTAACTCAACCAAGTTGAGCTTCAGGAGCTGTGGCAATAAAGCGGCATAAGGCATAGGGATTGGATCAATCACCCTATTGGCCTGAGATGGTCTCTGCTGAAAAGGTCTTTGTTGATTGCTGTTGTTGTTGTTGTTGTAGTTTCTCTGAGGCGGATACTGAGTTTGTTGCTGGTAATGGGGTTGTTGCGGTGGTTGATATGCTGGTTGCTGAGGAATTGGAGTGGGAATGGTGACTGCTGCCACTGACCTATGAACATATTGTGGTCTTCCCCTGCTGGCCTGAATAGCATTAGTCTCACCGGTTCTTCTTGGACCTACAAAAGGTTTTCTGGGGTTGCTGGACGAGCTCGCACCATTGTCAGAAATTTTGCCCATCTTTAACAGGCTTTCAATTCTTTCTCCAGCTATGACTACGTCAGCGAAGCTGGTGGAAGAAAAGGCAGCTAGCCTGTCAATATATGTCCCTTGGAGGGTGTTCATAAACATGTCGGCCATTTCTCTTTCCGACATGGGTGGCTGGACAGCAGCAGCAAGCTGTCTCCACCTCTGGGCGTACTCCCGGAAGCTTTCCCTGGATGATTGAGACACTCCCATCAGGAGGGTCCTGTTAGGAGCCATATCCAAGTTGTACTGGTATTGTCTGATAAAGGCCTCAGCTAGGTCCTTCCAGCATCTGATGGTTGCTCTAGTCAAGTGAGAGTACCATTCCCTTGAAGCTCCTATTAAGCTATCTTCAAAATAAAACATCCATAGCTTTTCATCCATGGTATATGCCTTCAGTCTCCCCAGAAAGGATTGTAAATGTGTTCGGGGACAGGAAGTTCCGTTGTACTTCTCGAAGCACGGAGGTTTAAACTTGTGGGGAATCCTTACCCCGTCCACTAGACCCATGTCCATAACATCAAAGCCCAAAGAATTCTGGGACTCCAGGGATCTCAATTTCTCAGCAATTTCATCTAGCCTTCTGTCATAGGCTTCATCCCCAGCTCCCATCACAGTGAATTGATCCTCTTGGGGGTCTTCTTGTAATACTCTGCCTGCAGTGGCATTCCCTTGCACATTAGCAGGGATGTTGATCTCTGGATGAAGGTGAGGCCCATACACTGGAGGATTAACATGAGGCTGAACCCTCTCATTGTTGCTTGTTCCCCCAGTCCCTAGATGGGGGTCCTCCTGGGTCTGCCTTTATACTAATGCCCTTAATCTTTCTTGGCTCTGTGCCAATCCATTCATCACCTCCATAAACTGGGTCATCTGATTTCTCATCTCCAGTCTCTCATTGGCCATTTGAGTCCTGACCTCTGTAAGGTCCTGCTGTACTTGGTCCATTTGTATACCCGGAAGGTTGTTGCGAGTGGGATATCTGTATGGACGGTTGAGTGGGAACACCCGTCGTCGAGCAATAGTTCCTGTATCACAACAGAGTTAGTAACAAACAAAACTAAAACCTACAAAACAAAACAAAAGTTAGTATGCAATGCAGCATGCTTATTTGTTTCCAAGGTATCCGGCTTGGCATTTGGTTTTGACCTTTCCAGACCCCTGAGGAAGGTGCTTTGATGTTGCTTGAGAGAAAAAGAACTCAGATGAAACAAACTAACAAATATATTAAAAATGGAGAATCATACACAGTTTGTCTTTTTACAATACATGCCCTCTGAGGGGTCAATAAATACAAAACAACAACAAGCAAAAGTCAGACACCAAGACCAAACTCATCCTCCTGGACTTCCTTCAAAAGTGCTTCCGTCACAGGATTAGCTGGATGCTCCGTGAGGTTCCTGATGAGAAGATTCCTGGTGGTGATAGCAGTGGTTAGCTTCTTGTGTCTGCTTTGGTCCTTTGACCTCTTCACACCAGCCCTAAGCTTCAATTCTGAGATCTCCCTCTGGGCTGCTAATAGGGCTTCCTGTTGCTCCTTTGCATTAGCCTCCAACTGTTCAATCTTGTCCTGAGTTCTTTTATCCTCCTGAGTGCGAGCTTCAGTGATCCTGACCCACCTAGCTTGGCTTTCCTTCAGATAGAGGTCAGTCCTGGCCTTCTAGAACTGGGCCTCTTTACAGGCATTCTTCAAAATCTGCTCTCCAGCCCTGGACTTCTTGATGTAGTCCTCTGACTTTTCAATCCTGGCTAGATGCTCCACCTTAAGCTTTTCTAACCTTTCAATGTCCAGACGACCATCACTCCTCTCCCAGAGGGTTCGCTTCAGGGCCTCAGACAAATTCTCATTCCTCTCTTTTAGCTTCTCAAACTCCTCCAGGCTGACAGTTGCTGGAGGTGGTGCTGTGGATGGTCCAGGTGCATCCTCAATGGTGAAGGGCATCCCAGAAATTTGAGCCCTGGCATGAGACCACTCATAATACTGAGCTGAGGCCACATTGTTGCATCTCCCAAGAATGGCCATCCCTTTAGTCTGGACATTGTCCCAAGCCCAGGATGCTTGCCTGACAATAGCCAGATTAGGCTTGATCTCACAATACAGGGTCTTAGCTAGATCTTGCACTCTAGGAGGGTGGACCAATGCATAGCCCAGTTGTCTTTTGAATAACAGAGGGTTGTAGTTGATGCAACCCTTCACTCCTATCAGAGGTACATTGGGGAACTGCCCACAACTAGTAATGATGTCCCTTCCCTTGGTGCTCTGGGTGCACCACCTGATGTCATCTGAGGTCAAAGCTAAAAGTCTCCTAGCCCAATTCCTCTGTTGGTGAGGATTCAAGAATGCATCAGTCTTGGGCAAGTGTTTGAGCAGCCAGGTATGAAATAGGGGATCACAACATCTCACCAACCTTCCCCTTTGCTTTTCATTCCTTTGGTGGACAGAGTAGTAGAAATCTCCCAGTAAGGTGGGCACTGGGTTCCTCAGAATGAAAAGATGGATTGCATTCTTGCTAATAAACTTAGGCTCATCTGCAAATAATATAACCCCATATATGCTAAGGGCTAATAATGCACAGACTGCCTTCCATTCTCCCAAGGAGGCCTTCAGGATAGCCTGAGAGGTCAAGAAATCCAAGTGTAGACCAGAGATTCCAGCCTTTGCTGTCATGTTCTGCTCAATCAGAACTGGTTCCAGATACAATGCCTTTGCCACCTCTTCATTACTAGGAAAAGCCATCTCAGGGTTGAAGGGGACTCCACCCCTGATAGGTACACCAATCAGTGATGAATACTCTTCCAACAAGGGTCCCAACTGAAAACTCTGGAAGGTGAAGCACCTCAGAGGGGGATCATAGAACTGCAGGCAAGTATGAATCAAGCTCCTCTGGGAAGGGTCCAAATCCATAACCACATCAAGGATGCCCCCATAATGTTCTATGAATAGTGGTATATGGTCTGGAGTAATCAGGGTCTGGGCCTTCCTGATGCCAGCCAGCTCAGGCTCAACGAAATGGTAGGAGATGTTGCTCTTCTTGGGTGTCATGCCTGCTGGTGAAGAGCTGAGACAGATGCTGATGATGATGACTAACACTGGAGGTGAGCTACTGATAGGCTGAGGATGATGATGGAGGTTGCTGAAGCAGGTAGCTGGTGAGCAAAAGGCCTATGCAGATGAAGGGGTCAAAACCAAGCCAAACGTGATATGGATACCCTGAAAAAACAAATAAACAAATGTTAAATGATGCAATGATGATGTATGCAAATGATATGCGAGGGTTTGTGATCAAGCTGAATCTGATTAACTGCCTTGGTATAAGTCCAAATAGGTTCAAGAAATCCAGATGGAGGTTCATAAAGAGTCACATGTCCAGGGTTAAAATCACAAGAACTGTCCAAAGTGAAGCATTCTCAAACATAACAAAGTATCAGGGTATGTTGAGTTCAAGGGTACCTGCAAACCTGTAAACAACCCAACCCCCTCACAGGTGGTGTTCTAAAACAAGGATCCTCAGATTTGGATCAGTTATGAGAAGTGTAAATACTTCTAACCCGGAGGTACAGTGTTTACAATAATCATAAAAGATCCTCCTCTAATTCACCTCAGTTTCTGAAGGTCATAGTAAAGGTCATCCAGACTTAGAAGGCTTCCCAGATAGCCCTAGCACTACAGGAAATCTGTAGCACAGAGTTCTCAAGAAGAAACCCATATCTGAACCGTGTTTCATATTCCCGCACCAGACCGAAATGGAATGGGAAAGAACATGAACCACTCTAGCCTAGGTGTCACTCAGGTCCCAGGTATAGGACCTCAAACTCTCAATAGAACACCCACCCACCAAAGCAACAACACCAGATCCAGCCAGAACAGTATGATAGTATGATGTATATAAAGCTGAAAAGAAAGCAATAAATAACTGTACATAAACCAGTAAATAAAGCAAATATACAAACACAAATAGCACATAACATCCCAGTAAACACAAATCAAACAAGCGCTAGGAGGAACCCACAAAAAGAAACAGAAGCCTTGGTTACAGTATATGGTTCCCCAGTGAAGTTGCCAAGCTGTCGCTCCCGATAAATGAGAATGGCTCAAATAAGGGTACAGACGTGAACGGTCAGCGAAAGGGTGAAATGAGAACACACAGGAGTGAACTCAAGAGAAGGAAAGAGTCGCCAGCTAGGCATTTTTATCCTGAAGGAAAGGTAATGTTGCATAAACCTAGAAAGATTTGGATAAGACGGTTGCGTACCAGAGAGACTGAGAAAGGGGGTTGGTTACAACCTGGGAAGGTATTAGCACCCAGATTGTCCGTCGTACTCGATGGGATCCACGCTTAAAAGATTTGTGTTTTAAAGGGGTAGTGTCAGTGTAATCTGTGTATCAAAGCTGGATAGGATGCAAGTGTCAGTGTAAAAGAAATGTGAAGTGTATAAATGTACAGTGTCAGTGTAAGAACAAGAATAAGATGCTCAAGATCATGAAGTTAGAAGAATAATGCAGAAAGAGGGGGAATATACATAGACTTTTGTTCGATAACTGTTAAGTTATGCCTACGTATCCTCTCGTGCAATGAGGAAGTCAGAACACCGTAGTTCGACCCAAAGAGACTGAAAAGGATGAATTGACTTGTGAACTGTTTGCTTGCCTATGCTCAAGTGAATGACCTGTCTGGCTCAGGTGCAAACTGTCTTGCATTAGACGGAAGAAACAAGTTCTCGTTTGTGAGTGAGTGAGATGAGAAAAGAATCCCAGAGGAGACGATTATTGTTTGTTTTTTTATTTTCAATCTTTTATTGCTTTTGGAAGTTTGTCATAAGTTATTAAGCTTAAGCCTAAACCAATGGATTAGTAAACTCATCACATCTTCCCTCTGATTAGGGGTAATGAGAATACCTTAAGTGTGAAGTCAGCTTCTCACACTTAATCACCCTGATGTAGGATTAAGATCATTAACCTACTTGTGATTATTTATATGTTTTTGGTGTTTTTGTTTAGTGTTAAGTAATGAGATTAAGCCATA